>JAMPIV010005309.1:0-568741 GCA_024509875.1 Oreohelix idahoensis
CACACATGCACACAAAGTTTAGTTTATATATGCACAAGAAAATAAATATAATGTTTTTGTTCATTGAGCTGTTGAGTTGGTGAGCATATAACTCTTTGCTTTGATTTTTGTGTGTCAGTGTGGTTATTTTTATTTTACACTTGTATATGTATTATATCAAAATTATGGCCAAAAATATTGTGCATTATTTTGCTTTCATTTAAACAACATATATTGTAAAACTGAGCTATCCTTATTTCAGAAGCAGCCTTCTGTTGTTGATAACTTCTTTGTCTATGACTGTTTAAACTGACCATTGCCTCAGTTTAAGAAGTTAAGCAGCCTACACTGAGTCATGAATTATTTTGTAGTGTAGTCTACCATTTTATTTGCCTTGCCGCATTTCTAAGATTATAATATAGTAGCATCATTCATAAAGCTTTTTTTCTAGTGGAACCACACAACCTAGAATTTTACCAGCTTATTTTCCATTCCTAAAGTTAATTAGCCCAGGTTCAGTACCTGAGCAGTAAAACCTCAGTTGCTAAATTTATATTCACCTGTCCTCTTCTTCTAAAATGTTCGAGCTTAGTCTCATTTTCAAAACTTGTAAAATAAAGTTTGTTTATTTAATCATTGTCTAAATTTATAGCATAGAGCTTAAAACAATTTCACTTGGCTTCTTTGATTTTCTAAAAGTGAGGATAAGAGTGGCTAAGAGGTATGGTATCTGCCTGTAATTCTAAAGGTACAGGGTTTGATTCCCAGTACAGGGAATATAATTGATGTATATTTTTTTCAGAACTAGTGGTTCCTAATGATGTTGTACTCCTCCCCCCCCCCCCCCCCCCCCCCCCTTTTCCCCCAAGATCTGCTGGGTAGTGAGATCAGATGCCTAGTCTTCTCGGATAAGGGTGAAAAAATAGGTTCCCTGTGCAAGTTAAATATCCCTCAGCTATTGGAAATCATAAAGTGATTCCCGTGGTCACACATTGGGATCCTCACCGATGATATGGAGTTTGTGCACTGTTCTGAGATCCTTATGTGATCTAAGGCAGGAGATCAGAGCACTGATGGAGTTAATGAAGATGGTACTTAAATACCAAACCAAACCAAGAGAGAGCAAAAATTGCTGCCACTATGAAGTTATATATTGATAGCACTGGATCTAATGCTGAGCTATAATGTTAATGTGACACAGCATTTTATTTAATAAAATAGTAGTTAATCATCTTCATTTTGGTGTTTGTTTTATGTAAATTATTTCGATAGTAGTGAAGAAATAAAAAATGTACAAATAGGGAGTGACTTTTCAATAAACATGCACAATAAAATGTGACTTTGGTTAGTTATTCTAATCAAACCTTTATCATGTTTACAGTTTTTATGTAATTCGTCTGTTGATTTTCCTTCATTTTTTTTATTAAGTTACATATAAATTAAAAAAAAATTGTTGGCATCTAAACATGATGGACCATACAGTGACTCATAATTTGATGTATAATGATGTATAACATTCTAGGATTGACTTCAAATTAAAATGTAACAAGACACATTATAAGTTACATATGCTAGAGTATCAAAAAATAATACACAAATATCATGCCTGAAAAGAGTTAAGGTTATAAAATTTGTGCTAACCAGGTGTGAGCTCATGGGTTAAAACTACATTGTAGCCTTATTTTTAAAAGTTGCTGGTTAATCTGCAGTTTCTCACCTTTCACTCGCCTAACTTCATTTCAAAACATGGTACTAGAATCAAATGCACATCATCAACAGATCAATGATGTCTGGGCAAGTCTCTATATAAAGGTAATACAATAGCCGATACTGCCATAATGGATTGAAGCATTAGAGACGTCATCACACTAGGTCCAGCTTTTTTGTTAATGAGGCGGGGTGACCATTTCCTTCCCTCGCTGTCTTTGGCATTTCTAACTCAAGAGTAGTCAGGTACTCATTTACAGCTGGGTAGACTGAAACATGATGCTATAAGTTATCAATGGTGTTTTACATAAGTTATCAATGGTGTTTTACATAAGTTATCAATGGTGTTTTACATAAGTTATCAATGGTGTTTTACATAAGTTATCAATGGTGTTTTACATAAGTTATCAATGGTGTTTTACTAAATGTCCCTTTTTTTTCTTATTTTATTGTATTTTGACATAAAACCACATTTATCTTAGGCCTTTATTTGGCTGATTCATTTTATGATCATCTGGTATATTGCACTTATAGACTGAAAGTTGGCCAAATTGCTTAGTACGCCTCTTTCATCTGACAAAGTGTTGATGTCACTTACATCGACTGTGTTTAAATTCATTGGCAGGCCTATTACTTCCTTTTCTTTTCTGTTGGCTGGGTTGTGGTGTAACTTCTGAGGGCTTATAACCTACATGCCCTGGCAGTCAATTCTTTATATCTTCTTAGATCCACAAGCATCAAATTTTATTATTTTCATTCATTCATTTATACATTCTTCACTCCCAAGCAAAATTAGCCTTCAACAAACTCATACCAAGTCTTCCTGTCCCGTGCCATCAGCTCAATGTCTTTATCATCCCTTTAATTTCTGCCTTTAGTTCTTTTCTCCTTGTGTTTTTGTTAATCTCACTTTACATCACCTAGCCAGGGGATTCCAGAATAAGGATTGCCTAGTAATGCTATCAGCAGGTTTCTGCAGTGTGTGTCCCATCCCTCAACAGCGTGAATGGAGGCATATCTGGAGTCATCCTTATATGACCACCAGCTATGCACAGTGTTATAGTATGTAAATTTGGGTGTGAACCTCTGTCTATGAGGCTAATTACACCCTCATTAACACATGAAATCATCCACACACTTCCAGGGATCCCCCTTTTGGTGAAACATCTTGAGAACCCAGCATTGCACACTAAGCTTGGTGGAGTCACTGGAGCCCAAGACGTAACTCTGGCTTTTACCTTGTTGCCTGCATGCAAGAGGATCTCACTATGGACCCCATGGTAGGCATGGGGAGCTGAGAAGTGGTTCTGTATAGGATGTGATGATTCCTTGGGAGAGCCCAGAACCAGAGCCCAGTATTTTAGCTCTGCATGTTTGGAAAGCCCCCTTGTATGGCAGGGAATACACAGCATGCCACATGCTTCTTCCTCCTAGCTTGGGACCAGATGTGACGATCCTTTAAATGCAAGCCAAGTTGCAGAAACTGGAGCTCATGACTTCAGCTCAACCTGTTTTGGAATCCTGCTAGCTACAGGAAAAGCCTAGATCTACAGTGTAGATAATACCAAGGACTCTTCAACTTGGTATTGGCTGCAAAAGAGCAAAAAGCTCAGCAGTACTAGCTAAACAACAACAATCCCTCAACAGCTTCTTCTGATCTCTTTGTCCACTGTGTTCTGATCTCTTTGTCCACTGTGTTCTGATCTCTTTTTCCACTGTGTTTTGATCTCTTTGTCCACTGTGTTCTGATCTCTTTGTCCACTGTGTTCTGATCTCTTTGTCCACTGTGTTCTGATCTCTTTTTCCACTGTGTTCTGATCTCTTTGTCCACTATGTTCTGATCTCTTTTTCCATTGGCACTTGTCTAGCTTTTCCATCAGGTTTACATTGGTGATCTTATTGTACTATTTTGATCTTATTATTCAATATAAGCACCCATTTTTGAAAGTCTGTAACTTCTTGGTGGCTGATTTTGTTGTTCTCAATGTTTTAGAGCAATAAAGAAGACTTAGGAAGACAAGAAATGCAGAGTTCTTCATGAAGGACAACTTACAGAACCATTTGGGATAAAAATGGGAGTGTGAAAGGGATGCTTCTTGTCTCCATTTCTTTTCTTACTAATAATAGATTGGTTTATGAAAACATCGACATCGCACAACAGAAATGGAATCCAGTGGAATCTAACTAAACAGCTTAATGATCTAGATTTTGCAAATGACTTGGCTCTTCTGTCTCATAACCATAATCAGATACAGGACAAAATGAAAACACTTGATGAGAGGTCACAGCAACTGGGTCTGAAAATACACAAAGAAAAGACAAAAATAATGAGAATAAATGCAGGAAATGATAACAGGGTTGAACTTGAAGAAACACCACTAAATGATGTAGAATCATACACATATCTTGGCATCAATATTGAAAAAGTTAGAGGGACAGCAAAATAAGAATACAAAAAGCAAGAGGAGCTTTCATTACATTGGGAAAAATATGGAGATGAAGAGAAATCAAGTCCAACATAAAAATAAGAATCTTCAACTTAAATGTTAAGTCAGTCCTATTGTATGGACCCAAAGATGCAGCAATAGAGAATGCAGTCAGCGACCCATAGCTTGACTGCTTGCATCAGAGTCAGCGAACCAGAGCTGACTAACACCCTACTCCACCTCCACGTGCTGGTCTTGGAAACAGTCTGCATCACTGCAGTCTGGCTGAGAGAGTAGGGATCGCAGAGGGAAGGCAAACCCGGTCCCAAAAACTGCCGTGCTGAAGTCGGATGTGTCGACCGAAAGGTGCAGATATCACAGCTCCTGCGTAAACAGACACAACGCAACCAACGTCCTTTTCAGGACGAACGAAGAAGAAGAAGAAGATGTATGGCTCTGAAATATGGAGAACAACAAAAGCAACAAGAAAGTTACAGACATTCATAAATGGGTGCTTGCATAGAATAGAAGGATTGAAATGATATGACAAAGTCATTAATGTGGAACCAATGACAAGAACCAGACAAGTGCCAGAGGAATGAGAGATGAGAAGAAGATGCTGGCAATGGATAGGACACACATTGAGGAAACCTGTTGATAGCATTACAAGACAGTCCTTGTTCTGGAATCTCCCATGGAAGAGAACGAACGAACGAACTTTATTTTCAAAGGGTTGAGAATTGGGCACGCAGGCCCGTCTAACATTCTGCCCTTCCTTTCGCTCACCTTTCATACCGTATCCTTTCAATAGCACATGTATTTTTAGCATTATTTAAGCATACAACATTATCGAGGTAAAATAATAACATACATTTGTAACATCCAGACATAATCAAATTTAGGGGGGGGGGGGGGGGGGGGATTATTAATTAAAATACATTAACAAAAATTAATACCTTTAAAAAAAAAAATTTTTTTTTAATTATTAAAAAAAACAAAACAAAAAAACTAACAAACACAATCTAAACCATTCATACAGTAAATAAGACATAATTTTAAACGTAATCAGATAATGGTGGCATATAATAAGAACTTGTGACATTTTGGAAATCTGCTGAATTAGCTGGGACTTCATGTGTTGTCAGCGCATGCGGAAAATGTTCTCACAGGTGAGCAACTTTGAGTCCCAAGCAGATACTGCCACAGGGAGTGAATTGTCGACGCCTCCACTACACGAGATCCAGTTTTATGACCTATGCTCCTTAGGAGGTAAAGGGAATTGACTGATAGATGAGAATCGTACATATAGGCCCGTCTTGCATTTTGCCCTTCCTCTTACTCATCTTGGGAAAGGTAAACCAAAAAACACAAGGAGAAAAGAGCTGGAGACAGAGTTGAAACTGATGAGGAAAACATGGAAAGAACTTGAGCTGTCGGCACATGACAGGAGGACTTGGCATGTGTTTGTGGAAGATTCTGATTGTTGTGTAACTTCTCATTAGCTGCGTAAAATATGGAATAATATTTTATTTCATTCATAACTAAAGCTGAGATTTTTTTTTACATATTCGAATTTCATTTCTTTCAGAATTATAAATATGAGAAGTTAACGCCCATATATTTGTTCTAAATTCCAGAATTGTTCTTGTTACATTTTCTGCCTATTTTCAGCTGGAAAATCAGTTGACAATGTCTATAGATGTGTACTGCAGAACAGAGGATCTAAAGAAGTTTAAAGCTACTGAAAGCCTGGCAGAACTAGATAAGTTCTCCAAACTGGCAACTGTGGAACCTCAGGAGACATATCATCTTCCATTGTTTGTTGCATATCACTGCCCTCTCTATGTCAAGCCTTCAGACATAAAGTCAGTTTTTGTGATATTTTTGTTTTCATTTGTCATTATCATTTATTCACAAGTGATAACTAGTCGTAGAAGTATTTTTGTTCTTCTATCCAGTAGTCAGAACTAGCTACAGGATTAAATGACAGTACTACCAGAGATGTCATAGCAACTGAGTTCTAAAAATTCACAGATATAAAGATAATTATCTTGAGAGTAAATGCTGCAAATTATAGCCATAATGTGCATAATTAATCCTGATAGCCTTACCGTTTTAATTAATCCTTCAGTGTGTAACCTTGTGTTTATATCTTGGTAGCAACATAAGCAAAATAGGAGCATTTGACAAGGATATTAAACTAAAGATACATAAGGTGAAAAGGGTGTGCATTGTTGTGATGAACATGTGAAGGTGCAGTAAAAGTAAAAAAAATTGGATGCCAGAAATCCGGACCACCCGAGACTTCAGACTTTTTGAAAACTCAAACTTTCTCAAATAAATTTCCAGACAGAAGAGTGTATGGAAACAGTTATTAAATTCGTTGAATGGAACCATAGTTTAAGTCTTCAAGACATCATGCTTGTGCACATGGTGCAGAATAATTTTATCATAAAGAAATTACAAAGTTGTAAACAAGGTGTTATGTGAAAGTATTTAAAGGAAACAATAGAAGCATCTGCCCATCAAACTAGTGGTCCATCAACAAGCAGTGCAACAGATGCAGTAGAAGATGTAAGTGTTCCATCCACAAGCAGTGCAGCAGATGCAATAGAAGTTGCAGAAATGAATGAATATATACTCATTTTGATAAATGAAGCATTCTGTATTTGTTAATGAATAAACCAACAAAATTTGTTGGTTCATTCTCATCTCTTCTTTATTCTTCCTTAAATTTGAATTTTAAAAGTACTGCACAAGAGTCTGGAAAATCCAAAAATCTGGACCGACCAAATCCTCTAGCAGTCTGGATTTTCAGACTTTTACTGTAGTAAGTCAGCTTGAATATAAGAACTTTTAACTCAGATGTCAAGTCAACTTTATGTGGGCTCAGAAACTAAGAGTACAAAGAAAGAAGTTACATTCATTATTGGATTGTGCAGAATTTGAAAAAGTAAATTAGTATGATAGTATCACCAAATCATAACTGAGGAGAAAGACTGCAGCAAGTACTGGAGGAACAGGAAGTGAGGAGAAGACAAAAGGGGTGCAACAAACACACACTGAGGAAGTCTTCTGTTCACATCACGAAACTGTATTTGTTCTGGAATCCCCAAGGTAGAATAAATAGTGGAAGACTTAGGAGCAAATAGAGCAGAGCACTTAGGACAGGTAAGACAAAGAAGATGTGAAATGAAATGGAACAGGTTGCCAAGGAAAGGATGGCTAGGAAGTACCTGCTTGAAGGCCTGTATTTCTCAAATAGCTTTACAGTGAAGAATAGCAAGTTGAAAGAAGTGATGTTTGACTCATCACAGCTGTCTCCAATCTTCTTTGAAGTTGAGCTTTACATACATTCCACACCTCGGAGATGAAAAACCTGTACAAAAAATCCAAAACCCTGTACAAAGACCCACAAAACCTGTACAAAGACTGGAAAAAAAAACATATCAAAAAAGTTAATTTGTGTAAAAATATTTTCAATTACAGTGGGCTGCATTATAAATGAGGCACGGGGACTTTGCCTTTTAAAGCAAGTCTTCACTTATTTTAAAACCCAAACAATAAATGTCTGAGTTTATTTTACACTGTAAAAATAATGTGATGGTGTCATGATTAGTCTATTTCTGTGTTTAATTATCACTAACAGACTGGGAAATCCTGTGTTCAATAGGAACCTATAAAAGAACTCTGAGACACAGTAATAAGGGGAATGGGTTAGAAAACCTGTACAGAAATTATGTACAGGGTGTACACATCTGAAAATGCAAACACCTTGTACAGATTATGGGTAAACCATAGCATGTGGCATGTATGGCTATATATTTTCATGGATGTATGCTTTTATACTTAAATTATATTAGAGTTGCTTAGACTTACTCTTATCTTTTTCTTTTTTGGTCTGTGTTTCTTAGATGCTTTTGTTGTGATAATTATATAACTGTACTCAAACCTGGCAGTTTTCATTTGATGTTTACTAGCTTATTTTGCCCTGATCTGAGGGATCTACAATGTGCTCTTTTTTCCCATTTTCATTTGAGTCTTCAGTATTTTCTCTTTGTCTTTCCTGATCTTAGGAACCTTCAGTATTCTCTTTTTCTTCCAATTTATGGGAAATTTTTAATATGTGGTTTTTCTCCCCTGATCTTGGGAATCTTCAATGTTATTTGTCTCCCTTGATATTGGGAATCTTCAGTACAATGTTTTTCTCCCTTGATCCTCAGAATCTTCAGTATGCTGGTTTTCTCCCCTGATCTTGGGAATCTTCGGTACAATGTTTTTCTCCCTTGATCTTCAGAATCCAGTATGCTGTTTTTCTCACCCAATCTGGGAAATCTTCATTGAACTCCTTTTCTCCCATTCTGGATTGTTTTCACTACGATTCTGACCTCCCAGTTTAGATTGTCTGCTGCAATGGTTTAATAAGCTGGATTTTGTATACTGGTCACAAGGAAGCATGGAAGTAGGGGTTTTATCATTTTCTGTAGCATTTTATAATTGACTGTGGCAAAGAAACTAAATCGTTATCTCATGCATATTTTCTTCATTTAGCTATGAACTTACCTACAATGCTCTGTGGTGGCAAGAGATGCTTCAAGGCAAGGATAGGATCAAAAATTTTCTCTGTTTGTCCTCTCATGAGGAGAAAAAGTCTTTTAATTTCAAGGTATGTTGTAACCTGGATGAGTCTATGAATGCTTTCATATTGAGTAGGAATTATACAAAAAGTTTCTCAAACCTTTATTTGAAAATTGCAAAACTCTAAAAACCAAAAGTTTTTTTGTGGAGCATCAATCGTGTGCACAACATTACACAAGCAAGTGTGAGGTGCCAGTTGCAAAGACAAGATGCTTATCTATAATCTATTCTATTATAGATGTAATACAATAACTAGACACTACCATGTAGTTGCATTTTACGTCATTTTTGCCACCACAATATGACAATAATGAATTTATGAAATTGTCAGATATTTCTTAGATATTGATTTTTAGAGAATTGTACATTTGTGACTCTCTAAAGTTAAAATGTTCTGTGTTAAAAATGTTTGGACCTTTGGCAGGGTGAGTAGAGATTGGTGCAGTGGGAAAGCAGGATTGGAAATTACTCAATTAATAAATGATCATGCTGGGTATAATGATGCCACAGCGTACACTGATGGGTCTTTTCTCCATAGTGAGAAATCAGGACAGTGCTTTTCTGATAGTGTAAGGGGCAGGGTCATTGCAGATCAAAGAGGAATTCACATTTACAAAAGCATCCAGTATGAGAATGAAAATAGAATCAGCTACTGCAGCCCTAAGATGGCTGTCTGAAACTACATTAACAAGGGCATTTATTGTGTCGGACTCTCTCGTCATACTTTGGAAAGTCCAAAATGGATAGCTACAGTTAAAAAAAGGTAGTCTCATAGCAGATACTGCTGTAGAGGATTGAGAGACTTCACTATACTAGGTCCAGCATCAAGAGGTTAGGTGACTAGTTCCCTTCCTTGCTGCCTTTTCCTTCCGTAACTCAAGTACAAAGTCAGTACCCATTTACAGCTGGGTAGACTGAAGAGTGTCGATACCATGAATCTAACCCGGCACCTTTGCCGCGAGAGACCAGCACTCTAACCACTCTGTCAATCGGACACTTATAGCTACAGTATGAATGGATAACAGTTATAGAGGCTTCAGCTTATCAGAAACTGGTGTAGGTCTACTATCCTAGTCATACAGGTGTATGCAGGAATGAGAGGTAACAGACTAGGCTCGAGAGTACCCATCGTGGGGACACTGGATGTGAATAAGGTAGAGATAATAAGAACAATTAACGTTTGACTATTACAGAATGACACTGATCGATGATCAGACTGCCCCTTACACTATCAGACTCTCAGACTTTTGGAATAGGGCATCAAATCTAAAACTAGCAGGGATAGTGGACATATGGTCGGATGGGTCAGGCATGAATACAACCAGCATACTACAGGAACAATCAACGTTTCTACCTTAGAGATTTGCTGAAAAAAGTCTGAGCACCTATGGGTTTGCCCAGAGTGCAGGAATGTTGAGTCTGAAACCACAATAACAATATAAGTATAAAACAGCTCACTCTGAAATCAAGACATTTTATAGTTGTATTTAAATCAGCTCACCCTAATATCAATAAAGTTCATTCTTGCTATTTTTTTTATTTGTTGTTGATCAGGTTGTCTGCAAAGAAGGTGACCAGCTGAAACCACAACAGATTGTATCTAGAGCTGTGCCCTACTACACAATCAGCCTGTACCCCCCTGTTGTGTTGCACAACTACTTGCCATATGATATTCAGTTTTCTCTGCAGGTAGATGGCAGTGCTTTATTTTCATGAAAAAAATTTAGACATTTGAACTTTCTGAAGTTTGATGTTCAGACTTACTAATACATTTGTGGGTAAAGGATTTATGAGTTTTTTTTTTTTTGGTTCATGCAGAAGACAACTGGCATTTATCCTGTGCATGGAATACCTGGTTCAAATTCATGGGGGTAATAATTTGGGTATATAGTGTTCTTTATTATATGTAGTATAGAACAATGCAAACTTTGGGACTGTTTGGCAAGGAAGAATATTCCAGCACCTCTGATTCATACTATACAGAGCTTCTACAAGTCTTGCAGAAATTATGTGAGGACAGCAAACCATAAGTCAGAAGAGTTCAGGACCACCACTGGTGTAAGACAAGGTGATACTTGTCACCTTATCTTTTCATACTCCTCATGGACGATGCCATCAAGGCATGTAAGAAGAGAACAAGAAAGTATTCAGTGGGGTACTGGAAGATGAGACAGGTCTGTATTTCAGAGCTGGCATTTGCTGATGATGTTGCCCTGATTGCTAAATCAGAGACACATCTCCAATCCAATCTGAAAGTCTGGAAGGAAGAGCTGGAGAAGAGAGGGATGGTCATAAGCAGCTCTAAAACAAAATCCATGGTGATATCACGAGAAGAAAGAAGACATCAGATTAAGCTGGGAGAACAGGTCCTGGAGCAGGTCGACCACTTTAAATATCTCGGAGCTATTATAGACCGAAAGGGAGGCATCAAAGAAGAGTTGGCCACTCAAAAAGCAGCAGCTGGGAGACTTTTTCAGGCCATAAATAGAGGATTCCTCACTAAGAGAGAGGTTGGTAAGAAAACGAAGATGGCTGTATACCGCTCCACCTATGTCCCAGGCTTGAAATATGGATGCGAGTCATGGGCAATGACTACAACCCACAAATGCCAGATCCAAGAGGCAATAATGGTCAGCTGTTAAGTGCCCGCTCTCTACCCATCAACTCATCAAAGCAACAACAAAAACAACAGATCCAAACCTCAGAAATGAGGTATCTGAGGAAGGTGGTTGAAGTAACTAGAAGAGACATGGTCCGCAACCAGACGATACGTCAAGGCCTAAAATCCCATCTCCTCCAGACCCAAGTAGAACAGTCGCAACTAAGATGGTTTGGCCATGTCTGCAGAATGGGAGAAGATCAGCTACCACGACAAGCATGGGAAACAAAGAGCCAAGGATCCAGACCCCCAGGATGACCCAGAGTCCGCTGGGAGGACAATATTAGACAATCTTTGAAGGACCGAGGACTAGAATGGAACCAGGCAAGGAGGAAGACAGCCGATAGGATAGTCTGGCGCTCTCTCTTCCAAACCTCTACACCTCACAGTAGAAGGGGAACGACTAAGTAAGTAAGTAAGTATAGAACATTTGATATTTTTCTTTTGTTGGAAAGCAAACCCGTAAAAATTTCTTGCTCAAATCAGATGTGTCAGGCTGAAAGGCGCAGATACAGCAGCCTAGCTGTAAACTACGACACAGTGTACTCTCTGCTCAAAACTACCGGCCAGCATTGTAAGAGAGAGATTTGGCTGAGAGCGAACACAAACAACAACATGTTAAATGACTTATCAGTTTCATCAATATTATTTTATAAAATAAACTGAAGAGTTTTAATATGATTTTGAATAAATGAACAATTAATTGTTATGATTTTTAATTTTATGTCCTTTATCTATTTAGTAGATTGTGCAAACCATTGTTCTAAAGAGTGTTTTTTTTAATAAGGCAGAGTAGGGGACACAGGGGATGAGTTTAAAGAACAAAGGGAGCGTTAGCCCAAAAATGTTGGGGAACCACTGCTTGAGAACATGAAGCCACCAACTTCAGCAGGTGCATGAAGTCTGCACCAAGTGTTCACATGCTTTTGCAGCAGTGGTTTCTATGGCAATTTGTTGTACATAGTGAGGTTGTTGGGCCTCATATTAGTCAACATGTGCAACATGCTTGAGGGTGCAGTAGTACTGTTCTTTTGTTGTCTCATAAGAGACACTAGAGAAACATGTAACAGACACAAATATACCACCACATGGCAGAAACATATATAGATATATATAACAGACACAAATATACCACCACATGGCAGAAACATATATAGATATATATAACAGACACAAATATACCACCACATGGCAGAAACATATATATATATATATATATATATATATATATATATATATATATATATATATATATATATATATATATATATATATATATATATATATATATATATATATATATATATATATATATATATATATATAACAGACACAAATATACCACCACATGGCAGAAAACATATATAGATATATATAACAGACACAAATATACCACCACATATATATATATATATATATATATATATATATATATATATATATATATATATATATATATATATATATATATATATATATATATATATATAACAGACACAAATATACCACCACATGGCAGAAACATATATAGATATATATAACAGACACAAATATACCACCACATGGCAGAAACATATACAGTAGAACCTCTATAAGTTGACCACCCAAGGGACTGTAGCAAACCGGTCAACATACGGAGGTGGTCAACATACGGAACGAGGCCTATTGTTCTGATACTTTACTTCCTTGAACAGCTTATATTGGAGAATACAGTATCATACGAAATCATACATAATCACAACATCAAATCAAATCATCAACATCTGTTTTCTCATGGTTTAATCATTCTTTCTGAAAAAAGGAGTCAATCTTGGTCTGTGTCTTATTCTTATTACAAACATAAGTGGAGAAAGCACTCTCAACGCCGGCTACACCACTCAACATACCTGGGCATTTTTCCACAGCAAATGACTTCAACTGCATTATCAGATGCCTGACAGCCTCTTCTTTTGGAGTCTCTGCAATTTCTGTGTCATCGTCACTTGCTTCTTCAACTTCACCAGCTACTTCATACACTGTTATGCTTGTCTGTACTTCGGTCAATATCGCTTGGAAAATTCCTTCTGGGTCAGGTTCATTACAGGTTGCCACCTCATCATCCATTGCAACAAAACCTTCAAAATCTACTCCTTCGAATTCTGCCATTGGCGATGGACTGTTCGATGGGGCTAAAACGTCATGCTCTTGGGTTGTGACAAATCCACATTTCTTGAAACACTTCTGTATCGTTTCCTGCTGAACTTTATTCGAAGCAGAACTGATCCAGAGGACAGCATCCAGAGCGTTAACTGATGCAGCGGATGAAGTTGCTTCCACAGGCGGACCACAGATCTGTGTTTTAGTAATGACCCACTGCAGGAGCTTGGCCCGGTAGTGCATTTTAAATGTTTTGATGATGCCTTGGTCAAGAGGTTGTGTTTTTTAGATCGTGTTTGGAGGCAGAAATTTCAGTGCCACGCTTGTGAGATGTTCCACTTGTGGGTGGGCAGGACAGTTGTCTACTGTCAGTAGAATAGACCGTTTCTTCTTCTTCATTTCTCGGTCGATGCCTCTTACCCACTCCTCAAATAGGGCGCCAGTCATCCATGCGGATTTGTTTGATCTCAAAGTGACGGGGAGGTCTTCGGGCTTCAGGTTCTTGAATGCGCGTAGCTTTCCTGATTTACCAATCACCAAGGGCTTTAGTTTCTCTCCGGTTGAGCTAGCGCAAAGCATAACTGTGAAACGTTCTTTGGAAAGTTTTCCGCTCTTACATTTGTCATCCTTCATGGCGAGGCTCCTGTCAGGAATCGCCTTGAAAAAGAGTCCGCATTCGTCAGCATTAAAGATGTCGTCGTCTTTGCCTCTGGCGAAGTAAGGAAACTTTTTGATGAACTCTTCCACACCTTCTACTGGAACTTCATTGGATTCACCACACAACACTTTCTGGGAGATCGCGTGTCGCAGTTTAAATTTCTCGAGCCAACCACTTGATGCTTGGAAATTTCTGCCACCCAGAATTCCCTTGCTAATTTTTTAGCAACTTCTTGAATCATCGGCCCGGAGATTCGGGCATTAACTTTCCTCATTTGTTTGAACCAGTTTAATGTGGCTTCATTGACTTCATCTAGGGGAGTTTTCCTCCTTTTCCGCTGTAGATCTCCGCTTTCCTTACCACATCTCTCCAAGTACTCATGTTTAAGTGTTTGGATGTTGCTAACTGTGGTCTTGCTAACCCCAAAATGTTTTGCCGTCTTTCTTTGGCTGCTGCTTTCCAGAAAATGTAGAAGATCAACCTTTTCCTTCATTGTCAGCTCCTTGAGTTCTTTCCTTTGGGCCATCAAAAAGGTTAGGTTAATTTTGTCAACGATAAAGCGTATAAAACACAGTCTGAGAGAGAACTTACAGTTTAGTAGTTGAATTACTATCAACCGGCAGGGCAGTCATAGCAAGAATGAAGATTTTGCTTAGAAGTTGGTCTTTTTATACTGCATGCTTGCGAAAAAATCAAAGAGGTTAGGTTAATTTTCTTTGTTGGCAAGCATCATTCGAAAAGCGGTCAGAAAGCCTGTTTCGACAAAATTCACTGATTTTCTTTTTAAAACTGGTCAAGTAATAGATGGTAAATTACTATTGTGTGTCATAGTCCAAGTGGTCAAGATACAACTTACAGAGGTGGTCAACTTATAGAGGTCGTCTTCCATTGAGTACATGTGGTGCGTGTCCGGTCTATGAAAATGTGGTCAACTTCGGGAGGTGGTCAACGTAGGGAGGTGGTCAACTATGGAGGTTCTACTGTATATGTGTATATATATATATATATATATATATATATATATATATATATATATATATATATATATATATATATATATATATATATATATATATATATATATATATATATATATATATATATATATATATATATATATATATACTGCTCAAAAAAAGTTAAAGGCCACTTTCAATTTTTAGGTCATTTCAACTAAGCAGTTTTTTTTTTAAACCTGAACACTCAGTCAAAAAAATTTTGCTGCATTTTGTTGCATGCTTAAACAATGTTTGTTAATCTGACAATAAATCAAATCTGTGTTACGTGTGTCTACCTCCAAGGTCAATCAAATGTACATGGTGGAAAGGGAAATAATGCATGTTTGAAAATGCTTCCTGTTGATATTTACCGTCGTGTGTAGTAAATATTGTTAAGTATAATAAGACGTGGCTGGCTGTCATACATTACATATTATGAAGCATAATGATTAAGCCGGAACACACTCGATACAAACGTCTTGTTTAATCGGACATCTTAGAAAGAACAGGAAGTAGTAAGAAGAGGTAAACAGAAGAGTTCCCATAAAGGGCAAGTAACTCTAGTCAGGGAAACAAACTAAACATCGAAATAGATATGTACACAAAGAGCATATCAACATCCCCCCTTCTTTATGAGAGAACAAAGTCATTCATCCAAGAGGGTTTCTTGCGATCTCTTTGAGGTCTCTTAGGGCAAGATGGTAGGAGGGAATGTTCTTTGCCAGCTTTCCCAGGACTAGAAGTAGCTGGAGTCGAATGACCAACTTATGTAGGATTGGAGCTATTCGCTTCACTAGTGTTCTCCATGTCTGGCAACACAACCTGTTGCTCGGGTAGAACTGGAGAGAAGACATCAATTTCCAGGTCCTCGGGATCAGGTGTGAAAGGTGTTGTTTTAGGTCTTAGATGAATTCTATTTCCGACATATTGACCTCCATTCTCCCCTTCAACGAGATAAGATCTTTCAGAAAGCCTCTTATCGATCCTTCCAGGTTGCCAGTTTGGTCGTTCAGGGTCTTGATAGTAGACTGGCTGGTGAGACAACTTGGGCAGATCATGAGCAGTTTTATCATAATACTTTTTCACTGATCTGTCTCTCTTGCGTCTACTTTCGGTAACTCTACTGTGAGATGCAACGGGTTTCACTGCAGAAGGTATCAGTGTACGCAGTTTCCTGTTGAACAGTATTTCTGCAGGACTTTGATCAAACCCTTGTCTTGGCGTATTACGAAGTTCAAGTAGTGCCTCATATGCATCTGTATTGTCCTGAACAGTCTTTCTCATCATACCCTTAATGAGTTTTACAGCAGATTCAGCTAATCCATTGGCTTTATGATGACCTGGTGCTGATTTAACATGAAGTATTCCCCATCTAGCAGTAAATGATCTAAACTGTGCAGATGTAAACTGAGTACCTTGGTCAGATACAATAACTTTGGGAACACCATAACGAGCAAAATGAGATTTCAATTTCCTGATGACTAACTGTGCTGTCATTGTAGGTAGAAAGTCTACTTCAATGAAGTTGGAGAAGTAGTCAATCAGGACTAAATAATATCGGCCTTCTATAATAAAGATGTCAGTGCCAACTTTCTCCCAGGGTGATAAACCTCTTGAGTGTTGGTTTAAAGGTTCTTTAGTATTCCTTGCCTTCGTTTCTTGACATTCTGGACAACTGTCAGCTATCTGTCGAATCTCAGCCGTCATGCCGATCCAAAACAGACAACTTCTGGCCCGGCGCATCATGCTGTCAAATGCAAGATGAGCAGCGTGCAGCTTCTGCTTGATTTCAGGCCTCAGTGCTTTTGGGATAAGAATACGCTCTCCTTTAAGTATTATGCCTTGTTCTGTTGTCAGAGTATCACGAATGTCGAAATAGGGCATAAGCTCAGCTGGTACATCAGACTTTCTTTTAGGCCACCCATCCAAAATGGTCGACTTCAACCTCTGGAGCACGCTGTCTTTGAGAGTTTCAGCTTTAATCTTTTCCATCATCACATCTGGTATTTCAGGTAGTCTTACAGGTGCATCAGCTCCTGCATTGCTCTCTCTATCAGCTAAGGAATCCAATGTGGCATTATGAATACAAGCTCTGGACAGTGTGTCGGCTATAAGAAGATCGGAACCTTGTACCCATTGGAATTCAAAGTCATATCGATGGCTGCGCATCAGTAAATTCTGCAGTCTTCGAGGAATTTGACAGAGGTTTCTTAACGATGGCTGCCAAAGGTTTATGGTCGTTGATGACTGTAACTTTCCTTCCATAAGTGTACTGGTCAAAGCGTTCCAAACCATATACAACAGCTAAGAGCTCCTTCTCAATTTGAGCCCAGCGTTGTTCTGTTTCAGTTAGAGCTCTAGAAGCAAACTCTATTGGCTGACCATTTTGTAGGAGGACAGCCCCAAGTCCATAGCTGCTACTATCAACTTGAATACACAAAGATTCATCAGGATCATAGTATGCGAGTACTGGAGTAGAAGTAATCAGTTTCTTGACTCTCTTGAAAGCTTGATCACATTCAGCAGACCAGATAAAGGGAGTATCCTTACGGGTAAGTTCTCTTATTGGATGAAGAACTTCTGAAAGATTGTTGAGAAACTTTGCTAGATACTGTATCATGCCGCAAAATCTGCGAACCTCATGACAGTCCTTAGGAACGGGCATGTTTAGTATTGTCTCAACCTTTTTCTTGTCTGGTTCAACACCTCGAGCAGTAATAAGGTGACCCATGAAGGTAATTTCTTCTTTCTTCTCTTGAGCTTTACCGTCATTCAGTTTAATACCTTTCTCTTTACACCTGTGTTTCAGTGCTTTAAGCTTCAAATCATGGTCCTTAATTGCTTGCTGTCTGTTTGATCCACAACCTGCAATAACTATGTCATCAGCAACATTGATGCAACCATGAAGACCTTCAAGAGCTTGTGCTAGATGCCTCTGGAAAATTTCACTGCTTACATTCAACCCAAATGGTAGTCTAGACCATCTGAACCTACCATAAGGTGTAATCATTGTTGTAAGTTTACTAGACTTCTCATCAAGTTTGATATGCCAGAATGCTTCCTTGATATCCAGCTTTGTGAAAATCGCATTATTGAGTTCAGGCAATACATCATCCAAAGTTGGTAATCTGTAATGCTCTCTCTGCAACGCCTCATTCAGGGGTCTAGGATCAATACATATTCTTAAGGAACCATCAGATTTTTCAACAACGGCCATTTGGTTAACCCATTCAGTCGGTTCCTCTACTGGTATTAATATACCTCTGTTCATTAGATTTTGAAGCTCTGACTTTACCTTGCTCTTAAATGAAAATGGTATTTTTCTGCACGGCAGTGCCTTTGGACGAATATTAGGATCAATATGCAACACAGCTTCACCCAGGACACCTAGATGGTTATCAGAGTCATGATCATTATCTGAACTGTCAGTAGCCACCTTAGCAATAAATTTGTTTGTGTTGACTGTCACAAACTGTAGATCCTGCAGTGTGTTGTTGCCCAGCAAACATGTGAATTTATTTTTCACAACAGTGAGCCTTATATTGTGTTTTGTCCCAGTCTTAGGATTCTCAGCAGTTAATAGAACTTCTCCCAGTGGAGTTATCTTAGTACCATTCCACATAAGCCTCTGTTTAGTGGGTAACAGTTGTTCTTGCATCACAAAGCTTGACAGATTGTATTCACATCAGCTGCTGTGTCTAACTGAAATTTTTCCATTGATAATGAGTTGTGCAGATGTACAGGCTTTGCTAGACTTCACACAATTGAGAAAAACTTCAGAAGCTTTCACTGGCTCTGTGTGAACAGTATGAACTTTCTTGCATTTAACTTTGAAATGGTTTCTTCCCCCACAGTTTGAGCAAAACTTCCCCCATGCAGGACACTTTTTCTTAATCAATAGATGTTTCTGTCCACAGTAATGACAGGTTTTACCAGTATGCCCAGTGTCTCTCTTGGGAGGTTTATGGTTGAGCGATTTTTTCTGTACCTTTTCAACCCTTGCTTCAGAAGGTTGAACTGTATTACTCATCTCTCTTATGTCGTTTCCAGTTTGCTCGAAGACTCTGCATATGTGAATGGCTTTCTTTAGATCGAGGTCAGCTTCCCTCAAGAGTTTCTCCTGTAACCTTTTGTTAACAGTAAAGACAATTTTGTCTCTTATCATACGATCCTTGTCGTTAAAGTTGCACAAATCTGCCTTAGCTCTCAGCTCAGTCAAGAAGGAATTAAAAGGATCTTGAAGAGGTGTGTTCCAGAATCTGAACGTATGTAATACTTCATTGCTTCGTGAGCTGCAATGGTTCTGGAGCAAATCGAGAATTTTAGTAGGATTAGAATGATCTCCTTCCTCTGCAAGTTGATCAAAAACTTCAACAGCTTGAGGTCCAGCACAGTGTAAGATAATGGCCGCCCGAACAGAATCGGGTTTAGACGCTGTAATATGAATACATTAAAGTACGAACCACACATTGTAATATAATGCGAATCTTGACATGTACGATATTCTGTAAATAAACATGGCTACGAACTGAACATGCTTTTACTGAGTGCTCTCTGAAACATGTGTGTGCTTGTGTAGATGACGAGGTAATGCTTATATACATACATCATAACATTACATGGTGGCAGCGGTGGGATAATGCATGAATGTATAGATCTAACTGTCGTCTCCATTTACGAAATGTGTCTGATTCGACGTTATTTATGTCTAGGCAGGGTGGTAACCGAAATAAGGGCCGTTCTGCCATGACAAAATGTCTAATAATGGTATGCAAGCAATAATCAGTAATCTCACCTCAAGTCTATGAATGACGTCAGCACACGTGTTAGAAGATATTCATCAGAATAGTTCGAATTCCGTAGAAATAAACACCGCTGCTACCATGTTGATATTTACCGTCGTGTGTAGTAAATATTGTTAAGTATAATAAGACGTGGCTGGCTGTCATACATTACATATTATGAAGCATAATGATTAAGCCGGAACACACTCGATACAAACGTCTTGTTTAATCGGACATCTTAGAAAGAACAGGAAGTAGTAAGAAGAGGTAAACAGAAGAGTTCCCATAAAGGGCAAGTAACTCTAGTCAGGGAAACAAACTAAACATCGAAACAGATATGTACACAAAGAGCATATCAACACTTCCTATGGCAAAGCCTGTTGATAACATTGCTGAAATTTGCTTTTCACGTGCAAGTCGTGACTATAGTGAACACATGTCACCCACTTTTCGGAAGGAATGGGCAATGGGTATGTTTGTAACACAGGGTTCGTAGCGACCTGGAAAAACCTTGAAAAACCTGGAAAACGAAAAAAAAAATTCCAGGCCTTGAAAAGCCTGGAAAAATGACTATAAGCCTTGAATTTTCCGCATCGGACCTTGAAAAATAATAAGAAATCGAAAGTTCGTTACTTTGTGTCCATTTTTTGGTTATTGATGGTATTTTTCGCAACAACAGACGCGACGAGTCTAAAAATAAATCTGCGTTTACGCCATTAACGCAAAGCGCCGAAAACGAAACCTGCCGAAAACTTCTGGAAATGGAAGTGCGCAAAGGGAAGTAAAAATTGTAAAATTACCGTACAATTTTTACTTCCCTTTGTGCAAAGTTACCATACAATTTTTACTTCCCTTTGCGCATTAAATCCATTTCCAGAAGTTTTCGGCGCTTTGCGTTAACGACGTAAACGCAGATTTATTTTTAGCACTCGTCGTAAGTAATAAATTCATTTATCTCATTTATAAAACCTAGTTAAATAAGTGCAGTTTATAGATAGACCTACTGTACTTGCGTCTGTATTTACAATGTAGGCCTATTTACAGTGTAATTTTTAACCATGGCCAAAATTAGCCTATAAGCAAGCGTTTGAACGAAATTTCTTTTTTACCTCTGCATACTGGAATATATTTGACACAGTTTATGATGGTCAGGAATAGAAATTGATGGCGATTCCATATCCTATAGCCTACCCTGTTATCAGACCCATGTCCCACTGTTCATTTCACCACATTTTTTGGAAATAAATATATTTTGAATGCTTTTTTATTATATTTATGATGAAAAGACTTATCCCGTTCTACCTTTGAAGGGTTATAGGCTAATTAGGATAGGCCTAGGCCTACATGTTTTCAATTTCAGATAATATGAATAACCGCCGATACACGAAAGTGGCATCACATCTGTCAAATCACTGTAATTAGGATAAATGAAAATCAGCAATTTTGTGGATAGGCCTATGTTATTTACAAAAAAAAAAAAAAAAATTTAAATTTTAAATAAAAATCTAAACAAACAAACAAAACAAAACCCAACAAAAATGGGGGGGGGGGGGGGGGGTAAAGGTCTCCAGTTAGATATTTAATAGATTTTCACTTATCATAAGTATTACCCTCCCAATTACTATATAATACCTTTTGTTCTAGTTAAATATTGTTTGACTATTATGTATGCGTTTAGAATTTTGAATTGGTAAATATACATAGCTTAGGCCTACTCATAAGTTATTTGTGTTCCTTTTTTTTTTTAAAACTAACACTACTAGGAGACCTACAGATGTGACATCATTTGTGACCAAGGAAAAAAACTCTTGAGAGCTGAGATTATTTGGACTCTGTTTTTTTTTTTTTGTGTGTGAAAAGTCATCATAGTTTTAATTCAAATTTCATACGCAACAAGGGACATATTCTCTTCTGTGGTAGTTTTTATTCAGTCTTCAGCTTTATTTCAAAACCTGAAATTCAGATTGGTGCATTTGGAACAGTAGCGGAAAATAGGAAGCATTTTCCTGTAGCACTGAAGAAAAAACAACTCAAATTGAAAAAGACAAATCATCCTGTGTTTTGTGTGACAGAAGATAAGGCATGCCGACAGTCACCTGGCATGATATGAAAAGATTTAACCTTATATCCACTGTTCACTCCAATGATAATATAAACAAGACAGTTAGAAAGACAAATTCTTTAGGGCAGAACAATTCAGAAGCCAGTGCTTGCAGAAAAATACAGCAAAAGTATGGGAGGTGTCGACCACTTCAGCCAACTAGGTGCAAGCTACCCCTACCCACACAGATCCTATTTTTATATTATTTCTTAGTTGAAACTGCCCTGGTCAATGGGCACATAACCTACAACACTGCCAACTCTACTACAAAAAAAGATCAAAGTGAAGATCAGGATGTCAGTATGACTCTTATTGAACCTGCTAGGAGCCGCGCTAGCGTAGTGGTTACCACACCGCTCTGGTGACCGGGTGATCCAGGATCAAACCCGGGCGACAGCATTTGAGGATTTTTCGTCCACCGGGATTTGGACTGGATTAACTCGAGACCTGGCGAGAACATTTGAAGGTGTGTCGTCGACCAAGGATTGGCGGCTCCTGAGCCGACCCAGCTCTAATGGGTACCTCCGAAATCGGCGAGTATCTGCCTGAATGGCGAGGGACACCTGTCTCTGTACAAGAAAAAAGGGATACTCACGTAAAATCAATGTCAGGTTAGACATTAATAATAACCTGAGATTTCGCCTCGAGTATTAGCGGGCGTACGGGGAAAAAAAAAAAAATTGAACCTGCTATTCTTCGACGCAGTGTGACACCTTCAAAACAACACGACTTACTGAGCACCACTTCATTGATAAATATGAAAGGGCAAGGTACAAACCAGACTGTAAAGTGTGTAAGGCTGCAGGGAACAGAAGCCAGACTTGCATGTACTGCCCAGATTGCAATGTACCTCTATGCCTGATACCCTGCTTCAAGTTATACCACACAGTCAAGGATTATCAACGTGGATTGTTGACAAAGACTCTTGCAGAGGCCTACAGCTACAACTTCAACCCCAGTTAATGAAAAAAGCAGCTCAGACTCCAACTAGAGGTACTTAACTACTCAAACATTTACAAACGCTCATTGTCAGATGCCACAGACGCAGAATACATTCAAAAAAGACAAACACGAAAAATACAGTATTTTTTAAACATTTTATTCCAATTTTATTAGCCTTTTATGTTGATATGCGTGGTTAATCGTTAAATCAATACGTCAATCAAGCTTATTTTATTCATTACCATCCATGTCACTAACATTTTATTGCGCTGATGTTGAACAAATTCACTAAAAACTTGGAAAAGATGTCTGTTTTTCAATCTTTTATAAATTTAAAAAAAAAAAAAGTTCTTTTTAAAGAAATCTGCAAACACCCTTGGTAATGGGAGACGGTAATGCTCCGGATTGCTGATCAGCAAAGTGATAATTATATCTGAGAAAATTAGATGAGGAAAATATTAGAGTTTCCCATCCTTGAAAATCACGTGCTGGACCTGGAAAAACCTGGAAAAAGCCTGGAAAATGCTTGAAGAAATTTGCTATGAACCCTGGTAACATTTACCATTTTAGCCATGGCTCAGCGTGTCTTGCCGTCTTGTGGTAGACCTTGGATGTCCTGACCTGCGTTGTTCTGCGACACTGCCGGTTGCATTATAACGATCACGCAGAGTTTGTATGACAAAATGGGCAACTCCTAATTTCCTAGCAACTTCTCGCTGCCCTACATCATCCTGCAGCCATGCCATCGCTCTCCATCTGTCAACATTGGTCAAGCGTCTTCGCTGAGCCATGGCTAAAATGGTAAATGTTACAAACATACCCATTGCCCGTTCCTTCCGAAAAGTGGGTGACATGTGTTCACTATAGTCACGAGATGCACGCGAAAAGCAAATTTCCGCAATGTTATCAACAGGCTTTGCCATAGGAAGCATTTTCAAACATGCATTATTTCCCTTTCCACCACGTACATTTGATTGACCTTGAAGGTACACACAAGTAACACAGATTTGATTTATTGTCAGATTAACAAACATTGTTTAAGCATGCAACAAAATGCAGCAAAACTTTTTTGACTGAGTGTTCAGGTTTAAAAAAAAACAGCTTAGTTGAAATGGCCTAAAAATTGAAAGTGGCCTTTAACTTTTTTTGAGCAGTATATATATATATATATATATATATATATATATATATATATATATATATATATATATATATATATATATATATATATATATATATATATATATATATATAACAGACACAAATATACCACCACATGGCAAAAATATATACACCTAAACATGTGCTCCTGTTTATAACAGGCTTCATCTTCGAGCAGTCTTGTGTAACTACGTCAATTTGCAGCCTGTCTAAGGCTTCTGTCATAATTGTATAGTTTCTCCTCCAAAAATGTATTGTTAAATGTAACACAAATTCATATTTACTTATATGTTTGCTTAATAAGACATAAGTATTTACAAGTGATCGATGCATGTACAGTTGCATGTGACAGCAAAGATATACAATTATGTGGCATATAATTACGTGTGGCAAAGTTTGTATTCAAATCATTGTAGTTTCTTTATTAAATTTAATGTTAATTTGACATGTTTTTATTTACACAGGGAACATCCATGTCCAGTAGTCTGATTCATGGTGAAATGACACCTTTGTACACTGTAGAGACTAACAAGTCATACAAACTACAAATCACAGTAAGTTTGCAAAGGAAAATGACAAGAACCCAAAAAAAAAAAAGGAGACTAATGTGAACTTCATGTTTAGATACGATATGAATTCAAATGCAGTGACTATATTTTGTTCTTCTCACATTTAGTTCTTCACAAATTAGAGACCTTCTTATAGCAGTAATCCTACATGAAAAAGTCACTAATAGTTATTGTTAAAGCTGGCAGTACAAAGCAATTCCTGTTCTGTGATACATGAACATGCAATTAGTGCGAATAAATTTCATGAAAGTTAGGGGAGAAATGACAGGGTAATGCTGTTTTCATAAATAATTGCATGATTTCAAAGAAAATGCACAGGCTTAACATACAAAAATAAAGTTATGCATAATGAAGCATTAGCTGTTACATTGTACTGGTTGCCATGGAAACAGTGATTATATTGGGTTGTAATGCACTATTTCAATTCACTAAAGCTTTTTTTCATTTAATAAGTTATGAGCACCAAGTTTGAAAAGATAGCTGATCATTATATTTCACAACTTTTTTTCAGAATAAATTTTAGCATATACCAAATTTTAAAACTTTAAATTTAATGTCCAGAAGTAGACACACATTTTGAAAAATTTTACATTATTTTCAGTGAATCAAAATTTTGTTAAGGTATCAGATATCTGATGTGACACAATTATTTTACAATATTTTCAGAAAATCTGAATTTTATTAGATAAGATAATAGCTCCTTCAGTCATAACTGACTATGGGAATGCACCCCTGAGGTGACAGCCCTCAGCTGCTTATTTGCCTGGTGTTCCTTTTGACGTTTTCTCCTCTCTTCTGCTTATTGTGTGAGCTTCTTTTCGCCCAGTCTGAGGTGACGCCGCAGACAGCAATGCCACTTGGTGCGATCGGCAACGTCATCCTCCCAAGTTTCTGGATTTATGCCCAGTGCCCTCATGTCTCTCTTACATACATTTTAAAATCTCAGCTGCAGTCACCCAACTGTACTTTTGCCATCTGCCAGTTGTCTATAGAAGATATCCTTTGGGATGCAACCAACTTCCATGCGGCGGACATGGCCAAGCCAACATAGTCTGTGCTGTCTAAGCAGTGTATACATGCTTTGAAGGCCAGCACGTGACAATACCTCAACATTTGTCATGTTTTCTCTAGGGTGCAAGCTCGGGCACAGTTATAAGGAGATCAAGCTGTTGCCCATGCAGCATGTTCCCCCTCTCCACGCAGCCGGTAGCTCCAAAGGAACGGCAGTAGCCGATACAGTTTGGTACCAGCCATGTCACAGGAGCTGCCAGAATAATGTTGAATCAACATTAGACTGCCTTAGGGACTCCAACTCTGGATTTATCCTCAGGGTTTACTCCCGAAGCCTTTCCCATAAATGGATATTCCCGCTAGGCAGAGGTGGTTTGAATTCAGAGTTTTACTTTCTCTTAGATAGGCTACCAACCAAGGATCACGAGCCCTATCTGCCCAAAGCTTCTGGTTTTAAAGTGCCAGTGACTTGCCTTCGCCCCTTCTCCCGTCACTGGAAACAGTTCCACCGGGCTCAAATTGAGCCACACATGAAGGCTGGGAGCTGGGCTTGGTTGTCAGAGGCTGTTTGAGGTGCATGCCATAGAAGCATTTATTTGCAGTGAGAGCTTATCCTCACTACAACTCCCGGCTATAACAACCTTTGGAACCTGAATTTTGTTAAGGTATCAGAAATCTGAAGTGACACAAGTATTTAACATTATTTTCAGTAAATCAAAATTTTGTAAGATATCAGAAGTCTGGTGTGACACAAGGATTTAACCGTATTTTCAGTAATAAAAATTTGGTAAGGTATCCGAAATCTTATGTGACACAAGTTTTAAAATGTAATGGAAAGAAGATATTAATTTATTTTGTTTTTGGGTCATTTTAACTATTTATTTTGATCATAAGGGATATGTGTATGTTAAATCAATAACTGAAATTATACTTACTTACTTACTTAGCCATTCCTCTTCTACTCTGTGCTCTAGAGATTTGCTAAAGATAGCGTCATACTATCCTATCGACTGTCTTCCTCCTGGCCTGGTTCCAATCTAGTCCTTGGTCCTTCAGAAATTGTCTAATGTTGC
This sequence comes from Oreohelix idahoensis, assembly GCA_024509875.1. Taxonomy (NCBI): domain Eukaryota; kingdom Metazoa; phylum Mollusca; class Gastropoda; order Stylommatophora; family Oreohelicidae; genus Oreohelix; species Oreohelix idahoensis. Next base: position 26,843 of record JAMPIV010005309.1, read on the forward strand.
CCACCCAGCGGACTCTTATAGTTAGCTATTTTCATAGTAACTGCATAGGTGATAATAAAAAATGAGTAGATTGGTATCAGTAATGGCACAAGAACCAGCAGTAGGCAATTAATAATGAAATTACCGTATTTTGTGACTTAACTTTACATTTTAACAATAAAGAAAAAGTACACATTTTAACTTTAAAGAAAAAGTATACATTTTAACACAAAAGAAACAGTAAACATTTTCATGTTCTTTCAGCTGCCTGACTACATGGGATCAGATTGGTTGGGCACCCTAGAGATCTCTCCAGACATGGAAGAGTTCCGAGCTATTTGCATGGAAACTGAAGTTGATTCAGAAAATCTCAACAGACATCTTAGTCTGAGCATCCATGCGGACCAATCAAATTCTCTGGACCTGCGAATTTATACACCTTACTGGATTATAAATAAGACTGATCTCCCTTTGCAGTTGAGGGTAAGCTAGTTTGAACTTTTGTCTTCAGTATTCCAGAATTGTTGAGATGTCTTGCTTTAAGTACAAGCTATCTCCATTTCTCTGTTTTATAGCATCTTTTCAGTTTTCTCTTCTCAATTCTTATAAGTTTAGCTTTACATTGTTTGCCAATTTTGTTGGCATTAATGCATCATTGGGGTGGATCTTTGTACATTTATATTTTTATTAGCATTATATTTTTCGGTGCATGATAGATTTCTTCTGATGTAATAGAATAAGAAATGTGTGATTTTATTGAGCATTTCTGTTTCCTCATTATCCAAAGACAGATCATTTTTCCACTGTTTTCTTCATTTACTCTTATGTGTCACTAGAATAAATTAGGGTGAGCCTTTGAGACTAAATTGCTATTTGACATAATTTTTGTCAGCAGAATCATTTCCACTTCTTTAAATGTTGTGAGAATACTCTGTAAATATAAGAATTGTGTTTAAATCTCACCAAAGTAGTGTGCTTGTGCTGGCAGTTTTGATCCCTCTTTAGCAAATTGGCTGTAAAAGCTTTGTTTTTATTTTACTGTTGTGGTGATTCACTAGAGAACTAGATGAGCTATACTGTTGTCATTTATTCTTTGCTTGAGAATGAAAGTACGTCCTTATTGGCATTTCAAGTGTCAATACTGGACACCTGAAAGATCAAACAACATGCAAATATAGGACCAATAAATGTTGTTATTGTTCAACAGAATTGGCATCTTTGCACTCTTGGCAAACCTTTAGGTGCTCAGTCTCCCTCAGTATATGTCAAAGAGTGTGAATGTCAACTGTTCCTGCAGCTCACTGGTTGTATATACAGTGGATGCATCCTCTCATACATTCATCTCTGCTAAAATATTTTTTTTAATCGTACGCCCGCTATTACTCAAGGCGAAATCTCAGATTAATATCTAACCTGAGACTGATTTTACGTGAGTATCCCTTTTTCCCTGTACACTGACAGGTGTCCTCTCGCCATTCAGGCAGATACTTGCCGATTTCAGAGGTACCCATTAGAGCTGGGCCGGCTCAGGAGCCATTCAGGTTATTCCAGTCCCTGGTCGAATGCACTTCTTCAAATGTCTTCGCCAGGGCTTGAATTATTCCAGTCCAAGTCCCGGTCGAAGACACTTCTTTAAATGTTCTTGCCAAGGCTCAAACCTGGATCAACCGATCGCCAGCGCAGTGTGGTAACCATTACACAGCGTGGCTAAAATATATAATTGATTATTGTATTTAGTGAGATAGTTCTTGATTTATAAGAATGTTGCTTAAAACTCACCAAAATGGCATGCTAGCAGCTAGAGGCTATCTCTGCAGTGGTTTTAATGCCATATGTTGTGGTTTCCGTATGTGCAGATCCTCTATAAAAGCTTTTGTTTTTTTTTAATTGTTGTGATGATTGGACTAGAGAGCTAAATGAGTCAATATGTTTATCTGCTATCATTTATTATTTTCTTGAAAGTGCTGCCTAAATGATATTTCAGGCACTAGTAACCATTCACTCACTCTAAAAAAAACACACACACATATGCTCACACACACACATGCACCCATACACAAAGAGAGAAAGAGGCTTTCTTTGGACTTATGATGATGACATCATTACAGTTTCTAGTTCATGATAAATATTGTTGAATTCTGGTATGCGTTTTTGCTGTTATTTTCTTATTTTGTCTAACTACCTGCAGCATTAAAAAAGATATTAAAAGTTCATCATTTTGCCTTTTGTTTTCCTTTCCACATAGGGTTCCATGTCTGAAGCTGTGTATGAATTTGGCAGTTCACCAAATCCACTTTTGTTCCGTTTCAAGAAGCACAAAAGGAAGAAAGTAAGTATATAAGATGTTACTGTATGTAGATTCCTGTCATTCATCTTTCCTTAGACCATAAACAAATTTCTTCTCTAGACTGAAATAATAGTAGCAGCCTAGATCAAGTGTCAGCAACGTTTCTTAGGTACTGTGCCAAACTAATTTGCAGTCCGTCATTTTGATATTCTTGTGTGTATCACCAACAAATTTGGCATAATCCCACAAATACGTACATTAAACCTTGCGTAGTATCTACATTTGGTATGAAAATCAAACACAATTTGTATTTTGTTGAGTAGTGGTCAGAATATGAATATTTTGCCACTTATTAGAAGATATAGATTATTCTGGTAAAATTGATGATATATTTTGCACACTTGTACACAACACACTTGTTTGAATCTTGTTTTTTTTTTGGTTATAATTATTAAAGCTGTATTGCAGATGCTTGTCGTAGGGCGGCCCTATTCTTATCGCTGTTTTATAAAACCTTCACCACACCCATAAAATCTCGAGAAACACCGTTCGAGCCACACAATTGTTAGGCGGCTGCTGATTGGCTGGGTGCAGATAACCACGGATGCTCTCATGACTGCGAGATTGGAAGCCATTTAAAAGTACGGCTTTTGGCTGGCAAATCCTTTTCGCTTCACCAGACCCCAGTCATCTAGATCAAGAGCAGATGAGAATTTTGCCTTGTCCTAGGGTAGTCAAAGTAGCGTGGCTTGACAAGGAAATTCAACAGTGCGAGGTTAACAGAATCTGGCACACAGCTTCTTCATTGTTAGAACCACTGTGTGCCATCGGACAGAAAAAGACTGTACAGTCTGTGTACGTCTGGCTGATTTGTGGGACTTTGCCACCGCCAGATCACTAAACCCACGTGGCAGGCAGCAGGGTCGAGTCTTCATACTTCGTATCCATAAGTATTTTTATTTCTCAGTTTTTTGTTTTTTTTGGGGGGGGGGGGGGGGGGGGGTTTTCCATAGAATGCTAATAGGAACCCGTTACACGCCCATTGAGGCATATTGGGAATATGGTGTTAGGCCCATATTATCTTGACCGTCGGCACACGAGGGGTGATGTGGTCGGCATCACGCCGGCCGCCTTAACCTTCCCAGAGTTGCTCTGGTACCCATTTGGGGCTGGGTCGACCCAGGAGTCGTTTGTGGCCTAAAAAATTTCCGCCTCATCTGGGGATCGAACCATAGACCACTGTGCTAGGAAGCCAGTGCACTAACCACTATGCTACCGTGTCTCCCATAGAATGCTAATAGTCGTGAGAAAATCCACATCCATAAGCAGTTCATGCAGGTCCTGAGAATTGAATATTTTGTATTCAACGTCAGTATTCGAGGTGCACATGTATCCAGATTAGCTTTCAATGTATAAGTAATATTATTGTGCTGTGAATCTGCTACACAGAGCAGGTTAGGTAGTTCCAGGACAGTGTTAGAATATTGGCCAGTGTACTCCGGTTTAGCATCTACCCAGTTTTATCATTTCTTCACAGGAGCCAGGAACTGTAGTGTATTAATGTTTTATTGAAATCAAGGACTTTAGTAGTACTAGTATACAATAGAGGAGGACGCTGCAATTTATTTTATCGAGAACTCTTAGTTATAAGTAGTCCTGATATTTTAAATATTTCACCTGTGGTTATGGGTTTAATTTTACTATAATCGCTGTGCTCTAACCACCATCATCATCCTTTAATCCTTTTCTTCTTTCTTAATATACATATATCCATATACTCACCATGTTTAGATAATAAATAGTCATCGTTGTGCATGTGTGAATTAACCACAGTGTTGAGTGAATTTATCACTAGTGCTGTATGTCTATCTGTCGTGATATAAATGTATATTGTAATTCTTCCTTTGGGGAGTGGGGGCTTGTCTGTCTGAGATCACAGAGTGGACCTTGTCGCAAGAGTTCCAAGAATTCCCTGTCATTGTTGTCAGGATTACTTCCTTAGAGAGGATTCGCTTTCTCTGTACCACCTCTGTATCTCATGTAGGTGTCTCTGTCACGAGCCAAATCTGAGAACCTATAGTATTTTATTCAGTACTCTTTCAAAAGTCAGTTCAACTTAACATTTGCTGCGACAGTGCTGAAGAAATTACCCTAACAGATTCTATCCACTTTTGTCACAGATTTCTAGAAGATTTTATAACAGGCAATATTTTATGTTACATGATGTTACATTTTTTGCATTCTTATACATGCAGAAATTAAAGAAGAAATATGTGTTTCAAACACACCATGATTAATATGATTTGCCAGCAAGGGCATTTGAGCAGAAGCTCATAAATCTGATTAATATGATGATGAAAGGGGCGAGATGCATGTGCTTGGTAAAGCTGCATTGTAAACTTGATGTAAACAAGATGTGGCTTAATCATGAGAGAAGTTTTTTCTTTAAATTGTAATACTGTGCTCTTGTGTTTCCCTACATTCCAATCACACAAACATAATTGTAATACTGTGCTTTGTGTTTCCCTACATTCCAATCGCACAAACATAATTGTAATACTGTGCTCTTGTGTTTCCCTACATTCCAATCACACAAACATAATTGTAAAACTGTGCTCTTGTGTTGGAGATCCATTACAGCCAACCTTCGTTGTGGAGATGGCAACTGATGATGATGATGATGCTCTTGTGTTTCCCTACATTCCAATCACACAAACATAATTGTCATCATTTTCCTGTGTGCTCCTTGTGGAGCATGGAGCCACCATGCAGCTGGTCCCCTTGCAAGAAGCCTCCACTATGCATTCACATGCTCTTGTTGTGGTGATTTCTGTGCAATTTGTTTTACATGACAAGGTTGCCAGCCCCAAACACAGCCTCATATTAGATGCCTTGTGCATGCCTGAAGGTGTAGTAATCCTGTTCTTTTGTGTTCTAATCACAGGGAACAGTAGAGTTAAAGTTGTCAAAGCATACAAAAGTGCATAGCATAATATCCATTCTCTGTCAGCTCAGACTTGTTGGTTTTTCTTCAACTATACATTTTTTTCCTTTAATTACAAGTTCTTTCATCTCAGTTCTTTCAATTCATGATCCAGAAAAGGCTGTCCAAATTTCACCAATCCAAGCTTTTCATGTTCTTCTGAACAAGCTATAAATAGCACTTGCACATTGCTATGGACGGGAGATATCCCTTTGTCTCTCAACTTCTTTCAATGGGGGCTTTAAATGCCCTGAATTAATGATAATGGGGAAAATATGAAATTCTGATGGCCTCATTTGTCACATAATTCACTGTTGAATGGAAATTAAACATGCAAACTTTAATGCTGGACCCCTAGACACTTGGCAGATCTCTTGTGTTGCTCTGATTTGTTAAATAAAATATTTATAATATCAGTAATCAGTTCCCAAAATTAATTTGTAAATGAAGATGCAGTATCCTCTCCCTTAGCTATACCTTGCACTTTTCTTTCAAGCTACATACATTTGTCTTTATCACAGTGTCACACTTGGCAAATTTCCTCTAATTTGTTAGACAAAATACTTTTAATATCAGTAATAAATTCCCAAAATTAATTTGCAAATGAATATACAGTATCCTCTCCCTTAACTATACCTTGCACTTTTTTCAAGCTACATAAATTTGTCTTTATCACCATGTCATGAAATAACTAAGCCAGTTGTATCTTTTATATCAGTGCCCAGTAACCTTTTTCACTTCACAGCACACTTAACGTGCTATTAACAATTCCATGACACACTATAATGTTTAATTATGTGGGTATGGTAAATATTTAAACATTTTGATGCAGTCATAAGACAACACTCCCTGATTGTTTGTGATGGACTGATGAATAATGATAATTCAATTTATTATTTTTAAAATTTTACATGTGAGATTTTTTCATAATATCTTACCATCACATATAATTTTGTATGCCATTATATTGTGTTTTCTGTGTGGTGTCATGGCACACCAGGCAGACACCGGTGGCATTACCAGTATGCTGCGGCACACCGGTTGCAGAGCATTGACTTATATCAATATTTTCATCACTTGCAGCATTAAAATATTAGACACATCCTGTAATGCAGCTACATGATTGACAATTGACATAAGTCTTTAACCAAATCATCAGTTATCTGTTCTTGTGCATCTATAAAACTTACAAGATTATCATTTTGTCCCTTTATAAGCTTATTATTTGTTTTTTTTTGGTGTTATATGCATGCTGCCACAAGCATCTGATTGGCAGAGTGGTTAGAGCTCTTGCCTCTCATGCCAAAGCTACAGGGATCTGGGAACGAAACATGGTGACATCACACTCCAGTTTACCCAGCTGTTAATGGGTACCTGGCTCTGCTCTTGAGTTGGGGAAAGCAACTGGTTGCCCTGCCTCAAAAAGCTGGATGTGGTATAGTGAAGTCTCTAACACTTCATTGTCTTCTAAGGGACAACCTTTACCTCTTTTGCTGCTGGAACCTCACCTGAGAGGCAAGGGGTCACATATTATCACTATTTATATTCTATTTAGGCCAAACTGAGAGTTTATGAGTCCCGGTGGTCCCAGTCATTTTCTGCAGACACAGTTGGCAGTGGTGGAGTTATCATCTGTAACGACAAGGAGAGGGGAAAGAAATACATGGTAAGGACTATAGGAAACAACTGCTGGTCTCATATCTTAACTCTTTCTGTCCCAAACAAAAAATTGGGTTTGGCCAAAACAAAAATGACTACCCCAGTGCTTTTTTATTGTTTTTGTTTGGGAAAAAAATGTTTAAATGCTCATATGCATAAATACTTGAGGTATTTAAAAGAAAGTACTTCCTGTCAGAAATGACGTTTTGGGTTGTTAAAATTAGAAAACAGCTCTAGAAAGGAGCAAAAGATACAAAAGCCGATTTAACGTTGATCGGGCCAAATGGGTCTAGAAGGAAGTACGATATATCGGCTTTTGGGACTTAAAAGTTAATAAACTGCTGAATGGTTTAACTTGTGAAGTTATTTAGTTGTCATTTTCTCATAAAGTTGTCAATGAAAGTTGAAACCAGTAGAACATAGTGGGGAGCTAAAGTTTTTGTTATTGAGCAACATGTATCAGATAGGCTGCTGTGAGTCCATGTCACTGCACTAGCTTTTCAACATCTTGTTTTAATTTCTCTTTCAAGTCTTCCGCTGTCTGTGAAAATGCTTCCTAGGTATTTGAACTCTGGAAACTGTTTAAGCCTGATATGTTAAATATACCTAGTGATCAGCTAATCTTAATAGTTCCTATCTTTGATGTGCTGATCTTCATGTCATCTACTGAGCTGTACAAAACATGTGTTCTTTTACCCCAAATTTTTTTTCTCAGAACATGAGATTTTAAAATATTTGCTTGTGAGTATCTTCTGTGTCCATGCGCATTCCACTGTAAGTTTATATCAAGAATGTTTCTAGTCACTGCATTCCCAGATTTATATTTTTTTATAATTGGATCTTGTTTTTATGCTCACCAGTTCATGATCCAGATAAGCCTGTCCAAGCTTCACCTGACCAAGCTTGTCATGATCATGCCATTTTTCCTGGTTATCAACAACTCCAAACAAAAGCTGAGATACATGGAAGAGAATGAGCATGCTGACCTCTGGATTGATATTGAACCAGGGCAGGTCTGTTAACTCACATCACGCAGTAACTCATTCTTTCATTGATATTTTTTGTTTTGTTGTGCATTAAAATGGCAATTCAGAATTTGATCACCTTGCACATTGAGATCTCTCTATGGGCAAATCATTAATAGTGTTTCACATTTTTTTTTATTCGAAAAGCCAAACCAAGTGGGTGTATCTTTAATGTTGAAAGCTACTGGAAACTTTTACTGCAAGCATGACATGTAAAAAAATAACCAATCCTTCTTTTATTCTTCTTGCCAGCTCTGTTTTTCTATTTCAAAAGGTCCAGCTTTACGTTGCAGCCATAGAACTGGTCTTGTGCCATCTGTCTGTTGTTTATATGTCTCATTCTTTTGTGTTTTTTTTTTAATTTTTCCACCAACATTATAGAGATTATATTAACTAGAGAGGCAAAGCCTACTAAGTTTTTTTGTCACATGGCAGTCCATTTCTAGTAAGCCATATTGTAAGGTGGAACAGCTAGATCTGCTGTTAGCAAGTACAGATTTCTCACATATTACATGCATTTACCATATGCAAATTCAACTGTATGTGTTGTGTGAACAAAAAATAAGGAGGAAAATGAGAAAATTACAAATGTCTTTTTCATTGTCTTTTGCATGCCAGGCCACTGTGTTAATAAATATCACATGACTGAGTGCCACTCTCTTGCATTAAAGGTTCACACATTTCTTGTACACGATGGTTTCTAAATGCAGGATAGCTACTTCTTGAGCATGTTATGTCAGTTGAAAAAAGAAAAAGAAGTCGTGTCTAAAATTGTCATACAGACTAAAAAAGGGGGAAAAAAACCATCTAGACTTACTGTTAGATTGTTTACACATGCACATACAGTCAACCATGGATTTCTTTGTACGCAGTCTTCAGTGTGTTGAGGGTTGTTGTTGTTTAACTAGGGCTGCTGAGTTTCTCGCTTTTTAGCAGCCAATATCAAGTTGAAGACTCCTTGGTATTATCTACACTGTAGATCTAGGCTTTTCCTGTGGCTTTTCTGCCATTCCGAAACGTGTTGAGTGAAGTCATGAGCTTCAGTTTCTCCAGCTTGGCTTGCATTTAAAGATCGTCACATCTGGTCCCAAGCAAGAAGTAAGAAGTGGCATACTGTACATTCTCCGTTATCCAAGGGGGCTCTCCAACTATGCAGAGCTAAAATACTGTGCTCTGGTTCTGGGCTCTCCCAAGGAATTGTCACATCCTGCACATAGCCACTTCTCAGCTCCCCCTGCCTATCACTGGGTCCATAGCAAGATCCTCCTGCATGCAGTCAACCAAGTCAGAGCCAAAGAAATACGCCTGAAGCTCAAGTGACTTCTCCAAGCTTAGTGTGCAATGCTGGGTTCTCAATAAGATTCACCCCAGGGGGAATCCCTGGAAGTGTGTGGATGATTTCAAGAGTCAATGAGGATATAATTAGCCTCATAGACATAGGTTCACTTCCACGTACGTATATTGTAGCATTGTGCATAGCTGGTGGTCATATAAGGGTGACTCTAGATATGCCTCCATACTTGTGTTGAGGGTTAAAGTAAGATATTAATTTTCCCTGTTATGTTCGTTACAATATATATATATATATGTTTGTATATGTGTTTTTAGATTCTTTGCATTAATATTTGTGAGCATGATGATATGAGAAGAAGAAAGCTGAAATATATCATAACAAGAAAGATTAAAGGAAAGAGAGATAGAGGGAGACAAAGAGAGTAGATACTGGATAATTTAACATCATGGCATGGAAAGAAGACAACAACAAAATTGATAATTTGTACTGGAGATAGGAAGTTGTGGAGAGACATGATCACCTTTGCCACCGGACATGGTACTTGAAGAAGACTGCAGTCTGGCTGAGAGAGTAGGGATCGAAGAGGGAAGGCAAACCCGGTCCCAAAAAATGCCGTGCTGAAGTCGGATGTGCCGACCGAAAGGTGCAGATATCGCAGCTCCGCTGTAAACAGACACAACGCAACCAACGTCCTTTTCAGGACGAACGAGGAAGAAGAATATACTTTCATTATATTTGAAATATAATTTTTGTTTTTGACAATTTAATTCATCATATAATATTATTTGTGCATTTAGTCAGTTTTATTAGACTCCAAACTGGAATTACCTTTGTAAATATCTCCTGTGGTTCACATACATGGCAACGTTTACAGGTTACCCATATTCTGTACTGGTTTTTTGTTTGTTTTTGGATGTGTACATCTGTACATACTTTCTGTACAGTTTTTTTTTGCCTAATTATATATATATATGTCCACCAAAAAACACAGCGAGGCCCAGAATCTATACCTAAACACCAAGAAGACCAAAGTATTGACAACAGACAAAGTAAAGACCAAACCAGAAATTGAAATTGATAACGAAGAACTGGATAGTGTCAATGAATTCGAATACTTAGGATCAATCATTAACAGCTCTGGCGACTGTGCAGTAGAAATTAAAAGAAGACTTGCAATTGCTTCACATAAGCTAATACAGATGAAAAACCTATGGCAAGGCACAAGCAAAGAAACAAAGTTACAACTGATCAGAGCATGTATATTCCCAGTAGCAACATACGGCTGCGAGACTTGGACACTCAATAAAACAGTTGCAAAAAAGATTACATCATTCGAAATGAAATGCTACAGAAGGATGTTGAGAATACCCTGGACAGAAAAAAAGACCAACAGAGAAGTACTGCACTCACTAAACGTACAGGAACATTGGCTCCTAAATACCATCGCAATAAGGAAGCTGAAATTTTTCGGTCATATAAAAAGACATAATAGTCTGGAAAAAAACAGTGATGGAAGGCATGGTCCCTGGAAAAAGGGGAAGGGGTCGACCTAGACGACGGTGGACCCAGGACATCACAGAGAGTCTGAACTTGTCTTTGGCTGATGCAGGTCGACTTGCCCAGAATCGTGATGCGTTCAGAGCAGCTGTAATGGAGACAACGTTCTGGAAAGAATACGTCACATGATGATGATGATATATATGTGTGTGTGTGTGTGTGTGTGTGTGTGTGTGTGTGTGTGTGTGTGTGTGTGTGTGTGTGTGTGTGTGTGTGTGTGTGTGTGTGTGTGTGTGTGTGTTTGTGTTTGTGTTTGTGTGTGTTTGTGTGTGTGTGTGTTTGTTTGTTAAGAATTGTACCAAATGTGCTCAATATGAACAAGGAAAAAGCAGTAAACAATAACTTGTGTTAAAGAATGGACGAAAAAAAAATACTGTTTTTGTTTTCTCAAAATGCAAAACTGTCGTTGTGTGGTTTTTTCTTTGTGTGGTTGTTTTTTATTTGTTTGTGCTAGGTTTTTTAAATATTTTTGTACAGATGTTTCAGATTTTTTGTTCAGGTTTTCCATGTCCGGAGGTTGACATGTATGGTTATTCATATCCCTGTTAATTGTTATCCTTTTCTATTTTTATTCTCGTGCATTAAGATTGCCCAGTGCAGATCTTAGAAGTCTCTAAGCAGACAAAGAAAGAATAGGAATACTTCTCCCTCAGGTTTGTTGTAAGAAGCGACTAATATGAGGTTGTGCACACAGCTTACAACCTCATTGTGAGGTTGTGCACACAGCTTACAACCTCATTGTGTAAAAAAACAAATTTTTACAGAAACTACTGCTGCAAGTGCATATGCATGTTTCCTGCAAGTGGCTCAGCTGCAGTGGTGGCTCCATGCTCCTTTGGGAGCAAAAAAGAAGAGAAAAATAATTTAAATTAGTTCTCATTTCTCTTTGCTGATTTTATACATGTTATCCCTAAAGAAGACCTTGTGATTGTAATGTAGGCTAGGTTTCTTCCTTTATATTCGTAAGACTGGCCTACCACCTATTTTGTTCACCTCAGCATTTAACACTGTTTCTAACAGTATCAACCATACTGGCCTGTGACTGAATCATTCAACATGTATGTGAAATTTGATGGTAGCAATGTGTCATCCTTGCACTTTCCTATCAAGTCGTGTCACAACACAGTTCTTCGAATGGAACAAGGGGTAAGATTAGGATTATCAGTCTGAAACTAGAAAGCAAAAAAAGAAATATTAAACATTTTTATGTTAGGGGTTTACTTGAAAGAGAAGAAATTGGCAAGAAAAAACAGTGAACAAGATGGGTTGTGCATTACTAGCTGTAAATGTGTGCATAGAAAAAGTACAAGATGTTAAAAATGTTAAAGTTTTAAAATTAAATAAACTAATTTTTTAACACAGACAATTTTTATTACAGTGTTTTCTTTAACTTACAATGTATGTCAGTCTCTTGTCACCTTCAAATCATGCAATCGATTTTTCAGTCACTCCCAGATGAGCAATAGCTCAGAAACTTGGCATAGTTGTGTATTCCCCATGACAATACAATAATCAGTCATAAAAATAATAAAAGTAATATTAAATTTTTTTTATTTTGTATGGTATCATCAGTGAAATGGGCGATAATTGCAAATAATCTAGGTGTATTCTTTCCAACAAGATTGTCTCTCTTGAGAGAAATATTGAAACTTCTTTTGTCAATGTGATGTTACATTTTTTGACTGCAAGCTATAAACTCCTTGAAAAATTATTTGTGGCTTTTTAGTTCATTAAAAGCCTGTGTTTAAAATATTCTTTTATATATTTTTTATTAAATTTTAGGAGAGTCACAGATGTATAATTCTGTAAAATTGGTATTTAATAGGTGTTTGAAAATTTCACTAATTCATTATAGTCATAAAGTGGCAACATAGATAATATAAAATTCAAATATTTACAGTAGTATTTTCTGGGTTACCGTATTACAGTGGATCATCTGTAATAGAATGTAAGTATCTTGTACATGCTCCTGATGCTTCATGCCAGCTTGGGTCATGTTATGCACACAAGTGATGCTCCACCAAATAACTCAGGTTCAGAGCTGTTCGAAATTTGAAATTTCAGACAAGGGGTTGAGGACCTGTAAAAATGATCTTTGAACAGTGGTTAAAGCCATGTTTCACATGGAATAAAAAATTATGATGGATGATTTCTTATACATTGCAGGGTACAAATGCAAACAGACCTTTGAAACTAGTTACTAATTCAGCATAAGTGAACATATATGTGTAAAACGAAATACAAAATATTAATCTTCTTGTGTAGTTAGTTATACAACACTCTGAGTTGTCATCACCATTAACATGGCACATACTGTCTCCAGAGAGCTATTTGTGTTGAGGTGGCAGGTGGAACTGACACATCCATCACTATTATCTTCACTGATTATGAACATGGTGATGCACCTGTCAGAGTAGAGAATCTCTGTGAGGATGTCTTTATCAAGATTCATCAAAAGTAAGATTTTCTATATAAGGAAAAATCTTATCTCATTGCCAGTTAAACTTATCTTCTTATTATTATCCCATTGTTCAGTCTTTAAAGACCAGTGCAGTTGGTCGCCTGGCAGAAAGTATATGCTTTTGCAGTGATGATTACTAAAGCAGCTTTTAACGACAGGCCATGAATTTATTGAAGGTCTAAACTCCACAGGAAGTGGCAGGATGATGATGATGATGCAACATACAGTGTAATTTCATCACACAAATAATTTATTGCTTATCAGAAGGCAAGAGGAACTGTCATTGCATTGGGAAATATGTGGAAATCAAAAGAAATCATGTCCATCACAAAAATTATAATCTTCAACTTAAATGTTAAGTCAGTCGTATTTTATGGCTCTGAAATATTGAAAAAAACAACAACTAAGAACTTAGACTTTCATAAGTGGGAGCTTGCTTAGAGATGAAGGATTGAAATGGGGCAAGGTCACTAATGTGGAACTGATGACACGAACCAGACAAGTACCAGTGGTTATAGAAGATGAGAAAAAGGACGCTGGTGATGGACTGGATGCACATTGATTAAACTTGTTGATAGCATTGCCAGGCAGTGCTTGTTCTGGAATCCTCAAGGTAAGTGAAGTAGATGTAGACTGAAGAATATATGGAGAAGAGAACTGGAGACAAATGAAAGTGAGAGGTAGATATGTATACTGATGGCCTACAACAGGGTTACTTGGCATGTGTTTTATCGCATAAATAGTATAATGTAGCTTTTATCACACGTAGTATATTCAACAAATAATATGTTCTATAGTTTTAACACACAAATAATAAACTTTGTAGCAGCGGTTCTCAAAGTGTGGTCCCCAGACCCCTGAGGTCCCCAAGACCCTTTCTGGGGTCCGCGAGGTCAAAACTATTTTCACAATAATGTAAGACGTTATTTGCCTTTTTTTTAATAATTTAACATTTTTCCTCGTTTTGGTGAGGCATGCTCCTTTTCAATCTAGACACAGGGTCCGTAGGTTAAAATAGAGCGCATGTCCAAATACTCTTATTCTCTCACTGTATAAGCCACATGTTTTTGTTTAACTAGGGCTGCTGAGCTTCTTGCTCTTTAGCAGCCAATACCAAGTTGAAGACTCCTTGGTATTATCTACACTGTAGATCTAGGCTGTTCTTGTGGCTTTTCTGCCATTCTGAAACGTGTTGAGTTGAAGTCATAAGCTCCAGTTTCTACAGCTTGGTTTGCATTTAAAGGATCGTCACATTTGGTCCCAAACAAGGAGTAAGAAGTGTGAGGCATACTATGCATTCCCTGCCATCCAAGGGGGCTCTCCAACTATGCAGAGCTAAAATACTGTACTCTGGTTCTGGGCTCTCCCAAGGAAATGTTACGTCCTGCACAGAGCCACTTCTCAGCTTCCCCTGCCTATCACTGGGTCCATAGTGAGATCCTTCTGTATGCAGGCAGCCAAGTCAAAGCCAAAGAATTACACCTGGGGCTCAAGTGACTTCTCCAATCTTATTGTGCAATGCTGGGTTCTCAACAAGTTTCACCACAGGGGTAATCCCAGGAAGTGTGTGGATGATTTCAAGAGTCAATGAGGATATAATTAGCTTCACAGATGTTAAGGTCAAAAGGGAGGTGATCCTTTGTATACGGGTTGGACAGAGTAAATTAAGGGTTACATCACTTGTAGACTTGATTAACAGTGAATTGGTTAAACAAATATATGAAAGAAGTCATAGTGTACAGATAGCATCGTGAGCGCTGTTCTGTATTGTAGAACTGTAAATAGTTCGCACGGCTAGTCCGTGGAAGGGACTGAGCTGTGTGAACAGCAAAGTCTCATGACTGTTTAGGCGAGAGATTTTGTGACCGCTGGCAGTCAGTTCTAGGTGTTGACGGAGTGAAGTCAACCCTGGGGTTTCTCTAAGTGTGTGTTCCCGACCAGTGTTCGGTGAAGATGTATAGTGTTTTTCACAATGTGTGTCTCGGTGGAGACTTTTTTGCACAGGCCTGTATTTGAATATTCTTCCTATATTGAATATTCTTCCATGTGTTAGATTATTTGAAGATGGTATGTACTATAATATTTATGACTGCAGTGGAGGCAGTTTATGAGAGATTTTGTTATTGGGCACGTTCTATGAGAAGTGCACCACTAGTCTACAATTAAGCGCTATGAAGAGTCTGAGAGGTAAAGACATTACTTTGTAAGCTATAGACAGTTTTGTGAAGGAGATTAGGCCATATATATATTGTGCAGGCTATATTACTGCAGACTGCTGTGTGCGCAGTCTTTCCTTCGAGGAACATTGTGGATGTGCTCCACTATTTATTATTAGGCCTTAAGAAGGGATAGCGATGACGGTGATTATTCAACTGCCGGGGAGCAGCCTTTGTTGAGAAGGGGAGACGTAGTCTTTTGAGGAAAATCGTTAATGTGCATCTTCTATAAGAAGTGCACCGCTATTGGATGAATTTAATAGTACTGCGATGTGAGCAGTCTTTCGGGATTAGGCCATATGTATGAGGCCGTATTTGAGGCTGTATGTACAACTGCGGTGAACGCAGTTTTTTAAGGAACATGGTGGATGTGTATTTCTATGAGGTGTGCGCCACTAGGCGCTGTGATTGATGCTTGTACTTTATGCTATATGTCATCTATGTCAGTGTGATCGTATTGTAATGTAAATAAACTGTGCTTTAAACGTTACCCAGCTTTCAACGATCCATGAATCCTATGTGTGTCACTGTGATGGATGAATGTACCAGTACACACCTACTTTGAACATTCTAGGCATAGTAACAGTAGTGAAATATTTACAAATAGCTCTGTGTGGGCGTGGCCTATATAAGGAGAACCCATTTACGCCTTTATCACTGAAGCATACAATGGCGTTAACATAGCATTTGAACCATATCATTAGGTGGCTTAAAAACATAAAAGTAAGGGCTTCTTAGTGGTATTATCAACAGACATAGGTTAACTTCCATGTATGTATATTGTAGCATTGTGCATAGCTGGTGGTCATATAAGAATGACTCAGATATGCCTCCATGCATATAACCCACTGTTAAGCATGTAAAGGGGTCCTGAGGCCAAAAAGTTTGAGAAATGCTGCTTTATGGTATCACATATAGTATATTCCACAAATATTAAGTTGTATAGTTTTATCATGTAATTAGCTTTATTACACAAATAATATACTATGTAATTTTATCATATACAGGAATCAGAGTCAGGTGACTCTTCTGTCTCCAAATCAGAGTTTTCTGTACACATGGGATGAACCCTCAGCTGAAAGAACACTCATGTGGAACGTTTACGGCCGAAAGAAACCAAGCTATCCTGCATATATTAGCAAGGTATCATCAAATTAATGAGCTTTAGACTAGCAACATTTTTAGTATAAACTGCACATCTGATCACATAGCATCTTTTGACTATAAAAGCTTCATGCAGTGAAAAAGACACATCTCAAAGTTCATTTATATATATATATATATATATATATATATTTGTTGTTGCTTGTCTTAGGATGGCTCAGGTGAAATAAGGCTGAGTGTTCCTTCACTGAAAAGTGCTGGTAACTCAGGAGTGGACTTTACAGATGCAGGAGATACAGATGATAGCAGCAGTCCTGAGGGTGAGTTTCTGCTGGTAATTTAACTTATCAGCAACAGTTATTAATTTCTCAATAGTAACAAAGCTATATGAGCTATGATGAGGGCACTCGACATAAATCCAGCAACCTGGGAGAATGAGGCTGCTGACCGTACCAGGTGGCGATGCTATCTGTGGCGCCACTTTGAATTGGGTGAGGGGAGGCTCGCACAGCAAGCAGGGGAGAGGAGGAGAAAATGTCAAAAGGAACACCAGGAAAATAAGCAGCTGAGGGCTGTCACCTCAGGGGCGCATTCCCATAGTCAGTTATGACTGAAGGGACTATTATTATTGTGAGCAATTCTTGGGAGTTTCTGGGGGTAATTTAACTTATGATAGCAGCATTTGTGAATTTAAATGCAGTAATTTAAGTAGTGCCAATGTCACAAACATGAATTTCTGTGGATTATTGTTATTGTTGATTAGAATCAACGTCATTGCACTCTGGGCAAACCCATAGGTGCTCAGTCTCCCTCAGAAAATGTCAAAGGGTATGAATGCAAATTGTTCCTGTTGCATACTGGTTTTTACACACTGGATGCATCCTCTCATATGTTCATCCCTGCTGGTCTTATGTTTGATGCTAAATTCCAGCAATCTTAGCCTTGATGATTCATCAGTTGCATTGTCATTCTTTAACCTTTAGCACGCTGCATTCTTTGGCGGAAATTTGCGCCTGCAGCTGCATTCTTTTTCACAACGCCCCGTTTTTATAGTGGGTGACTTGTAACGTCAATAGTTTCTGTGTTTCTTGGTTAATTGCTATCATTTTTGGAATTTATATAAATAAATGAATGATGAATCTGATGATATAAAATTTGTTTGTGTACATGTTAGATGTGATAGGAAGAGAGGAATGGACAGATGAAAAAAACGAAAAAAAAAAATTTTTAATAAATTTTTTAAAATTAAAAAAAAAAAAAAACCAACAAATGAAGAGTCCTTATCCCTTGCATCTCAATGAAAGTCATTTGACCAATACAAATCAAATGACAATCTTTTCGTTACACCCATCATCAATAGCAAAGCAACAAACGCCTTCATCAGCAGTGACATTCGGCCGTAACCCTAAACCTGTCCGATAAACCTAATCCTAACCCCTAAAATTAGACATACTAGCAATGACATTCTACTATCGTTCTCATCTCTGCCATCGCCCATATTCTGAGAACCGATATCAGCGCTAATAAAGACAAAAATCTCATCATCGCATCGGAGTCAGAATCCATTAAAATTTGAGCGAAAATGGCCGCGTGTTCGATGCCGATTGATTTCGATTTTAAAAATTCACAGAAAATAAACGCGAATACACCCATCACTAAATAAAGATCGGAAACGGAAGCTAACTCTCTCCTAGATAAAATTAAAACTTAACATCCGGGGGTGATATCACGTGTACACAAATTATAATGCTAGTAACCGACGATATACGAAAGTCGCAAATTTGCGACTCCAGCGGTCACCACATAGAGTTCCACGGTCGCAAATCCGCGACTCCAGCGTGCTAAAGGTTAAAAGGCAATCACTAATAGCCCTCAGTATGTCTCCCTTATTCATATCCAATGCAACTTCTATGGGTGCTCTTGAAGCTAGTCTGTCAGCTCTTTCATTGCCGTGTACCCCTGCTTGATCAGAACAGTAGATCCACACCAGTTCCTGAAGATTCGAGGCTTCTATGGAGGTTTTCCACCCATGCCGGAGCCATCCACTTTGGACCTTCCAAAGCATATATTGTAAGTCTGATATAATAACTGCCCTTCATTAAGTTTCAGACATCCACCTTAAGGCTGCAGTAGCTACCTCTACCTCCATTCTCATGCTGGAGGTTGTTATTGTGTAAGCTCCACTATGTTCAGCGATTCCGTCCTTTTCTGTAGCAGAGAAGCCCTATCCTGATTTCTCACCACGGAGTACAAATCCATTAGTGTACACAATGGCATCATCATCTCCAGCATGATCATTTATCATCTGATTAGATTCCAGCTCTGCCCTCCCATTGGCCCAAGTTCTGCACTGTCTACCAAGGCTGATGATGACTTGTTGGTAGTTCATCCAGTTCTCACCTGACTAACTCTACTCTTCCCACATGAATATATTTTCACCTGTGGTTACCTGTTTAAAAGTTGCCCCTGTGGGTAAAATAATTTATGATAACAGCAGTTATGAATTCTTGTGAAATTTAATTTTACCAGCAAAAACCAGAAACAGACTTTCATAAATGGATGCTTGAGTGAAATAACAGGATTGAAGTGATATAATAAAACATCTCTGATGTTGAACTGATGGAAAGAACCAGACAAATGCCAGTAGAACAAGAAGTGAGAGGAAGACATTGGTGTTAGATAGGACACACTAAAAAAAAGCCAGCTGATAGCATTACATTGGAGACTCTGCTCTGGAATCCACAGGTGTAGTGAAATTGAATAAAGTAAGGAACTCGACAGAAGGGACCTTGGATATGTTACGCCACAGTCATTTATTGGTCGCTTTTGCGATACCAAGCCTTTGATTTGAATTCAGCGGCAGAACGCAGATGTTTGGAATATTACAAAAATTAAAAAGTAACTTTTTCGTAATATTAATGTTAGGAATATAAAAATTAGCTGGCCGGATGGCCCATTCTGAGCAGTGAACTAATATGTTCTTAATTTTACAGACGGATAGATAATATTGAAGATAATGACAAAAGACAGTGTTGTTCACATCAGCGACAGACTGTATGGAATAAAAAGTGTCGCTATTTGCACAAAAAAACATGACCTTGAGACGCAGGTGTTCAAATCTACTTAGTAGGGAAGCGAAGGGACATTGGTGGGAGCTGTGTCTAAATATAACTTTTAACGACAAAATTTTGGAGGGGAGAGAAAGGTTGGTTCAAAAATCAAGTACGTTTTTGAAAAAAAACAAGTAGAGACGGACAGACTAACAGATAAACATCCATACTTGACTGAAGCATGACTGAAATGACTTTAGGGTAGGAAATTTGAATTTGAAATAAACCTAGGCAGTGATTGGCCACAGACAATCATTTTATCGGCGCTCAGACGAGAAGTGGGGCCATTCCTCAATAGTTGTTCGATGATAGACACAGTATTTTAAAGTGTGGTGATTTCCAAATGAAAGAAAGTGAAATAAGTTCAGGGATGCCATACTATAGCCAGCAGCTCAGCTGAGTTTTGCTAGCATTTTTGTGTTCTTTATTCATAATCTGGTAAGATTGAAATTATTTCTTTGTATATTTTGAATATTGTTTAATGTTCGAGTGATTTGATACTGCCATATCATAATCTAGCCTTACAAACAAGTAGGGATTTGCTCTAGACCCCCCGCCCAAGTCAGGGTCTAGGGACCAACAATATACATAAACTCCAGCAAGGGTTAGGGAAAGACAGATCAAGTGTTGAGAATAATGAAACATATTACCTATCCACTTTTAGGGAAGGAAAACTAATAAATATTTTTCAGAATCTATAGTCTGGGAGGACCTATCTGATGTAAAACCACCATGGTAAATGTGCTGTTTGGTCAGAGAGATCTGACCTGTCTGTATGATGTGGTTGTTGTGTCCGTGTTGTGTCCAGACGTGGGTAGAGAATAGAATTTTGACACATAGCCAATACTTTGATTGCAGAGCTGTGAGTTTCAGTTGTCAACAAGGCGGTGTCCATTCAGGTGTGATTTTACTCGAGTGTATCTGTGCAGTACGTTGTGACAGAGACCACTATTATTGCCCGCCAGCACGGAGAGGTGGGACCACCAGATTTCAGCACCAGAGCTACATATGCAAGATGAGTGAGCCTCTGGTCTGCTGGAAGATCACCAACGCCTTTTAGTTACTAATACCCCATAAAATTCCTGTAATTTACTGGACACTGTGTAGTCAATATAGACAGGTGTGATGAGGCCACCCCAACAGCACAAGCATTAACTATCCTCCCAAGTAGATGACTACTAGAACATTTTAATAAAACTAACTAGTCTAGTACTTATATATGTACACTCTTGCATTTATTATGTAACATTCCATGCATTTCTTTTCATAAATTTTAAATCTTTTTTTTAAAAAAAAAGTTCTGGTCAACATAAAACTTGATCCAGAACAAAATAAATGTAATATAATTCTATCAAAAATTTTACACTCTTGAGTTAGTTCAGTGTATTATAATATTTGTTAAATATTATTAGTCTGCTTAAATATCTGTGGGTGTATCTATAACTATCACACCACATTACATATCATTACCCTAGACATTTTACATAGCTACATTCATTAAGAAAAAAAAAATTTGAGTGTGAGGTCGTAGTGGTAGCAAGAAAGGCCTTCTGACAATTCACAACTACATTTTATCTCAGGAGCCTTCACAGCTGGCCTCATACATTACATTTAGTAATATCACCATCATACAATACCATCAAACCCACTACATACATTGGGGTCTTGTCCAGGGATAATTAGCCCAACAGTAATATTAGGATCTCCTGGTTGGAGAAATAAAATTAGGGGAAAAAAAATTGTGAAATTCCCTTTAAAATTAAAAGTGTCCCTGCAGATAAAAGTTGGTGAATCTTCACAGCCAGTGATAATTAATTAGTTAACTGGTTAGTTAGAATTAGACTATAGTCATAAGAAGTACTTAGTGTATTTACTGGTTAGAGATTTAGCTTGTATATTATTATATTGTCTGAAAAGTATGGCGGAGCTAGCAAAATTCCGATCAGCTGCTGTGCTGACCGCAAAGGAGATGGGAATGGATGGTCAGATTTTAATTCAATATGTAACGGCTGAATGTGATAAATATATTGAAAGGGAAGATAGAAAGGTAGCTGAAGAGAAGAGGTTACAAATTGAGGCTGATAGAGAAATTAAGAGGCTGCAGATTGAGGCAGAAGAAAAACGACAGCAAAGGGAGGCAGAAGAAAAAAGGTTGACTGCCGAAAGGGAGGCAGAAGATAGAAGGTTGCAAAGGGAGCACGAATTACGACTAAGGGAGCTGGAATTACAAGGCCCGGCTCCTGAAAATGGTGCCAGCCCTTTTGCCTCAGATGCTACGCCCAGTCTGGGAGCCTCAAACTCAGCTATGGGGTTTCATTTAGACCATTTTGTTGAAAAAGACGATGACATAGAGGGGTACCTAGGACGTTTTTGAGTTATTAGCTACTACATATGGGTTAGAGAGAGAGAGGTGGAGTTTAAAGCTATCACAGGGATTGAGAGGTACTTCTTATGAAGTATTTGCAAAAATGAACAGGGAAGACCAAGACAATTATGACATGTTAAAGCAGGCTTTGTTATTAAGGTACGAGAAGAATGGTGAATTTTATCGTAAGAAATTTAGAAATGCCAAACTGTTGTCTGGGGAGACATACCACCAATTCTCTGCTAGACTAGAAACCTATTTGGAGAAATGGACGGCTCTGGGGAAGACCCAAGATCTTAAAGAAATGATCATGATTGAGCAATTGAGAGAGTCCATGGCTCCAGACATGAGAAATTTCTCATGGAACAAGGTGCAGAGAAGTTGGGGGAAATTTTAAATGTTGCTGAGAGGTATCAGGCAGCTCAGGCAGAGGTAAGTGGTGCTAAAAAGAAGCACATAGACAATTTTAAAGCTCCACAGCAATTTAATAAATTTGATAATAGAGAGCAGGGAAATAAAGGTAGGACAAAACTTTGAGCGGCCAAGAAGAAATGACTATCGCGACAGAAAACTCACAGTTCAATGACCAAAAGTTCAATGAAAGAAAACCGTTGAACCAAGGAAAAAGATGGTGTAAATGGTGCAAGAAGGATAACCATAACACCGAATTTTGTAGAAGGAAACCTTCAAACATTGCTGCAATGAAGTCGGGGACGCGAAGATTAAAGGTTAATCCTAATGGACAACAGGAACCTTATCACCCCCCAGTTTGTGAGGATGTTATTTGTAATGGGGTCACCATAAGGTGCCTTTATGATACAGGGTTGGATTATGATTCAGTTGTGAAGTCTAGCCTAGTGGACCCAAGTCAGTATACCACAGAAACAGTGGAAATACAAGGGGCGACTCATGACACTTCCCATCGCAAGGATAACGGTGAAAACTCGCTATGTGGAAGGAGAAATCAGAGCAGCAGTGATAGATGAACCAATCTACCCTCTGATATTGGGGGGTAGATACGTCTTCTTGGGGGAATCCCGAGAAACCTGTGATCATGGCGACAGTGCAGACCAGGTCACAGAAGAAGGAGGAAGAAGGTGAACCTATAAATGCTCATCCAGAGGAGATGAGGAAGGCGCAGGCTGAGGATAGGACACTCAAGCCCTGTTTTAAAAAATTGCCCAAATGCCACACACCTCCGAGCAAGGGGGGAATATTTCATGAAGAACAAACTCTTATACAGGAAGGCCGGAACTGGAACAAATGGTCACAACCAGCTGGTTCTTCCCACTTCATATAGAGATAAAGTGATGGAACTCGGGCATGCGATTCCCTTCAGTGGTCACATGGGGATCAGCGCCACAGGACAGCGTATAGCTTGTCATTACTTCTGGCCAGGGATAACGGAGGATATAAAAAGATATGTCAAATCCTGCCCAGAATGTCAAAGGGTAGCTCCAAAGCACTGGACTGCTCCAGCAACTCTAGGGGAAATGCCCATAGTGGGGACACCTTTTGAGAGGGTTGCAGTGGATATTGTAGGACCTCTCACTCGGACCAAGAGGAGGAACAGTTACATCCTTACTCTGGTGGACACTTGTTCTATGTGGGGAGAGGCGGTAGCCCTGCCATCAATTGATTCAAAACCTGTAGCAGAGGCACTACTTACAATATTTACCCGATTAGGATTCCCGCATCAAATCTTGACGGATAATGGTTCTCAGTTCAAGGGGAAACTAACGGAAGAAGTTTTTAAGCTATTTCAAGCCAGACACTTTCATTGTAGTCCGTACCATACACAAGGGAACGGCCAGGTAGAGAGGTTCAACGGGACTCTCATTTCTATCCTGAGAAAGCTGGCACACGAAAAACCGGATCTGTGGGATCAATTCCTGCCCGCCGCATTGTTTGCGTACCGGGAGGTACCACATAGTTCAACCGGGATGGCTCCCGCAACTCTGCTATTTGGGAGGCCAATAAAAGGTCCATTAGAAGCTCTATTAAGGACCTGGACAGATGAGAAGGCGGAAGAGACTGTTACATCATCGTATCAATACGTGAACGAACTGACCACTCGTTTGAAAGCTGGATGGAAACTGGCAAATGATAATTTGAAGCAAGCCAGGAAGAAACATGCAGCATATTTTAATAGGAAGGCAAAGGACAGGGAACTGGCAGTCGGAGAGAAGGTGCTGCTTCTACTACCCGGAAGCCAGAATAAATTACAAATTGGTTGGCAAGGTCCATATACGGTTCTAGAGAAGGTCTCTAGAACAAACTATAAAATTGACAAAAAGGGGAAGGAGAAAGTTTATCATGTAAACCTGTTAAAGAAGTATCTGGACAGACCACTCCAGGAAAGCACCCCCTTATTGACCTTGGCTATTGCAACCCAGATGCAAAAAGAACCACTCACCTCACATGAATACCCATTACATCCTTGTGAAACCGCAGCACAGGTAAAAGTCAGTAAGCACCTGACTAAAAACCAGAGGGAGAGAGTTCAACAGGTTCTGGAGGAACATACAGATGTATTAACAGATAAACCAGGCCATACAAATTTGCTACAGTATGACATGAAACTGGTAGACTCAAACCCAATCTGTATGAGAGCCTATTCTATTCCGTTCGCGAAGGAGAAGGCATTGAAGGAAGAAATAGAGTATTTGTTGAAGGAGGGGATTATTTCGCACAGTGAATCATCTTTTAGTTCTAGTGTCGTTTTGTTGAGAAAACCGTCTGGGGAACACAGACTGTGCATAGATTACAGGAAACTGAATGCTGTCACAGAAGGACAAGTGGATCCATTACCAGACACAAAACAGTTATTTGCCAGACTGAACAAGGCAAAAATACTTTTCAAAGGTGGATCTTAGTAAAGGCTATTACCAGATCCCAGTGAAGCCTGAAGTGAGACCTTATTTGGCTTTTAGCACTTCGGATGGACATTATGAATTCAATATGCTACCATTCGGACTGAAAAATGCTCCGAGTGTGTTTTCAAGGATGATGCGCAAATTGTTGGATCCCCTGAATAACCCATGTATCACGAATTTCATGGATGATATTCTCGTCGCCACAGAGACATTTGAAGAACACATTGAAGCTCTGGAGATGTTGTTTGATAGACTTCGGGAGGCGAACTTAACTGCTAGGCAAACAAAATGTTGTATTGGATGCAAAGAGTTGGAATTCTTGGGACACACTGTATATCAGGGTAATATGACCCCTGATCCTAAGAACTTGGAAAAACTGCAGAGAGCACCTAGGCCGCAAACAAAAAAGGACGTGCGATCATTTGTGTCGTTATGCGGATTTTATCAGAAATACATCAAGAATTTTAACGCTATTTGTGCTCCTCTGACTGATCTGACTCGCAAGGGACTTCCAAAAAAAATTATTTGGACTGCACAATGTGAACTAGCGTTCCAAGAGTTAAAGGAAAAACTCACTAGCAAGCCTATTCTCAAACTGCCTGATTTGACACAGGACTTTGTCTTAAGAACCGATGCAAGTAATGTAGGACTAGGAGGGGCTTTGTTGCAAAGATCATCTTCACCTGATGGGGAACTGAAACCAGTCGCTTATGCAAGCCGTAAATTGAATAAGGCGGAACAAGGATACTCCACAAGCGAAAAAGAATGTTTAGCGTTAATCTGGGCAATAAAGAAGTTTCAAATCTATCTGTATGGGTAGGGGACTTTTTTTGGTGGAGACGAGACGGACCACCATCAGCCTCTCGTATTTCTTTATCTCAGGCTAAGCATGAAAACGCAAGATTGCTGAGGTGGTCTTTATTGCTTCAACCTTATCAGTTCAGTATCCAATATATCCCAGGCAAATTGAATGTCGGTGCAGATTTCCTCAGTCGGCACCCCTGTGATCAAAATTAGAGTAGTGGCAGACGTGAGGAGTAATTTTACCTATGTGTATCGCTGGTTTTGGAACTTGCCATAGGCATGTTTTCAAGTGGGGAGATGTGTAGTGAAATTGACAGAGATACAACGGTAAAATACCTCCAAAGATAACATGTAAGGATAAAAACATAATGCGTGGGCTGCTGATAGTACATGATCGCCCAGACCGCGGGTCATCACCCTCCATAAAAATTGACTTGCTAGACAGGAGGGGAACGGCGGATAAAAAGGAAAAAAATATGACTGGAAAGATTGCGTGAGACTAGAAAGGCTAAGGAGACGCAATTGGGGGGAAACGGAGAAAAGTCACGTTTCCCCAAGTTGACATAAAGTAAGGAACTCGACAGAAGGGACCTTGGATATGTTACGCCACAGTCATTTATTGGTCGCTTTTGCGATACCAAGCCTTTGATTTGAATTCAGCGGCAGAACGCAGATGTTTGGAATATTACAAAAATTAAAAAAGTAACTTTTTCGTAATATTAATGTTAGGAATATAAAAATTAGCTGGCCGGATGGCCCATTCTGAGCAGTGAACTAATATGTTCTTAATTTTACAGACGGATAGATAATATTGAAGATAATGACAAAAGACAGTGTTGTTCACATCAGCGACAGACTGTATGGAATAAAAAGTGTCGCTATTTGCACAAAAAAAACACGACCTTGAGACGCAGGTGTTCAAATCTACTTAGTAGGGAAGCGAAGGGACATTGGTGGGAGCTGTGTCTAAATATAACTTTTAACGACAAAATTTTGGAGGGGAGAGAAAGGTTGGTTCAAAAATCAAGTACGTTTTTGAAAAAAAAAACAAGTAGAGACGGACAGACTAACAGATAAACATCCATACTTGACTGAAGCATGACTGAAATGACTTTAGGGTAGGAAATTTGAATTTGAAATAAACCTAGGCAGTGATTGGCCACAGACAATCATTTTATCGGCGCTCAGACGAGAAGTGGGGCCATTCCTCAATAGTTGTTCGATGATAGACACAGTATTTTAAAGTGTGGTGATTTCCAAATGAAAGAAAGTGAAATAAGTTCAGGGACGCCATACTATAGCCAGCAGCTCAGCTGAGTTTTGCTAGCATTTCTGTGTTCTTTATTCATAATCTGGTAAGATTGAAATTATTTCTTTGTATATTTTGAATATTGTTTAATGTTCGAGTGATTTGATACTGCCATATCATAATCTAGCCTTACTGTCGTAACACGGTCTATTCTTCTCTCCATCTTTGTCTCCCTTCTCTTCCCTTCTTTCTCTCTCTCCTTTATTCTCATTAATTTTCACGTTACACTACGGTATTTTCGGCGCTGTAGTCAGCGTTTCTCTCTCAGACATCACGGCGCTTACTAATGGTTACTGAGCAAATATCGCAAACGCATCAACACCAGGTTATAACACATGGCCAGAGGAGATACCTTAATTAAGAGTAAAAGGCGTCTTAAAGTCTAGAGATCCATTGCTTTATTGCACCTTATTTGAGGGACCTGACGGAAAACGCCCCAGTGTCAAATTTCATTGCATCAGCCAGCACGTGTATGCCTTCTAGGAGTAACCAGTAATTACGGGGCGGGGAAGCTTTCTCACGCAAGACGGTTCGCAACTGCGTCACACGATCTCAGGTTCAGGGAGATAATTTACGTGTTATTACGTCGGAATGATTTAGAACACGTGAGAAGAGATTCATAAAATCTAGAAGCTTAGACGAAAAAACTTCACTTACACGCTATGACTTCTGGGCCGAGTGCATCTACATGACGAGGAATTTTACATTACAAGCACTTTAGTATTAACCAAGCGGTGTTGTATAATTTCACTCTGTGCAGGTTCGTATAGACTGCAAAATATGCACGTAGATTATTCATTGGTATAAAGGTATTGTTATTCTTAATATGATCTAAACATGTGCTATTTGAATTATTCATTGGTATAAAGGTATTGTTATTCTTAATATGATCTAAACATGTGCTATTTGAATGATTGTTGCTTGCATACAAACTTATCTCAAATTTGCATACAAACTTATCTCAAACTAGCCCCACAGCAAATAGAAGATAACATCTATCATATTAATTGCTTTATCCCTTACGAAGATAAAGGCAAGTCCCATGGCAGAGATTGTCATAGGAAAATGAAGTGTTAGAAGCTTCATCATGAAAGATCCGCTTTTACGAGGTTAGGTGAACAGTTCCCTTCCTCGCTGCCTTTTTCTTCCCTAGCTCGAGAGCACAACTGAGTGCCCATTTACAGCTGGTAAACTGGAGTGTTCCACAGCCAGGTTTCAGTTCCAAAACTATGTAGTTGTGCTACAGAAGAAAGCAACCTGATCGCTTGGCCAGTCGGTCACTTACTTTATCTATTTGTGTAATATAAATGTATTATATTTTATTGTTTTCATCATTGTATGAAGGAACGACTATCCTTGTAGAACCAGTTCTTGGGAAAGAAGACTGACTAAACTAATTAACTCCTGAAGTTACATAGGTCTATGTTTACCTATCATGTCTTGACTGTGAGAAAGGAAGTCAGATGAATGTAACACATTGATATGCCTGATGTGTGACTGTATGAAAGGGAAGTATAAATATCTTATATAACATGAAAAGTTGCCTGTAATCTTAGATTGTATGACATAATAGTCCATCTTATTGTATGAAAGAGGATAATTCTGATATGCCTGGTGTATGCGGTTTGAATGGGAATGATAACTTTTCCCATATGGCAGGGAAACCCATGAAGCTACATTTGTGTCTTCAGACTTTTAGGTTTCTGAGCGGACAAACATTCACAGTTGCAGAATTCAGTGTCCGGCACCTGACGGTAACAGACAGCCAGTCTTTTGACCGAGCAGCAGAACCAAAAGCGAGAGATATCGTCTGCTGTTGAGGATAAAGGAGAATAGATTAAAGCTCAAGCGTGTAATGTCAGAGCGCTGCAGGACGAAAGCAGCTAACAAACTGAGCCAGGGGTGACAACATCGGATTTACAGATAAGTCCAAAAGCATAAAAGGATTATTTTCCTCCAGAAATCTCAGAGATCTTATTCAAATTCCAACCAGAACTTTCACCTAAATACTAACGGAACTATATTTAAAGTGCCTTCCAGTGTATTACAAAGTGAACATTACATTCAACAATGTTAGGCAACTCTCATGATAGTCACACCATTGCAAATGATGATTAGTAGGACATACTAGGACTTTTAGTCATTCAGTGTTTATGTCCATATTATTATTTTCGTTTATCTTTTCATTTTCTTTGTGTCATATATATGGTTTAGGGATTAAATATCGGTACATAAGTTATATCATCTACCAAGTGGTCGAGTGAGTTTCTTACATGTACTGTCTCTTAAATCCATATATGTGTCATTTCCTCAGTATGAGAGGATGGGGGCTTAATAACAATTATAATATTCAGTAAGAATAACATGGGAGATTTGTCGCAAGGAAACAGAATCCATTCTCATGTGCCCTTCTGAGACATTATCTCTTTGTGAGAATATTCGCCTTCCTTTCACCCCTTACTTGTATAGGAATCTAACAATT
Source organism: Oreohelix idahoensis (assembly GCA_024509875.1). NCBI lineage: Eukaryota > Metazoa > Mollusca > Gastropoda > Stylommatophora > Oreohelicidae > Oreohelix > Oreohelix idahoensis. The sequence continues at coordinate 56,354 of JAMPIV010005309.1, forward strand.
AACGAGCCACTTCTGAGATCCTATATATCTTTCTTACATTTCTCCATTTACAACTTTCTTATCCAACTGTGCTGTGACAATTGATGTCCAGTTCGGGATAACCGCGCGACAATTGGGGGCTCGTCCGGGATCTAGATCATAACTCTAGAGAACCTTTTCTACCTCTTGCATTCCTATAGTTCTCCACTGAGAACATATATCTCTAGGATCTGACTTTTTTTTTACAACACTAGGGATTTTAGTATATATACACGTACATACCTCTTAGATAACGAGATATTGCAATATCACGATTAATTCTTTTTTGATGGATAGAACTGGGAAACCAGATCTTTATTTGTAAACACAGCGAACTTTGAGTTCAGCGAATTTTTTTTACCTGTAAGCGAAGCTAAAAATAGTAACTGTGTCAACGCACTAACGACATTGTAATCATAAGAACGAATATAAAAGATCTGAGTAGAATCTGAGGAAATCCTTATGCTTAATTATATGTTGTATTATATACTTAGTATTATACTTATAGTATTAATGAGATAATTAATCGTTGTATTAATATATCTTATTGTTGGTATTTGTTAGAAGTATACTTTGTTACAGTTGTAATTAGAGATACATTTGAGTTGGGACATAGCATATTGTTTGCAAGTCATACCAACCTGTTCAGAGTGAATCATCACTGCTAAAATGGACGAAACAATGGAATTGGATGAGTGGAGAGCATTCTGGACAGAGTTAGCAATTGAGTGTGAACTCTCCGGAGAAGAGCTAGATACTTTCGTTTCACGGGAGATGGAAAAATGCAGGATGAGGGAAGAAGAGAGACAGCAACACAAATTAAGGATGGAAGCTTCGGATGCGGAATTACTGCGTCTCGAAACGATGCTGCCTAGAATGAGCTCCAAGACCTCAACTTCCTCCAGCCCCTCACCTCCGTCAGTTAAGTTACTCCCGCAGGTAGCACCTCAAACTGTACCAGAGAGAGTCAGGTCTGTTAGTCAAACCCTATTACCAGAAAGAGAAGAGGGGCGACTTTCAGAACAAAGGCAATCAGGATCACTCTGAAAGGAAGGAGAAGCGTGCAAAGGCGGATGATCTGGGAAAGACCCACTTCCACCTTCTCTACGACTCACAATCAAAACATTCACCCTCTGAATAAAAACAGGGACCAACATAAAGCATGAAATAGCTTCGGAGATGTATGGGATGGAGAGAAATATTTAGTAAGTCTTTCCAGATCGGTTAACCACAGTAATAAAAAACGGCAGGCACCGAATCCGAAACATACAAACTGTCAGCCCAGCGCAAGGCCCGCCATGTAAAGGAAACCCGGTGAAGTCCCGAGGTGTGACCTTAGGAAACCTTGAATGAAGGTTATGCGACCGTCAATGGAAGACGAGTCATATGTCTGCTTGTACCTGATCTCGGGTTTAGTGCAGTTGCTTCATCCTCACTCGTAAACGTCGATGAAATTACTGAGGAATATGTAATGGTAAATGCACCTATGCTCCATGGGGAACCGATGGAATTGCCCATTGCAGGCTTGCACTTAGAATCTCATTATGAGACAGGATTTATTAACGCAGCAATAGTAGACGAACGCTTTTTCCCCATACCCCAAGGAGGGAGTTACTTGCTCTTAGGAAACTCAGCACATGCCATAGTGAACATGACTGAGGAGGGCGGGGAAATTCAAACGCCTATGTCGATTTCCAACATTTTTGGAGGGAAGTTGGAAACAGGTCAGAGGAATACAAATCCTGGAATCCATGGATTTTAAACCATTAAAAAACAAACCCAATCCACCATCCTTGTGCAAAAGGAGGTGAAAAATATGTCACAGGGAACCTTCTCCTTTGATACATGATGGGGAATAAAACTGCGAAATTAGTTTCTCCGATCCTCACAGGAGAGACAGTTTTAAAGGAGTACAATCACCCCACAAGCAGGGAAGGCAGAAGTACGACCTCTTATCATTCAGCACTGCAAAAATGTCGAAAGCCGGACAAGATTCGGAAAAGCACATTAAGACTTCAAAGTCAGAACTTCGCACACATCGGCTCATGGATGAGTGTGGGACAGGCCGAATTCAGCACATCTCTAAGGCGTCCTCTATGCTACAAAATTCACTCTCAATTCGTCTCAAGAAAGAGGTTGTACAAGAGGAAATAATTTGCTTCCAAGTTAAAGGAGATCATGAAGGAACCTTAAAAGGCCCCACGCAGCCTGAGATTGCTTTAACAGGAAAAAGGCCGGGGAGCAGTCAGAGGTGACCCCTGCGCCAGAATATGAAACACCTCCTTACAGAGGAGCGGATACAGAGCGAAATTGGAGGTAAACCCAAAGTACCTTGTGGAAAACTATTAATTAACTCATCCCTCAAGGGAGAGGTGGTGTTAAAGGAGCAGTCCTCCTCTAAAATCCTTGGAGAAGGATATATGTCTGGATTACCTAATTCAACCTCCCATCATCCTAAGAAGGAGATTGTCTTAGATGAGTATATTTACACCCAAACGAGTGGATGTGGGTATGCGCCCATACGGGGCCCAACACAAACTATGGTTATCATGACTGAACGAGTTAAGAAACCTGAGTCATCCCCCAAACTCCTGCACACGGATATAGAAAAGACCCAGACAGAGAATATTACGTTCAAGCTTTGGATTGGACATCAGTTTTACGCCCACTCACGCCCTACAACCCAGGGATGAGTGTATTGCTAAATCAGACTGATAGACAAAAGTATCGGCAAGAGAGGACTCAAGAACACGCCGCATGTCGCATCGGCGTCGTTTAAAGACAACTGGTTGAAAATGTGCAATTTGTTACATTTAACTCGACGTCTGAAGATCGGGATCAGGATGCACCCTATCTTACGTCATGATCACTGGCGGAGCAGGAAAGCTAACAGACGTAGTCTAGGAAAGAACTACTCCACCAGTAAACATTTCACCCCCGCGTAGTTTCCGGGAATTGCTCATAAGAAACGGAAAGAATAGAACTACTGCTCACTTAGGCAGGTCGTATAAGGCGACCAAAATAAGGATGTATAGGATGGTACCGACCTTGTCAGGACAACCCATTTCCTATCAACCGACATGTCGTCAATCCATACGTTTTAATGCAGGCCCATTGCCAGGAGAATGTCAGCTACATTGGTGGAAGAAGAAAGAGAGTAGTGCGAGGAAAGTGAAGATGAGAAGAACGAATTTAGGAATGATCGAGAAGACCAGACCTCAGTATGTTAGACCGCAGGTCAAACTGAAGGGGGAGGCTATGTCGTAAACCGGTCTATTCTTCTCTCCATCTTTGTCTCCCTTCTCTTCCCTTCTTTCTCTCTCTCCTTTATTCTCATTAATTTTCACGTTACACTACGGTATTTTCGGCGCTGTAGTCAGCGTTTCTCTCTCAGACATCACGGCGCTTACTAATGGTTACTGAGCAAATATCGCAAACGCATCAACACCAGGTTATACACATGGCCAGAGGAGATACCTTAATTAAGAGTAAAAAGGCGTCTTAAAGTCTAGAGATCCATTGCTTTATTGCACCTTATTTGAGGGACCTGACGGAAAACGCCCCAGTGTCAAAATTTCATTGCATCAGCCAGCACGTGTATGCCTTCTAGGAGTAACCAGTAATTACGGGGCGGGGAAGCTTTCTCACGCAAGACGGTTCGCAAACTGCGTCACACGATCTCAGGTTCAGGGAGATAATTTACGTGTTATTACGTCGGAATGATTTAGAACACGTGAGACGAGATTCATAAAATCTAGAAGCTTAGACGAAAAACTTCACTTACACGCATGACTTCTGGGCCGAGTGCATCTACATGACGAGGAATTTTACATTACAAGCACTTTGGTATTAACCAAGCGGTGTTGTATAATTTCACTCTGTGCAGGTTCGTATAGACTGCAAAATATGCACGTAGAATATTCATTGGTATAAATGTATTGTTATTCTTAATATGATCTAAACATGTGCTATGTGAATTATTCATTGGTATAAAGGTATTGTTATTCTTAATATGATCTAAACATGTGCTATTTGAATGATTGTTGCTTGCATACAAACTTATCTCAACTAGCCCCACAGCAAATAGAAGATAACATCTATCATATTAATTGCTTTATCCCTTACGAAGATAAAGGCAGTCCCATGGCAGAGATTGTCATAGGAAAATGAAGTGTTAGAAGCTTCATCATGAAAGATCCCGCTTTTACGAGGTTAGGTGAACAGTTCCCTTCCTCGCTGCCTTTTTCTTCCCTAGCTCGAGAGCACAACTGAGTGCCCATTTACAGCTGGTAAACTGGAGTGTTCCACAGCCAGGTTTCAGTTCCAAAACTATGTAGTTGTGCTACAGAAGAAAGCAACCTGATCGCTTGGCCAGTCGGTCACTCACTTTATCTATTTGTGTAATATAAATGTATTATATTTTATTGTTATTCATCATTGTATGAAGGAACGACTATCCTTGTAGAACCCAGTTCTTGGGAAAGAAGACTGACTAAACTAATTAACTCCTGAAGTTACATAGGTCTATGTTTACCTATCATGTCTTGACTGTGAGAAAGGAAGTCAGATGAATGTAACATTGATATGCCTGATGTGTGACTGTATGAAAGTGAAGTATAAATATCTTATATAACCTGGAAAGTTTGCCTGTAATCTTTAGATTGTATGACATAATAGTCCTCTTATTGTATGAAAGAGGATAATTCTGATATGCCTGGTGTATGCGGTTTGAATGGGAATGATAGCTGTTCCCATATGACTGGAAAACTCATGAAGCCACATTTGTGTCTTCAGACTTTTAGGTTTCTGAGCGGACAACATTCGCAGTTGCAGAATTCAGTGTCCGGCACCTGACGGTAACAGACAGCCAGTCTTTTGACCGAGCAGCAGAACCAAAAGCCAGAGATCTCGTCAACTCTTAAGCATAAAGGAGCATAGATCAACGCTCGCACGTGTAATGTCATATCGCTGCAGGATGACAGCACCTAACAACCTGCGCCAGGGCTGACAACATCGGATTACAGATAAGTCCAAAAGCATAAGGATTATTTTCCTCCAGAAATCTCAGAGATCTTATTCAAATTCCAACCAGAACTTTCACCTAAATACTAACGGAACTATATTTAAAGTGCCTTCCAGTGTATTACAAAGTGAACATTACATTCAACAATGTTAGGCAACTCTCATGATAGTCACACCATTGCAAATGATGATTAGTAGGACATACTAGGACTTTTAGTCATTCAGTGTTTATGTCCATATTATTATTTTCGTTTATCTTTTCATTTTCTTTGTGTCATATATATGGTTTAGGGATTAAATATCGGTACATAAGTTATATCATCTACCAAGTGGTCGAGTGAGTTTCTTACATGTACTGTCTCTTAAATCCATATATGTGTCATTTCCTCAGTATGAGAGGATGGGGGCTTAATAACAATTATAATATTCAGTAAGAATAACATGGGAGATTTGTCGCAAGGAAACAGAATCCATTCTCATGTGCCCTTCTGAGACATTATCTCTTTGTGAGAATATTCGCCTTCCTTTCACCCCTTACTTGTATAGGAATCTAACAATTAACGAGCCACTTCTGAGATCCTATATATCTTTCTTACATTTCTCCATTTACAACTTTCTTATCCAACTGTGCTGTGACAATTGATGTCCAGTTCGGGATAACCGCGCGACACTTACAAACAAGTAGGGATTTGCTCTAGACCCCCCGCCCAAGTCAGGGTCTAGGGACCAACAATATACATAAACTCCAGCAAGGGTTAGGAAAGACAGATCAAGTGTTGAGAATAATGAAACATATTACCTATCCACTTTTAGGGAAGGAAACTAATAAATATTTTTCAGAATCTATAGTCTATATCTGATGTAAAACCACCATGGTAAATGTGCTGTTTGGTCAGAGAGATCTGACCTGTCTGTATGATGTGGTTGTTGTGTCCGTGTTGTGTCCAGACGTGGGTAGAGAATAGAATTTTGACACATAGCCAATACTTTGATTGCAGAGCTGTGAGTTTCAGTTGTCAACAAGGCGGTGTCCATTCAGTTGGTGATTTTACTCGAGTGTATCTGTGCAGTACGTTGTGACAGAGACCACTATTATTGCCCGCCAGCACGGAGAGGTGGGACCACCAGATTTCAGCACCAGAGCTACATATGCAAGTTGAGTGAGCCTCTGGTCTGCTGGAAGTACACCAACGCCTTTTAGTTACTAATACCCCATAAAATTCCTGCAATTTACTGGACACTGTGTAGTCAATATAGACAGGTGTGATGAGGCCACCCCAACAGCACAAGCATTAACTATCCTCCCAAGTAGATGACTACTAGAACATTTTAATAAAACTAACTAGTCTAGTACTTATATATGTACACTCTTGCATTTATTATGTAACATTCCATGCATTTCTTTCATAATTTTTAAATCCTTTTTTTAAAAAAAAAAGTTCTGGTCAACATAAAACTTGATCCAGAACAAAATAAATGTAATATAATTCTATCAAAAATTTTACACTCTTGAGTTAGTTCAGTGTATTATAATATTTGTTAAATCTTATTAGTCTGTTTAAATATCTGTGGGTGTATCCATAACTATCACACCACATTACATATCATTACCCTAGACATTTTACATAGCTACATTCATTAAGAAAAAAATTGAGTGTGAGGTCGTAGTGGTAGCAAGAAAGGCCTTCTGACAATTCACAACTACATTTTATCTCAGGAGCCTTCACAGCTGGCCTCATACATTACATTTAGTAATATCACCATCATACAATACCATCAAACCCACTACAACAGGGTAAAAGAAAAAGAGGAAAACAAAGACATGGAGAAGAGAACTGAAGACAGACATGAAGGAAATAGAGAAGATATTGACAGACTTTAAATAGATGGCACAGGACTGGAAGGCTTGGTGTGTTTTTATTGAGAACATGTGTTGATGGAAGATGAAAGGTGTTGATTGATTGATTCTAGCAAAATGGTTTGCAAATAAACTATGGATATATCACAAAACAGATGAGAGTGATGAGGCTGATGGTCTGTTAGCCCCATTGGACCGGTCACTTGTTGGGCATACACGGGTGGACAAGATGGTGGTATTTTGGGTCTCCTATCTGGATGGATTGCAGAGGGTGCTGTTGTTTACTCAGGATGAGCGAGTGGCAAAAGCTGTTCGTAAGGTGAGAAGAGCTGTCACATATGATTGATTGCTGATTTCTGTTATAAAGTCTATCTCACTCATTGTGTGCTTGTGTTGTAGTTGTTAGTCATGTGAGTGAATGTTGTGTATTTGCAAGGAAGTAGTTCATATCACTTTAATGATGTTCATAAATTGCTGTAGCTCATTTATGCTCCAGCTGAACTTTTCTCCTGGTAGTATCACTACCCTGGTCTAGCCATATGTGACCTTGAACTTTGAGGGGGAGAATTACATATCTGGCTTCTTCAAAGAGATATCTCATCGTAGGAGAATGGTCTTTGTTCAAAATAAGAAATGTGCAGGATCTATCACTGACTGCGTTTTTAGCTTTTTAACATTGAAACTATGTCAAGGCTGTGGGCTATAAATGAGAGCTTTATTTTATTTTCATTCTACTTGAAATAAAAACTAGAACTTTACAGCAAGTCAGAATTCTAATAACATGAAGGGTATAGTTAATATTGTAGATAGTCCTAACTGAATCAAGGCTAAGATCATACTGTAGATACAGCTGGTGATGTATTAAGCCTGGGAAAACACTTTTAAAAATTTCTTAATAAACTAATGTCATAGGTCAGGTATACATAGTATGTGATTTTACTTTACAGCAAAATTTAGGTCCGTTTTTTTATTTTTTATTTAGCCTAGTTCAGTATCAGATGCTCAGTATCAGGTGCCGTTCACCTTCTTGTCTTAGCCTGGTTCATTATCAGATGGATCTGATTTTCTTCATTTACCTTGATTCAGTATGAGATGGCTGTTTGCTTTCTTTACTTAACTTTATTCAGCATAGGATGAATGTGATGACTTTCTTCATTTATCCTGATTCAGTATGAGGCAGCTGTTCACTTTCTTCATTAGCCTCGTTCAGCATGATATTGCTGTTTGCTTCCTTCACATAGCCTCATTCAGCGTGATATTGCTGTTTGCTTCCTTCACATAGCCTCATTCAGTATATGGGTACTCGTTTTCTTTATTTAGCCCTTTTCAGTATGAAATGGATCATCATGATTTAGGTTAGTAGGAGTTGGGCCTTCTTCTTATCATTATTTTTCCTGCTTCTGCAGTATGGATCACAGTTTCACTTCTAGAAATTATTTATACAGTCTTTTGGTTATACCGATCTACAGTTTCTTTTGTTGAATGCCACAGGAACAATTTCCTAATTGTAAACTTTAAAAATCATAATTTTAAAGCACATATTCTATTATAGTCAATACTCTTGTTACAAGTGTTCAAAGAATGCATATTTAGCTGTACATGAATTGTTGTAGAAATTGTAGAAAGGGTGTAATTGTGCACAGATGCTCACAGCATTGCATGTATGTTTCATTTTTCTGTCAAGCATGTCAGTGAGTCATGTACAGTAGATGTAAATTACAGATGGAATGAATGGCAAGCTAAAGTAGTTTAGATGTATCTCTTTGCATTAGATAGTTATAGTTTGGCATGAGAGTTGGCCATTATACAGTAATACATCTCTGGCAGGTGTGGGTTCTTAAGGCTTCATTTATATAAATAAATTTCCCTCAACATGCCAGAAAGTCAGTTGTTCTGTTTGGTTCATACTAAAACATGGCAACAGATTAGGCTGCAGTCTGTACAAACAACACATCGTAAACTGTAAAAGTAATAAGACAGAGATGAATTATATCACTTATGAAGTGACAAACTATTATTGTCCCAAAAGCAGTGGTTTGGCTTACACAGCTCAAGGATTTTTAATTTTGAAATGTAGGTGGTGAAGTAAAGACGTTTCAAGGCTGTGCATGGTTTCTCATATATTTAAAATATTCAACCAAACTGATATTCTTCAATTCATTTTGAGACAGAACACGCCATTAGATTCTTATTATGATATAGTTATATTTATTTTTAATAATCTTACCTTCTGAAGTCTCTCTTTTTTTCTTTTTTTTTTTTATAATGCTTGGGTCTTGAAATTTTAAAGATAATGATGTGTCCTTAATTTGGAACATCATATGTAAAATTGGTTAAATCCTATTTTAAAAAGACCACAACGATATAAGTACATGTTTTACTTTGAAAATTAAGTTTGTTGGGTTAGTTAATATTTATACAAGGAAACAGCTGAAGAGATATCAGTGAAAATCTCTAGAGAAGATATCAGTGAAAATCTCGAGAAGATATCAGTGAAAATCTCTAGAGAAGATATCATTGAAAATCTCTAGAGAAGATATCATTGAAAATCTCTAGAGAAGATATTGTTAACAAAATTATAAAGGTAGTGCCATAGCAGATACTTCTGTAGGGGAGTGAATAGTTAGAGACTTCACTATACTAGATTCAGCTTTATGAGGTGGGGTGATCAGTTCCTTTCCTCGCTGCTTTTTTCCTTCCCTAACTCAAGAGCAGAGTCAGCAGCCTATTTACAGCTGGGTAGACTGGAATATGACACTACAAGCTTTTGAACCTGGAACCCAGTAACTTTACTGCAAAAGGCAAGCACTCAAACCACTCTGTCAATAAGACTCTCAGTGAAGATATATGTAGTACAGAAATACAAGTTCCGAAATTTGAAATTTTTGTTTTCAAACTGTCTTTGCAGCATTTTGAAAATTTCATGCAGTTTAAGTTGTTCATGCTTTGATCTTTCTCTTCTAGCTGTTGATTTTCCAAACTGGTATCTGTTACTTTGACATGAAAGTCCCTGTCCATACCTGTTGGGCTTATCATTCTGTCAGCCAAGATTCTTTTTCTTGTGTGTGGAAATTTTTGCATCTGTTCATCACTGTTATTATCATGATTTGAATTTTCATTCTTAATCATATCTCATATTTCATGTAAAATGTAGGCACTTTAGATATTCTTTTTTAACCAGTTTTTAGAAAGTGTCCCACAAATGCTCCTGGCACTTGCTTTATCTAATAATCCTGCTATAAATATTTTTGCCACATTGTATAAACAAAATTAAACACAAAATCTACACGACAAACAAACATGATAACATCCACAATAATCCTTTCTAAAACTGGCTGAAATAAAAGGCTGAAAACAGTGTCACACTATTGCTCCTGGCACTTCCTGTATCTAATGATCCTAGTACAAAACTTGTTTGCCACGTTGTCTAAACAAAAATAAAAACAAAATCTCTAGAACAAACACACGTGATAACATCCACAATAAATGCTTCAGTGATGCTGAAAAACATTCAATAAAAATGTACATTGTGCAGCCACATGATAACAAGACTGGAAATCATCATCATCATCAATACCTTTCAGCTCCCCAAGGAGCATAGGCCTTCAACAAACTCAAGCCAAGTCTTCTTGTCCCATGCCATCAGTTCAAGATCTTTTCATGTCTTCTTCATCCCTTCCATTTCTGTCCAGTTTATTCATTATTGTTGAAGTTTTTGTGACTTAAAGTCTCTGCAAGATGGGGTAGCCGGCTCCATGTCCAACCCTCCTTAGCACCTTTTACACGTATAATTTATTAATAAATGCCAGGAAGTAATTAACATGAATTTTTTTTAATTTTATATTTGTGGAATATTGCCTAGGAATATTGTATATTGTTGTTGTTGTTGTTTAACTAGGGCGGCTGAGCTTCTCGCTCTTTTGCAACCAATACTAAGCTGAAGACTTCTTGGTATTATCTACACTGTAGATCTAGGATTTTCCTCTAGCATTTCTGCTATTCTGAAACGTGTTGAAGTCATGAGCTCCCATTTCTCCAGCTTGGCTTGCATTTAAAGGATCATCACATCTGGTCTCAATCTAGGAGTAAGAAGCATGTGGCATACTGTGCTTTCCTCGCCATCCAAGTGGGCTCTCCAGCTATGCAGAGCTAAACTACTGTACTCTGGTTCTGGGCTTTCCTAAGGAATTGTCACATCCTGCACAGAGCCACTTTTCCACTCCCACTGCCTATCACTGGGTCCATAGTGAGATCCTCCTGCATGCAGTCAACTAGATCAAAGCCAAAGAATCACGTCTCGGGTTCAAGTGACTTCTCCAAGCTTAGTGTGCAATGCTGGGTTCTCAACAAGTTTCACCACAGGAGGAATCCCTAGAAGTGTATGGATGATTTCAAGAATCAATGAATGTGTAATTAGCCTCACAGACAGATGTTCACTTCCACATATGTATTGTTGGTGGTCATATTAAGATGACTTCAGATATGCCTCCATGCATATATTGTATATACAGACATAAATTCTGAATTTACAGCATAAACGCACATGAGAACATTTATGATATAATCTCTGATGATGCTAAAAAGATGTCAGTTTTGCACCATGTAAAAAACAGTGATGATTTCTCAATAAATTATAGCTAATTTTAGAATCATTCTACAAGGAATGTGGTATATCTGAATTTATAGCACAGACCCACATGTGGGAACATTTACAAAACTAAACTCTGATGAAAACTCACCCAAAAAAAATGTAGATTGCATACCTCATGAAAACAGAATAAGTGATAGATTAAACATGTCTTAGATTTTTTTATCTTTTTTTAAAAAGTCTTTAAGGCTGTTTTAAGATGTGAGGTTTCATGTGTGTACTGATATTCAAAGTTTTATATATTTATATTTAAAAAATAGACAAAGACGGGATGAAGTGTTTTATATTTCTTGTATTTGTCACTCTTGAACATAGCTACTGAAAGATCTGCGTGTCTGTTGTACAGAAATGTGTATTTTTATTGCATGTTTTTTTTAATCTATAAGTCTTTTTATGATGTCAGAAACAGTGAAGGAGGATTGTTACTGTAATGGAAAAGCACTGATTTCTATAAACTAATAAATTTGCATTGCTAAGTTTTGACTTGTTATAATTTAAACATTACATTCTGCATACGTAAATCAGTCAACATTAAGTACCCTATCAACATACCTAGATATCTCTGTCATCTTCTGCATCATCTTGTGTGTATCCTCCATTCTTTAGTTCTGCCATAATGTCTTTCAAAAGGCAGAGCTGTCAGAATGCTTGCTCCGTGAGGCACAGGGAGCAGGTTCAAAACCAGGTAGTATCACACTACAGTCTTCTCAGCTTTAACAATGAGTGCCTAATTCTGCTGGTGAGATAGGGAAGGAAAATGCAGCAAGAAGTGGAACTAATCATGCCTTCCGCATACAGCTGAGAGAACTCTTTGTAGATGAAGTCCAACACTTCACTCCCCTATAGCAGTATCTGCTATTGGACCTTCTTACAATGTCTTCCCACCATGTATTCCATGATTTCCTTTTCTCACTTTTCCTGCAGGTTCCATGTTAAGTGCTTGATGAGTTAAACTAGAAATCAGTCTCCATAGTTTGTGTCAAATTTATCTGCATATACATTTTCTTATTTCTTGTTGAGCTGTTATTTTATTCCGTCCCAACAGTCTTGACGTCTGACTCTTTCCCTTCCAATTTTTAGTAATCTGCTCAAGAATCTGTTTATGAATATTCATTTTTAGTTTACATGGTCTTTGTTGCTCTTTGCATTTATGTGTTGAATATCAAGACAGTGTAATTGAAGCGTAACTGCTTGCGCCCCATCTCTTTCAAAATCACAATTTCAATCAATGTGCACACCGTTTTCACTTTTGTCCTCGTCACTAGATCTATCAGTCAGTTGTTGAAACACATTTCTATCCTATTCAGCCGTTAGACGAGATGTACACGCATTTTTTGTAGTCCTATCACTAGTTGCCACGGTAAACAGTTTTACACGATTTGGTAACTAACCCAAAACGCTGAAAAATATGAACATAATATCAATTTTCCAGTGTTCTACAACAACCATGCTTTGGGAATTTGTTTTCTGGTGGCAACTCAAAATCTCGAACCAGATCAGAAAGTGTTTCAGTACATTTTTTCATTCGTTTTATTACTAAAATTAGATTGGCGCTCTGAGCGGCTTGCAGTCTAAATGTTTTTATTTTGTGAGCCGCTGACAGCGGCTTGCGGTAGTTAATGTGTTAACTCTTTGAGATTTTGTCTTCCCAATTCTTATAGTTCAAGGCTAGCACTGCTTGTCCTTCTTAAAGGTGACATTCTTGATCTGCCATTCCAACTGCTTCTTATTCTTAATTTTCTACTTGTGGAACACCAGCTATTAGAAATATCTCTCTAAGCTTTCTATGTATATTTTAAATTTTAATTGTCCTTTATTCTTTCATGCATTCTTTTCTTCATATGTCTTATAGTCAGTATGTGTTTTTCTCTTTCCTGGAGCTGGCCATGTGATGCCAGTCTTTGTCTGCTCAGTAAATGTTTCAAAGGTAATGTCGCTATGAACTCCTGGCTGCCAAAAGACAATTATCTATGTGGTAACTTTTATGACGCCTCTATATTTTTATAGTTATTTTATGTGTCTACGAAATCATGAACATGAAACTGCCCATACTGTAACAATGTCCACAAACACAGGCATGAAAGTTTGAAAGATATAGCAGCCTTTTGTTTCTTCAAGTAAGCATACAAACATGTTTTTGTGCAGCCCTACTTTTGGATTTTAAAAAACGTTTTTAATTGCTGCATTTCCTGATGAATTTTTAAATCACCACATTCTTAGTCTTGAAGGATTTATCATCGGTACTTTTTATTTTGGGTATGTGAAGGAAATGTGTGCATTTTATGATATTCCAAACATTTGAGTGAAGACATTTATCTTTATTAATATTTCCAATTTTTGAAACTTCATTCAACCCACTGTTAACATAACCTGACCTCATCTGTGCTGCACCTCACCTCATGGGTGTTGCATGGTGACAGACCAGCCTAGCATGCATGTTGATAAAGAACTGGTAAAGAACTGTTTAAAGTATGCTGAATCACAAACCTACCCACCCTCAATCATGTGTACTCATGGGAGATAACAACAGCTGTCAAGAATGCCAGGCGTGCTGAAGAAGATCTGCCATCAGAGAGACAGTGCACACTTCATCTAAAGAAGTATGTGATAGTGGTCTACTAATAACATGTATGCAGCCCATACAATCATCAATACATCATGATGAGTATACAAGAACAATGTCAGAGATAGAAGCACCTAAGAGCAGAGTTGGCCAGCCTAAAAAATCCTATGAAAAATGTCAGGCGTTTATGAAAATGACATATTTTACTACACAGTAGCTGTATGAAGAATAAGATTATAAGCAGCAACATAATCCACAACAAGTGAACATAAATAAACTGGGTTGTAAACACAAAAACTCTGAGCATAACAATAATGAAAGCAACAAACCTCAGCAAGAAAGGACACACCATAAACTCAATCAGAATGAAGATAGAGTCCTGGACAATCCAAATTTCTTACAAACAATGTCTACAGTCAAAACTTCTAATCAGCACTTCTTAAATTGTCCACGCACACGTTATGCAACTGTGAATAGCTGCTTCTCTAACATCAACTATAACCAGCTATTCTGCATGTTATTCCACCATTGCTGACAGCCTCAAGCACCAGCTGCTCAGTACCATCCTACAACCATGATCAACAAGTCAAACCTGTTTCTTGAGCTACAGAAGTGCAGGAAACAGCTTGTAATGTCCTCTTACAGCAACCTAATTCTCTGATTGGTGATCCTACTCAACAACAAATGTATGATACTGATAAATACATACTGGCCACCACTGATAATAACAGGAATGTTATTACAGAATGCTGATAATAAAGACAGATCAATGTTAATGGACGCCAACACTGATACCGCCCGTCTCTGTTTATTGAACCTGCTTGATATTGCCGTTCTCTTTGTATATATTGTTCAATGATATGTTAACGCCATTGTTCATAAGCTCAAAACACCCCACAGAGCTCCATTAATCTTCACACTGCAGTTATATCAAATACGGCCTGTACAAAATTCTGGCCTTCATAATAGCTCCAGAAAGACTGCCCACATCGCAGTACTATTAAATTTATCCAATAGCGGTGCACTTCTTATAGAAGATGCACATCAACGATTTTCCTCAAAAGACTAAGTCTCCCCTTCTCAACAAAGGCTGCTCCCCGGCAGTTGAATAATCATCGTCATCGCTATCCCTTCTTAAGGCCCAATAATAAATAGTGGTGCACTTCCTATAGAAGATGCACATCCACAATATTCCTCAAAGGACTGCGTACCCAGCAGTCTGCAGTAATATACCCTGCACAGTATATATGGCCTAATCTCCTTCACGAAACTGTCTATGGCCTATAAAGTAATCTCTCTACCTCTCAGACTCTTCATAGCGCCTAATTGTAGACTAGTGGTGCACTTCTCATAGAACGTGCCCAATAACAAAATCTCTCATAAGCTGCATCCACTGCAGTCATAAATATTATAGTACGTACCATCTTCAAATAATCTAACACATGGAAGAATATTCAATACAGGGAGAATATTCAAATACAGGCCTGTGCAAAAAGTCTCCACCGAGACACACATTGTGAAAAACACTATACATCTTCACCGAACACTGGTCGGGAACACACACTTAGAAAAAACACCAGGGTTGACTTCACTCCGTCAACACCTAGAACCGACTGCCCGCGGTCACAAAATCTCCCGCCTAAACAGTCACGAGACTTCGCTGTTCACACAGCTCAGTCCCTTCCACGGACTAGCCGTGCGAACTATTTACAGTTCTACAATACAGAACAGCGCTCAAGACGCTTTCTGACTTCTATCATATATTTGTTAACCCAATTCACCGTTAATCAAGTCTACAAGTGATGTAACCCTTAATTTACTCTGTCCAACCCGTATACAAAGGATCACCTCCCTTTTGACCTTAACATACTACCACCACCTCCGGAGAAAAAAATGATTATCATTTTTTTGACAAGAACTACATCAACGAAAAATGAGGGGTCAGCTAAGTTCTAAAATACTCATACAAAATTTAGCTTATGTTAAGGTTATAATAATACATCGACAAAAAATATAAGCAAGTGTACAATAAAACAAATTATACACAATAATTAGCTAAGTACACTAAATAATTAGTTTCAAGCAAAGTAAAGTATGTTCACTGTAAACCAAGTAGTATACAATAAATAGGAAGTAACAGACAAGATCAAGCAAAAGAAGCATGATCAACACTGAAAATCAGCAATGAAATCAATATAGGAAGAAATCAATAATAACATATGATAACAATCAAGTAAATCAATTCCTTACATCAAACTAGATACAACCGACATAAATAGCTACCTCATACCAAACCATATAATCAACATAACAATCCTAAGGAAGGAAGTATAAAAAGTGTAAGGAGTAAACGTATACAAATAGAATTAAGTGACACCTAGATGAAACATAGAAGCATCACGAAAGTATAAACTGCTTCAAAAGAAATGGAATGAAACGAAGAATCATCCGAAAAGAAAGAAGAAACTTCAAGAAATGAATGTATAGAATAAGTAGCAATACATCCCAATAACTATCTAAACAAACAATGTATTGCAAAACAAATACAATCATGACAGAAAATCATATAACAAAAAGACAAAGTATATATGTAAGTTAATTCATAAGCTCAAAACACCCCACAGAGCTCCATTAATCTTCACACTGCAGTTATATCAGATACGGCCTGTACAAAATCATGGCCTTCATAATAGCTCCATAATAGCATAATTAATCTTCACACTGCAGTTATATCAAATACGGCCTGTACAAAATTCTGGCCTTCATAATAGCTCCAGAAAGACTGCCCACATCACAGTACTATTAAATTTATCCAATAGCGGTGCACTTCTTATAGAAGATGCACATCAACGATTTTCCTCAAAAGACTAAGTCTCCCCTTCTCAACAAAGGCTGCTCCCCGGCAGTTGAATAATCATTGTCATCGCTATCCCTTCTTAAGGCCCAATAATAAATAGTGGTGCACTTCCTATAGAAGATGCACATCCACAATATTCCTCAAAGGACTGTGTACCCAGCAGTCTGCAGTAATATACCCTGCACAGTATATATGGCCTAATCTCCTTCACGAAACTGTCTATGGCCTATAAAGTAATCTCTCTACCTCTCAGACTCTTCATAGCGCCTAATTGTAGACTAGTGGTGCACTTCTCATAGAACGTGCCCAACAACAAAATCTCTCATAAGCTGCATCCACTGCAGTCATAAATATTATAGTACGTACCATCTTCAAATAATCTAACACATGGAAGAATATTCAATACAGGGAGAATATTCAAATACAGGCCTGTGCAAAAAGTCTCCACCGAGACACACATTGTGAAAAACACTATACATCTTCACCGAACACTGGTCGGGAACACACACTTAGAAAAAACACCAGGGTTGACTTCACTCCGTCAACACCTAGAACCGACTGCCCGCGGTCACAAAATCTCCCGCCTAAACAGTCACGAGACTTCGCTGTTCACACAGCTCAGTCCCTTCCACGGACTAGCCGTGCGAACTATTTACAGTTCTACAATACAGAACAGCGCTCACGACGCTATCTGACTTCTGACTTCTATCATATATTTGTTAACCCAATTCACCGTTAATCAAGTCTACAAGTGATGTAACCCTTAATTTACTCTGTCCAACCCGTATACAAAGGATCACCTCCCTTTTGACCTTAACAGATACCTTCCATTCTCAAAGGTCTGAAAATGAACCAAATAAACCAGCTCAGCCTTCATCTACATAAATCGTACTAATTTCACTGTCATTATTCCAAATACTATCAAGAGACCCTATTTCCACTGTTATTACAGCTTTTCACACGAAAAACCTCACAGCCAACCTGCCCTAATTTCTTACTTCGTTAAAGACTCATGGATCACACACCCCCATCATGTAACAAGAGTGCCTCAACATATACTACCAAATGCAACCTCTTTCACAGCCAAATCTACTTAGTCAAGAACGTTATTTGTGATTGTCAGCTTTACAAGTGATGGCTTCAACAGTCAAAACATATTAACCAGATCATCAGGAACTCAGGTTTGGGACATCTGAATGTTTGTCAGCTCTACAACACTAATGAACTGACTAAAGGTGCTTCCAGTCTGCACAAAAATGTCAGTTTAAAAATTGTTGGCGTTACAGAAACAAGACTAAATGAGCACATTACAAACCAAGAACTGCAGATTGCAAATTATGATGTTTTCCCTTCCCTGAAGTTAAAAACTGGGGTGGCCAACTGTGTGCACAGCAGCACTAAGACAATAAGATGCTTTGATCTGGTGTGTCCTAAGGTAGAATGTATGTGGCTGGAAGTCCACTTCTCATAAGCAACCTCTGTTTTAGTTGGCTTTTTGTGCCGCAATCCAGAGACTAGAGTAGGATGGCCAGATCAATTCTCAAATTTGGATTATCTCACTACAACTTTAATAATGGGGGACTTAAACATTTAAACCTTGAAATCAAATAAAACTTGAAATAATTTGTGTGCTATGTATAACCTGAATTATATCACTACCGACAAAAGTCACCAACAAGTCATCAACGGCATAGATTTTATTAATGTCAGTGATGATGTTCACATCATTGAGGTCTGTATTCCAGTATGTGGCACTAATATGTATGTTATACCTGGACCACAAATGGTTAAAAAAATGAAAGAGAAATTAAAAGGAGAAAAAAATGAAAAAATTAATTCCTAAAATCAGTCACCAAGTTATAAAAATACAATCATTCAAGCATTTTGATTGCTCCAAGTTTCATGCTGACCTCTTGGTGACACCTTTTGAAAATATCTGTGCTACACCTGACTTGACTGATGCTCAAGAAATTAGGTTGAAAAATTTCACTTTCATTCTAAACCATCATGCTCCTGTGTATACAAAACATGTCAAGTTAAAAACTTTGCTACCATAGATAACTTTGGAATATCTATACGTAAGGCAACAATGAGATAATTTGAAAAAAAACTGAAGACCATGCAAGCTACGGGAAACATAGTAGCCTAGTTCAGTTTATTTCACAAAAGTATAAAAAGTGATCCTCTCAAAACTGTTGTTAGCTTACTACCAGCTCAACAGAAGAGAACAAGTGGTAATCTTCAGACTCCGCACTGGCCACAACAGATTGAGATACCATCTATTCAACAAGCTAAAGATAGGAACTACCGATCAGTGTAACTGTGGCACTGATAAAATGATTGCTGAACATCTGCTTCAAAGTTGCCCCTTAAATGCGGTACAGAGAAAGTGCATATGGCTGATGCCAGCTCCTTTCATGGAAAAGCTTTATGGGGATTCAACTACCCTCACTACCGCTTTCTTTGAGAACATTCAAATAGACGTCTGAGAGTGTACGAAGAAGAAGAAGAAGAAAACTGTTGTTAGCAACAGACGGAACTTGTTCAAAATGTGGGATGATATTAACCAACTCACAGTTGGGTAACGGGAAACCTCCAGCACCAATCTACAAACCTTTATGTTGATGACTTTGACCAGTTCTTCTTGTCAATCACAAGAATCACAGTAATAAATTGCCAGGATTTGTTTCTTATAACTTTTCTGATTTTGTTTTAAACAAAACTAAAAGGAACCTTCCAGTACTACCCATTTCTGCCAGTCATAGACGTGTCCTCATTCATTTGATCACAACTGTGAAAAAAATCCTTCATTGAAGATAGAATAACTTCTTGTATACTACATCCAGCAGAGCCTGTTGTATGCGACTGACTCGCCCAACATTTACAATTAAGCTTTGCTAAAGTGATATTAATTTATTCACAAACTTTTGGTTGGCTGATCCCCTGCTCTATCACAACATGTCTAGAGCACCATATCAATAACGTTATTCTGGCCTCACTCAACAGCTGTCGTCTGCTACCTGAAAATCAATCTGGTTTTTGGTCCAAACACTTGTGTCAGTCTGTGGTGACCAAAATTATTTAAATCTAGCACTCAAATGTCAACTGTTAGAAAATTAATGGAATGTTGTTCATTTACTAAATTGACCTATAAAAAGCATTGGGCACAATGGACCACTCCTTATTGCTACAAAAACTTAAGTTGTACATATTTCATCTAGATATGTTAACATTAGTTCAGTCTTTTCTTGGAAGCTGAACACATCACATTTTACAATAATGTGTTATCTAACTCATACATAGTTTCATTGGGTGTCTCACAGGCCTCAGTAATTGGTCCCCTACTTTTCAGCATTTTAATAAATGACCCGCCATTGTCATTGCCTCATGATGATTGCCTTCTGTTCACTGATGATACTAACAGCTGCTGGCAGAGACATGCACACAGCTAGTTGCTTTTACAGCATCATCTGAACATCTACAAACATGATGTAACATTAATAACGTATATTATTAATATAAACAAAACTAAGTCATTAATTGTATCAACCTAATCGAAAGATTCACAACTGTCAACCAAAAATGTTGTTATTGTTACTATTTTAGAACAAAGTACAAATTTAGTTAGTTGCAGAACACAGCTTTGTTGGACGTGTTCATCATATTCTGTGATAATCTAAGCTGCCTACTTCACAGCCAACAAAATCTCTTTAAAATTGTGTCAACTTTCAAAAGTAAATAATTGTTATGCCCTAATTCTTGACTTACATTATGTTATGTACATATACAAAATTACCTTTCTTATTGCTCAGATTTCTGGAGACACTGCAGCTTTTCAGTTCTGAAACATGTAAAGACCCTACAAAATAAAGTGCTACATCTTGTTTTCTTAGAAGATGACATTCCCTTTGCTCAATTATTGTCACAGCTGAATATTCTTCCTTTTAAAATATTCTTTATCTTCCATGATCTCCCTTTTTGTACATCAAATTGTTCAGGATAGAACACCTTCATACTTGCAAATATTATTTAACTACAAATACTGCTAATATTTCATGCCTGTTGATCAGCGTTGGGACATTTCAGTATTTCAGACTTGACTTTTTAAATAGTTGCTTTATTTAAACTGTTGCTTTGTTCCCGACTGCTTTTCACAAATCTGTCAAAACTAACAGTTATATCCCCTTCAAAGGAAATCTAAATTCCCATATCAAGCTCATGAAGCTTGAAATTACACCTAACCGATAAAGCTCTGCTTTAGTTAATGTAATGTCTACACGAGTATTTACTATATGATGTTATCAGTTTAAACTTAAGTACTTGTAATTACTTATTTTTTAAACTTCATTGCCTTCACTCTCTTTCTCGCTCTCTTTTTACCTCTCTCACTTTCTCTCTCTCTCTCTTTTAATTACATTAGTGAATGCAGTGTTAATATTAACTATTTTTTGTAGTAGCTTAAAATGTTCATAATTTGCAACCACTGTCATATCTTAGTGCATCTCTTTACTTTATTAATTATTTATCTTTCTTGATTTTAAAAATAATTTTTTTTCTTATTGTTTTCTCTTATTCACTATATTGAATTATTGCAGGGCAGAAATGTTAAAAAAAAAAAAAAAAATCAAATATGCCTGTAACATTACCCTGATGGAATTAAGATATTGGTTGTTTTTTTTTTCCCCTATCCATTTTTATTGTCTTTTTCACACTTTTTTCCCCTGGATATTTCACTGCTTCTTTCTCTCATTTCCATTCTGGTGATCAGCTTTTACCAGTCTAATCCCAATCTTTTAAGCACATATTTATGATCATTTGTGATTCCTGGGTTATATCTTTTGTTACTCTCCATGCTTCTGTTTTTATGTGTTTATAGGTTTAGTTCAACCATGTACAAAGTAAAAGAGGCTCATTGTAAGCAAATATTTGTTTGACAGTCTATTATGTTGTCATTTCTTGGTAAAAGCAAAGCATGTTTTTGATATTAGTATAAGGAGGTGAAAGAATGCAAAAGAGATATCAAGCGTAAAGGAGATTTTAAATAAACATTAAAGAGATTAGAGTGTAAAGGAGATTTTAAATAAACGTAAAAGAGATTAGAGTGTAAAGGAGATAAAAGAATGTAAAAGAAATATAGAGTGTAAAGGAGATAAAAGAATGCAAAAGAAATGTAGAACGTAACAGAGATAACAGGGCTGAAACGCTTGTTTGAAGGGGAGACAGCTTTTGATGATCAGATTGCCTCCTATTAAGATGCTCTGCATAGAGCATACTGTGAGATAGTAAATGTTTCATCAAGACTACATTAGTAGCACTCTGAGCAATGTAAATATTTCATCTGGTTTGCACTATATCCTCATCATCATCACTTGGTAATTGTAATCCTTATGGAGCATGGAGCCACAACAGCAGCTAGTCCCCTTGCAGGAAGCCAAGCCCCAAGCTTTCACATGCTCCTTCAGTGGGGGTTTCTGTAGCAATTTGCTTTACATGATGAGGTTGCCCGCCCCATGCACAACCTTGTTTTAGTGGCCTTGAACGACATGCCTGATGGTGCAGTAGTCCTGTTCTTTCTTGGTCACTTCAGAGACCCACCCCCGTGACCTACATAATTAAATGCACATGTAGTGACACTCTGAGATTCTGTGAGTTTATATTTGTAGTAGTCTAATGTAATTAAAATATTCTTGTCAGTATCGTGTTAGTAACACTGGGGACAAGAAAAGTTAAGTATTCAGCTACTTTATTCTTATTAACTCTTACAATCCGGCAAGCCCCGTGAAGTGGCGCGGGTTTAGTACCAATTTTACAGCTCGCCCCGTGAAGTGGCGCGCGACGGTAACGATAGCTAAACTATCGCGTAAAAACGCGGTTTTAGCTCCCGTATAGTAAGAGTTAATGTAACCTAGAGCTGTGGCTGTAATTGCCAGTACCATTATTTGTGACACAAATCATGAAGTTAGCATCGTAGGGAGGGCAAAACTGTGACATTGTTCATAGAAATATCACACACTTTCTTTCAAACATGGTGCTGTCATAGAAATATCAGTATATCACACACTTTCTTTCAAACATGGTGCACTTATAGAATTATCAGTAAATCACACTTTCTTTCAAACATGGTGCTGTCATAGAAATATCAGTAAACCACACATTTTCTTTCAAACAAATAGCTGCCAGGTACATTTGAAATCTAAGAAGGCAACTATATAGCCTGATATAATATCTTATTAAAATTAAGCAACTGTGGATATTTGGCAAAGAAACATGGATTATCTGAACCTCTTTCCCATAAAAACTCCCTTTAGCTTTTCCTTCTTATTTTTCATCACAAGTTTTTCTTGTTAAATGAAGTGAAAGATAAAGAAACTGGTCGATAAAACATAAACCACCTTGTTGATCTATTTCTGTAGGCTCATGTTCAAAGTGTAGATTTGCCCCGCAGACGAAATGTACTACAGGTAACATGACAAAATTTAGCTGGGATGAATTTGACATTTTTTGCACAGTTGCCTACTCATTACTAAATCAGGACACAGTTTCTCAAATGTTTTCTGGAACAATAAAATTTAATTAAATTGTACTAAAACATTTTAAAAGAAATCGTTCAGTTCTTGTAGAAATTTTATTCATGGTCTTATAAAATAACTTCACATTTGATATCCTGTAGTAAATGTGAAGGAAAAAAATGAAGTGCTTCTCTTCTCGTATGCAGGGTCGCATTTCCCATTAGGCCTGTACCTACAAAATTTTTAAGCCTAGGAATGGAGGACAAAATTGTGTTCCCTGTTTAACCCCTTTTTCCAGCACAGTTAGGAATAACAGTATGTAAGGCTTACAAACATCTCAATCCAGCCCTGCTCACTTGTCCTGAAATTATGATACTTTATTTCTAGAAATGATTGAGAAACTTGAGCCCATATTTATATAACGCTTAATAATTGTGCTAACTTAGTCTGCATGCAAGGGCACTGTTTATTTATGCTTAATGAGCAGTTTTGTGTTATGCACTGTTTTAGACCATCAACGAATGTGCTTCATATTCATTTTTACATTAAATTATGCAGTGTTTTAGATCATCAACGAATGTGCTTCATATTCATTTTTACATTAAATTATGCAGTGTTTTAGATCATCAACGAATGTGCTTCATATTCATTTTTACATTAAATTATGCAGTGTTTTAGATCATCAACGAATGTGCTTCATATTCATTTTTACATTAAATTATGCAGTGTTTTAGATCATCAACGAATGTGCTTCATATTCATTTTTACATTAAATTATGCAGTGTTTTACATGGTTTTCCTTTTTCTTCTCTAAATATGTAAATTTGGTTGTATTAAAAATGTTTATAGGACCACCATTATGACAAGAGAGAAAGTACTTATGCTTCCAGTGGTGCGTTTTGTTGCCTTCCCACTTTAATGTACACGAAAGCCCTTAGCTCCGCCTTCTAAAAATAATGTACTGCAGAAAGTGGGTATGTGGTGGATGGGACTGCTGTATGTCATGTTTATATATGAGCACTCTCTTGTATCAGTGCACAGAAATATAATGGTTGAGCGAAGAATGGGTTGGGTAATTACGAAGAAGATGAACAAAAAGAGTAGGGGCTGAGTTTAGAAGCTTAAGAACGAATAGTATGAGAAATTTGATGCAATAAATAGTTGTTTTTTTTTTTATTTCCTTTGACTTGTTTTACTTTTCATGCTGTTTTGCAGTGCCATATCATTTACTTGTATTATTTTTGTCAGTTCCATAAGATACAACTGTACACTTTCTCTTCCATGATAATTACATTACAGATCCCATACATTAAATATCATCATATATATTTTCATCCAGAAGTCTTGCAGTATATTTAACACAGTATATTATATCAACTTCCTTCTCCTTGATATTTGCAGTAAAGAAAAAAAAATCCCAGTCATTGAATCAATTACCATGCATGTAACCATGTTGTTTACCTGCCTTTTTGTATCTCTACCACATCTCCTTCCGCACTCACTAGCTCAGAAGTTGCTGGAGCTTTTATCTACACATATGTGTAAAGATACTTGTGTGAGGTGGAGCTTAGCCTAAATTTTGCAAGAAAAGTAGGAATAGCATCCTACATTCCATCAAATGAAATGTACCCCAGTATAGGCAGAGGCTAAGAGAACATCTGTCCTGCCAGTTTGGCTTATTTTAATTAAAGTCATAAGTCTTTGTCCATTAAACGGAGGTGCTACAGTGAAATACCGTTTTCATAAATAATTGTAGGATTTTGATTAAAATGCAGAGGCTTCAGTTACAACTAGAATAAACATGTAAATAAAGAGGGAACACCCGAGGCTTTTAAACAGTAAATAAATAATACACATAACGGTATGTTGCAGGCACTCATGAGAAATAAAGAAATAGAAAACTAGAGAACAGAAAAAACAACAGAAGTGATAGGCTTACCAGAGACTCAAACCTAAGATCTTCTGAACAACACCACCACCTAGCTAGAATAATAGTTATGCATAACATAGCATCAATAACATAGCGTCAGATGGTAAACTGTTATTGGTTGCCGTGGAAATAGTTGCCATATTGGATTTTAATGCCATATTTGAGTTCACTAAAGCATTTTTTGTTCTTTCAGTTATACTTACTTACTTAGTCGTTCCCCTTCTACCGTGAGGTGTAGAGGTTTGGAAGAGAGAGTGCCAGACTATCCTATCGGCTGTCTTCCTCCTGGCCTGGTTCCATTCTAGTCCTCAGTTCTTCAAAGATTGTCTAATGTTGTCCTCCCAGCGGACTCTGGGTCATCCTGTGGGTCTGGATCCCTGGCTCTTTGTTTCCCATGCTTGTCGTGGTAGCCGATCTTCTCCCATTCTGCAGACATGGCCAAACCATCTTAGTTGGGACTGTTCTACTTGGGTCTTCAGGGGGTGGGATTTTAGGCCTTGATGTATCGTCTGAGCTTTACATAAATTTTGTTGATTTTGAAAAGGCTTTTGACAGCATACATAGGGACAGTTTATGGAAAATACTGAGGGCTTATGGAATTCCAAGCTGCATAGTGTCAATCATAAAAAGCCTCTATGCCAACTTTACGTGTAGTGTTGGGCAGAGCAACCTAACCTTCGAGGTGAAGACAGGAGTACGACAGGGATGCCCCTTATCAACCACTCTATTTTTAACAGTCATAGACTGGGTGATGCGCCAGACAACAGAGGGCAGTCCAAGAGGAATAAGATGGACTACATTTTCAACATTGGAAGATCTGGAATATGCAGATGACATTGCACTGCTGGCACATTCACATCAACACATCCAGGAAAAAACGGATAGACTTAATAAATTTAGCCAGCAGGTGGGCTTGAACATCAATTTAAAGAAGTCTGAGGTCATGACGCTCAATGTGAGCAACCCTGAGCCCATATCAGTAAGGAATCAGCAACTGGTACAGACAGATACCTTCACATACCTAGGATGCATAGTAACACCAGACGGTGGGGCAGGCAAAGACATCAACATCAGAATGAATAAGGCAAGAACAGCCTTCTTTAGCCTAAATAACATCTGGAAGTCCTCCCAATACAGCACAAGCACAAAATTAAGATTATACCAGAGTTGTGTGCTTTCTGTGCTTCTCTATGGTGTGGAATGCTGGAGAGTCACAGAGAAGGAAATGTCAAAATTGTCCTCTTTTCACACAACATGCCTAAGAAAAATTCACCGAATCTTTTGGCCGAATACCATCACCAACCAAGATCTGCTTACTCGTAGCAAGCAAGAGGACATGCATACCATCATAGCTGGCAGACGCTGGAGCTGGGTTGGTCATGTCCTCAGAAGAGACCCCGATGCCATCACAAGAACAGCTATGCTTTGGACCCCTGAAGGAAAGCGAAAGAGAGGCCAACCAAAAACAACTTGGCGGAGGACTGTGGAGGCTGAGATGCAAAGAATGAACCAGAGTTGGGGCACTGTACGAAGGATGGCCATCGACCGTGCAAAGTGGAATCAATTTGTTGTTGCCCTACAAGACGCCACTAGGCGTGATGGCCACTGACTGCTTTGACGGTCGGTGGTTAAGGATCGAAGAAGAAGAAGAAGTATCGTCTGGTTGCGGACCATGTCTCTTCTTGTTACTTCAACCACCTTCCTCAGAAACCTCATTTCTGAGGTTTGGATATGGCCTTTGTGGGTTGTAGTCATTGCCCATGACTCGCATCCATGTCAAGACTGGGACATAGGTGGTGCGGTATACAGCCATCTTCGTTTTCTTACCAACCTCTCTCTTGCAGAGGAACCCTCGATTTATGGCCTGAAAAAGTCTCCAAGCTGCTGCTTTTCGAGTGGCCAACTCTTCTTTGATGCCTCCCTTTCGGTCTATAATAGCTCTGAGGTATTTAAAGTGGTCGACCTGCTCCAGGACCTGTTCTCCCAGCTTAATCTGATGTCTTCTTTCTTCTCGTGATTTCACCATGGATTTTGTTTTAGAGCTGCTAATGACCATCCCTCTCTTCTCCAGCTCTTCCTTCTAGACTTGCAGGTTGGATTGGAGATGTGCCTCTGATTTAGCAATCAGGGCAACAACATCAGCAAATGCCAGCTCTGAAATACAGACCTGTCTCATCTTCCAGTACCCCACTGAATACTTTCTTGTTCTTTCCTTACATGCCTTGATGACATCGTCCATGAGGAGTATGAAAAGATAAAGTGACAGGATATCACCTTGTCTTTCACCAGTGGTGGTCCTGAACTCTTCTGACTTATGGTTTGCTGTCCTCACATAATAGACTCGTAGAAGCTCTTTATAGCATGAATCAGAGGGGCTGGAATGTTCTTCCTTGCCAAACAGTCCCAAAGATTGCTCCAGGGGACCCTGTCAAACACCTTTTCCAGATCTATGAAACAAAGATGGATCTCACTCTATACTCAAGGACCTTTTCACTCAGCTGTCTGAGTGGGAAGATTAGGTCTTTCAGTTATGAGCACCAGAATTGAACAGGTTGCTCAGCTTTTCATTTGAAGGCTATTTTTCCAAGAATATATCTTTAATAACTTTAGTAGATCCTTAGCTATAGGGCTTTAAATTTAATGCGTGAAAATAGTTTTAAAAATTGTGCAACATTTTTAACAATAAATTAAAATGTTTATTGTGTATCATTATTCTGTTTTGACAGAAGTTTTAAAATGCAGCTACAGTTGAATGATGAAAAAATAAGTAAATATTGCTACCATTATGTGTGACACAAATCAAAATAAAATGACCCTAAATAGAAAGCAGTGACAAGCAACACTAGGCAAATAAGCAAGTTATATGTAAATTAGTAATACAAAACAAAGTTCAGAAAAATTAATGGTTTTCTTCATGGGAAAGGCCAGGTTTCATGAGAAAATGCTGCTTTCAAAGTCAAAATTCACTTCTTTAAAAACAATTGAGATTTAGATTTGGGTGGTCCTAAGTTATCAGGTTAATCTGAATTTTTTTTTTTTTTAATTTTAATGCTTTTTAATTTCCTTAAATGCTTGGCATTGATAAATATACAAATGTGTTTGAAGGTCATGTAATAAGAGATAATTTGTTTCCTCTTATTAACCATACACATTCATGCACGAGTCTTATTACTTGCACGCTGTATTTTTATTTTTTTTATTAAGCCTAGCCCTATATATACACATTCACACACACGCATGCACGCACGCACGCACACACACACACACACTCATATATATATATATATTCACATATATACATACAGTGTGATTTTAAAGTCACTTACTATTCTTCATAGCCTCAATAGTATCTATTGGATATTCATGACACAAATTTCAAAACGAGGAGCATGATCAGCCATTTGACTTATAAGTTTCATTGTTATTTTTTTTTGGTTCCATTAACATAATAAAAGTAAAATAAATGCTAAAATGGCCAATAAACCGACGTTACAATAGAGAGCGAAAAGTGCTGCCTACTATGAAGCCATGTGTCCAATGGGCCAGAGTTCACGTTGAACTATAATAATAATAGCCCCTTCAGTCATAACTGACTATGATAATGCGCCCCTGAGGTGACAGCCCTCAGCTGCTTATTTTCCTGGTGTTCCTTTCAACGTTTTCTCCTCTCTTCTGCTTGTTGTGTGAGCTGCTTTTCACCCATTCTGATGTGGCTCCGTAGACAGCATCGTCACTTGGTGCGATCGGCAGCTTCATCTTCCACGGTTGCTGGATTTATGTCCAGTGCCCTCATGTCTCTCTTGCACACATCTTTGAATCTTAGCTGCGGTCGCCCAACTGTTCTTTTGCCATCTGCCAGTTGTCCGTAGAAGCTATCTTTTGGGATGCGACCACCTTCCATGTAGCGGACATGGCGAAGCTAGCGTAGTCTGCTCTGTCTAAGCAGTGTATACATGCTTTGAAGGCCAGCACATGACAACTATAATGTTAATAATGAGATAGCATTTTGTGGAACTAAATGGCATTCTTGATTTTGACCTTTGTTTCATTGAAATTAGTTGTGTAAGAGTGAAGAAATAACAGTTTTAAAATAGCATGTGACTTTTCAATCACCTTGTGAATGTGAATAATCCCTAACACTTAACTCCCCCTCAGAATCATGACTTAACAGTGAGTGTGTGTATTTGTATGTATATGTACACACACAGATATATACACACATACATGTGTATGTGTATGTTTATATATATTAGGGCTGGGATCTTTAACAATTAATTAATCGACTCTAATCTGTTAAATTTTTAAAAATGAATTCATTGATAAAACAAATTTTAATAAATTGTTCCATTTTTAGCAATGTTTATGTATTTTGCTTAAATACGAGAGCATTTGCTATATTACAGCTTTGTGATATCAAATTTGGCAAGTATGATCAATAATGATAAATTGTTTGGTTTTAACTTTTCAGTATTTTTGTTATACTTGCAGGACGATGTTACCTTATAACAAGTAAAATAAATAAAGTCCATAGTGGTTGTTAAAAAAATTTTATTTATCATTTTTTATAATTTTTTTAAATGTTTGATATTGATCGATTAATCTTCAATTTAAAGAAAATTTGATTATTTAATCAAGATTTGTTAAAATCAATCTCAGCATATATATATATATATATATATATATATATATATATATATATATATATATATATATATATATATATATATATATATATATATATATATATATATATATATATATATATATATATATATATATATATATATATATATATATATATATTCTGAAATGATGAGTGTGATAGCTATCTATGTGTTTACCTTTTTTAAAATTATTTTTTGATTTATCACTCAATCCTAGGCAATACATTCTGTATAGTTTGTTCACTATATTTCTTGCATGTTAAATTAATGACTGTAGTGTTTTTGAAGCTATCCATGTATGTAGTTATCCTGTGTAAAGTAAGATAAGATTGAAAACGTGTTACCTTTATACATAAGTTAGTATTTTATGGTACTGGCAGTAGACATTTCAATCAAGAATGGCCGTCTGATTCCAAATAGTTGTTATCAGTAATTTAGGTACTGCAAGAAGTTGTGTTACAAATAGATGAAATAAATAATTAGCGGCTTTTTGACTGTTTTTGGCTCATCTTCTTAGTCTCCTAACATACAATACATGTTCAGAACATTTTTTATGTATTGTAGCCATTTTTTTCCCATCTTCACCACCCCAATGGAACATTAGACTGCAAGTATTGCATGTCACTATTTTCTATTCTGGGTCATTTTCAGTTCTGCCCATGAGGTCACAGTTGCTTTGGCTTCCTGTTCTACTGTTCTTTCTGAGTTCTTTATTTTTACCTTCCTGTTGTTCTCTTAACTAGTAGGTTCCGGTCTAGGGCATGTTTGGTTATACTGATTGTTTGTTCCTAAGGATGTGTCCTATCTGTTTGTGTACCAAAAAAAAAAGACCAGAAAATTCATAATAGAACATTTCTGGATTAGCAACTAATTCTTTTAAAAAAAAAGACTGAAAGTAGATGTCCAAAAAATCTCTGTCATGAAAACCTGCTGTATTCCAAGTTTCAAGAATCATATTTGAGTATCACATGCAGG
The DNA here is from genome assembly GCA_024509875.1 of Oreohelix idahoensis. NCBI lineage: Eukaryota > Metazoa > Mollusca > Gastropoda > Stylommatophora > Oreohelicidae > Oreohelix > Oreohelix idahoensis. The sequence goes on from JAMPIV010005309.1 coordinate 87,398, forward strand.
GTTTCTTAACTTGAAGTCCACGGAACCCTGGGGTTCCATGAGAGATCATGATTGCACAAAAAATAAATGTTTTTTTTTTTACTTTGGACGCCGAGCGATGTTAGTGCTCACAGTGGTGGGCAGTGACCGAGTAGCCCGATATGTCAGTGTGCAATAGAACCATATTCACTCTTGCACATACCATATTTCATTAGCATCTTGTAGAGTAGAAACTTGTGATAAGACTTTTAAGCCTACTTGGATAAGATTTTAAAAAAATATCAAGTAGGAAATTAAAAAAAGGAAAAACTGAAGTTTCTTCTACTTGATCCACTGACTTGCATTAGAGCTGATATCATTTGTGGGGTGGGGGAGCCACACAGAAAGAGTAAGCTAATAAGTTGACCACAATCAATTGGTCCATAGAAAAAATCATTGTCTGTTCAAAAGAGCATTGACAGTTTTTATTGGATCCTTATATTTACAACTTGCTGATCATGCTAAGGTACCATGAGTTGTAGATATAATAATTTTGATGCAGGGGTTCCCTGGTAACTGAAAATTGTTTCAAGGGTTCCTCCAGGATCAGAAGGTTGAGAAAGGCTGATCTAATGTGTAAGATTACATTTGATTACAGTTTAAACTTCAGAGTTCAGCTAATTCACTATTGATGTTTTTTTTTTAATGCACAACTTTTATGAGCCTTATCACAGCATTTGTTCACTGCACACAAAACCTGCACCACTAACTTCCATTAGTTCTTGTACTAAAGTAATGTGTACCGCCTGGTCTGTGTCCCATACTTTCCTTAGCATATGTCATTCTCATCTTAATTTAATTCTCATAGTTTATCCTTCTCCTTTCTCCCCCACCCACTTCTTCAGATAAATGAGGGAGAGAAGGCCAACCTAGCTGTGTTTGCCTCCCTTGAGGGCTTCAGCATATCTGTGATTAACTCCCTGTACCAGGAAGTAGCACTGCTTTCGGTAACCAGCAGTCCTGCAGTTTGGGAAGTTGAAGTCAAAGAAAAATGGAGATCTCTCAGCATGGAACTAGCAACCTGGTTGGAGGATCAGTGGAGAGGTGAAGTTGCTGGGGCAAAGCTCCATGACCAGATAGAGGTATGTTTTTTGTCATTTCTTTTCACTACTAGATGGTAATAAAGCTGACATTTCTTTTCGCTACTATCTGGTAATAAAGCTTATATTTCATTTCACTACTAGAAAATAATAAAGCTGAAATTTCTTTTCACCACTAGAAGAAAAAAAATAAAAACTGACATTTCTTTTCACTACTAGAAGGTAATAAAGCTGACATTTCTTTTCACAACTATGTTAATACAGCTGACATTTCTTTTCACAACTAGAAGTTAATAAAGCTGACAATTCTTGTCACTACTTTAAGGGTAATAAAACTGTCATTTCTGTGCACTACTATAATTACTATAGCTGACATTTCTTTTCACTGCTAAAACAGGTAATTAAGCTGACATTTATTTTCACAACTAGGAGGTAATCTTGAGTTCTGCTTGAATCATATTTTAGGGATTTTTTTTAAGGTACTTATGACTGAACTTCAAGTATTGGGTTATTTGACAAAATAATTGTTTCTTAATTGTTCTCCTATTAATTTGACCTTTTTTTTTTTTTCAGGAAGAAAAATTTTCAGTGTTTTTGCTGTGCATTGCTAAATGTTGAATCCTCTGTCTGTTCTTCTTCTTCTTCCGTCCTTAGCCAAAGACCGACCAAGCAGTCAGAGGCCATCACGCCTTGTGGCGTCTTAAGGGCAACAGCAGATTGATTTTCTCTGTTGTAGTTTCCCATCACGCCTAGCGGCGTCTTTAGGGCAACAACAAATAGATCCATCTGCCGTTGTTTCCGTAATTGGTGTGACAAGCCAACGGGTGATCAGCCCATTGTGCCCTCTGTCTGTTATTGTCTTTTAATTGTCCTTGTCTTCTTCCACTGTTACTTTTTTCTTCCAATATGTGGAAAAGTTAGTTATTTAGTTGATTTTTTTTCCTCACCAGGCTGATTTAATCAAGATGCAGATGACAAAACCATTTATGGGGGCCCTGAGGCGAACATTTCACCCAGGTGTGTGGTGTCAGTACCGCACTTCCAAGCATCACATGGCAGTCAATGTAAACCTGCAAACTCTGCAGGTAACGGAAATAATTTTAGTTGCAGTTTGTAACACGAGGTTGTGCACAAATGACTATGTTAATTCTATAGTTACATGGAAGTGTGCTACCAGATCAGGTTACCATAGGAAAGTCATTTTAAAAAATAGTCTTATAGTTGCTCATTGATGGTAATTCCTTTTCCTTCCCTTTGATGGTAATTCCTTTTCCTTCCCTATTTTCCTACTTCTGGAGCATGCGGTCATTCTTGTGCGGGAAACCTGCACAAAAGCACTAATGCCTCCATGTGGGAAACCTGCACAAAAGCACTAATGCCTCCATATGGAAAACCTGCACAAAAGCACTAATGCCTCCATGTGGGAAACCTGCACAAAAGCACGAATGTGCTCTTGCAGTGGTGGTTTTTGAAATAGTTTGTTTTACTAGCCTCATTCACAGTAATTATAAGTGTTATTTTCTTAGTAATGATTCTATTTCTTACTCTTTCAGTTTGCTTGTGAAACCCAGATATTAAAAAAAACAAAAAAAACAACAACAAAATCCAAGAGGGGAAAACTATAATTTCCAAAACTGAACAACAGCCTATGCTGAAGTTTTACCTGTGGAATTAAAAAGCCAAGTTCTGCATGCTCCATTGAATAAGCAGTAGAATCATACAGAAGTGTGTTAACGACTTAGAATAAAATACATTTGAAGACAACTAAAGGGTACTGGGAGGTGCATATTGCACAAGGATGTGTAATAGGCCATGGGTAGCTAATAGGACTACTGAAGATTTGAAAGAAGCCAGTATGTTAAGACTGTCATTGAAAGTTCACAGAGAAGCAGTCTACTTCCATTTAGCACATTTTCAGGAAGATAAAATTAGAACACACTTTGAGAACAAGCAAAACTGATGGAAATAATAACACAGAAAAACTATAGGATTTCTAATAAAAGAAGCACTGTGTTAGTTAGTTTAATACTCTTTTTTAATCAGCAGAATAATATTGCTGAAACATGTTGAACAAATAGTGGGGGGAAAGAGAGAATCAAAGGTAATCTACTTGGCAATTCTTATCCACCATTTTTTTAATCCCTAAATTGATTTTTTTTTTCACCTGCATAACTTCTATTTATGTAAATGTTTACAAGCTAGAAAAAAATACATATATGCACACATAATATTGGCCAGTGTGGCAGATAGTAATGGAAACTAACTGTACTTACAGTAAAGAACCTTAAGGGATAAGAGTGGTGAAGACCAAAGAATAAGACATTATACAAATGTGATTGAGTTAGTTGGTTTTATTACACTAATCCATGAAACTTTTACAAAGAATTTGGCTGTATTATATGCAGCATTATGTGGAAAAATCTGTGTCTGTCTTGCAGATTGACAACCAACTTCCTGATGCCTATTTTCCAACCGTTTTGACCCCAGCACCACTACCTGCTTACGTGCTGAGACGTATGGGTCACAGACCTTTTATTGAAGCTGGCCTGATGAGAAGATCAGTCCCTGAACATAATGTAGATACTGTAAGGTATGTGAGTTGTTACATATGAAGGATAACATGACTACTATTGAGTTGCTGAATAGAGTTCTATATAAATGCATGGAAAGGTTCTGATTCCTGTATACATAATAATAAGTAATCATATTCTTCTTCTCTTCTTCTTCCGTCCTTAGCCAAAGACCGACCAAGCAGTCAGAGGCCATCACGCCTTGTGGCGTCTTAAGGGCAACAGCAGATTGATTTTCTCTGTTGTAGTTTCCCATCACGCCTAGCGGCGTCTTTAGGGCAACAACAAATAGATCCATCTGCCGTTGTTTCCGTAATCGGTGTGACAAGCCAACGGGTGATCAGCCCATTGGGCAAGTAATCATATATATATATATATTTTGTGTGTGTGCATGCGTGTGTGTGTGTGTGTGTGTGTGTGTTATATATATATATATATGTATAGGAGCCGCGGTAGCACAGTGGTTAGCGCACTGGCTTCCTAGCTCATTGGTCCATGGTTCAATCCCCAGTTGAGGTGGGATTTATATATATATATATATATATTGTGGATAGTTATCTATCCTTCCAAAATGGAGGTGAAATTCTTTTCTCACCTTAGACGCCGGAAGAAAAACATCAGGAATGTGTATATTTCGATGGACAGTACCATGTTGTGTTAAATTATAGAATAAAAGATACATCAGAGTATCTAGTGGTGTAGATATTTTCCGATAACCGACCTCGAAACCCTCGAATTGGTCGGTTGGATAGGAGGGTTGATCAGAGAATTAACAAGTCACTATCGTAAAACAAGCGATTGTTATCGAAACAGAACCAGGCTCGACAGTGTACATGACAGTGACCATGACTCATTCTAATATCTTAGGGGCTAAGGAGATTTTTAAGCTGTATTATGTCACCACTACTTTTTGGAATAGCTATTGATTGGGTTATGAGAAACTATATCCACAATGAACAATTAGGTATAAAATGGACAAATGGAAAATTCCTGCAGGATCTGGATTTTGCAGATGATTTAGCATTCTTAAGTTCAACACCCAGACAATCCCAAGAAGCAGTAAATAATCTGTGTCATCTCTCGGTTAAAATAGGTCTCCAAATAAATGCCTCTAAAACTAAAGTTATGAACTTTTCTACCGAGACCTTTGATATCATCCTGAACGGGGAAAAACTACAGAAAGTTGAAAGTTTCAATTATTTAGGCAGTAAAATGACTCAGGATGGTGACACAACAAGAGAAATTCATACTAGAATTGCTTTGGCAGCTAGCGCCTTCAATAGATTATCTAACATTTGGAAATTACGATCACTGAATATACATACCAAGCTTCGTCTGTTTAATTCAAATGTTATCTCAGTGTTAACATACGGTTGTGAAAGTTGGAAAGTAACAAAATCATTGGAGAACAAACTGAATACATTCAAGAACAAATGTCTTAGAAAACTCATGAACATCAGTTGGAAAGAATTCAAGACTAATCGACAAATAAGAGAAGACTCTAGGCAGAAATATGTCTCCGACTATATAAGGAAAAGACGATGGTCATATATCGGTCATGTCTTACGAATGCAAAACAACAGAATACCACTGCAGGCGCTCACTTGGGTTCCTGAGGGTAAGAGGAAAAAAGGAAGACTAAAAGAAACACTTAGAAGAATAATAATAAGAGAAGGAAGAACGTTGGGATTAAATAATGTGCAAGAGCTAAGAGGAGTGGCGTCACAACGAATAACCTGGAGAGCACTGATTTCTGCCTTATGCGCCGTGTTTGGTGCTTAAAAAATTTATTATTATTATTATGATATATATATATGTATATATAGGGCCAGATTAATATCTCCGGAGGCCCTAGGGTATTAAGATATTTTGGGACCCCTCTTCAGTCTTCAGAACTAACAGATTGTTTCTAGATAAATGTTTTTATTAACTCTTACTATCCGGCAAGCCCCGTGAAGTGGCGCGGGTTTAGTACCAATTTTACGGCTCGCCAGTTCAACTGGCGCGCGGTGGTAACGATAGCGAAACTAGCGCGTAAAAACGCGGTTTTAGCTCACGTATAGTAAGAGTTAATGTATAATAATATGTAAAAAAAAAAAATAATACTAATAAATCCATACAAACATAAAAGAAACATAGAGAAATATTTAGAATAACCGTTTTCTTCATTTTTTTTTTTTTTTTTTTTCAATAATTGCAAAATCTTTTGATTTTTTTCGAGATTCGAACCTGGGGGTCACAGAGTACATTTCAACCAAAATAGTTATTCAGTATGGCGTTTTTTTAACATGTTTACTATCTATCGTCACAAAATGTCCATTTAACAAAACCAAACAGCAATAAGGATAAAATAAAAATATGGATTTGTTGTAATTGAAGATTACAAATTTAAAATTCTAATCAATCATGTTATTTTAAACGAAAAAAAAAACATTTGCACAAATGCACACTTTGGGATTATCAGAACCGTCAACAATTATTATTTGAGACAGTGTTGCCAACTTGAATGTTTTGAATAGCACCAGGTGTGTAACAAAAAACACTAAAATGCACTAAATAAATTTAACTAATTGCTTTTTTAAAAACTATTTAATTTTTACCAAACTATAACTATTTATTTTAGAATGGAAAAAAATTAAATAACATGAATTTTTAAACTTTGTTTAGGAACCTGGACATTTTGTCAAAAAATATTTTTTCGTTGCTTTTTTCGCAGGGGACCCTGTAAGCCTAGGGCCCTAGGCCCATTTCTAGTCGGCCTAATGAATAATCCGGCACTGTGTGTGTATATATATATATCATAGATGTTTCACTAGCTCAATAACACTGATAGGATTTAAGAGAAATCTTTGTATTAACCAACTCCCAGCCTTATGTTAAAAAAACAAAACAAGTGATTTAGAAAACATAGGTATTAAGTTCACTATAGACTAACAAGTGGTGATGTAAAGACATTTTCCCATGTGTAGTGTTGGCATGTTGCAAAATAAAAATGAGTAAAATTTAAAAAAAAAAAAAAAAAAAAAGTGAAGAAAAGCTATATAGAACCATATAGATTAAAAGGCCTTTTCAGATCAAAACAAGCTAACAAGCAACATAAGCCTGTAATAATTTAAAGGGAAAAAAAAAGGAAAAGAAGAAATATGCAACATATCATTTTACAGAAATGCAATCTAAAATGAATTACACATTAGCAGCAGTCCCTTCAGTCATGGCTGACAATGAGAATGCACCCCTGAGGTAATAGCCCTTAGCTGCTTTTGTTCCTGGTGTTCCTTCCAACATGTTCTTTTCTCTTCTGCTTGTTGTGAGAGCTTCTTTTTGCCGAATCTGAGGTGGTGCTATAGGGAGCATCACCTCTTGGCTTGATCGATCAGCAGCTTCATCCTCCTAGGTTGCTGAATTTATGTATTTTTCCCATCTGCCAGTTGTTCATAGAAAATATCTTTAGGGATGCGACCATCTTCCATGCAGTGGACATGGTCAAGTCAGATAGTTTGCATTATCTAAGCAGTGTATACATGCTCTAAAGGCCAGCATGTGACAGCACCTCAACATTGGTCATTTTGTCCTTCCATGAAATATCAAGGACGTGGCGTAAACACCATAGATGGAAGGTATTGATCCTTCTTAGCATAGGCTGACCATGTCTCACTGTCCTATAGAGAAGCATGCTGATGTCACAGGCATTATATACCGCAGCTTTGATCTTCAATCTGAGTTTGGAGCCTCCTCAAACATGCGTTGTGAGGCAGGCAAAGGTGGCTGCAGCTTTGCCAATGAGGCTGTCAATTCCTGTGTCCAGAGAGAGTTTATTATTGATGGTAGACCCCAGGTATATGAAGTGGTGCACCACTGCCAGTTCATAGTTATTGATCCACATCCTGACCCAGCACATTTGTTTTCTTTAGACTTATTGTGAGGCCAATGTCCATGCGTGCTTGGGAGAAGCAATTCTTCAAGCTCTGGAGCTCCTGTTGACTTAAATGGGTACTTGCGTTACAATAGAGAGATTGAAATAGTATGACTGGGTCACCAGTGTGGACTGATGACAAGAACTAGACAAGTGCCAGTGGATCAAGAGATGAGAAGATATTGGCAATGGAAGGGACACACACGAAGAAAACCTGGTGGTAGCATTTACCAAGCAGTCCTTATTCTAGAATCCCCAGCGTAAGATAAAAAAGGTAGGCTGAAAAACACAAGATCAAGAGTACGGGAGACAGAAATGAAAATGATAAGGAAGAAATGGAAAAAACTTGACATTACAGAAATATTTGGCATGTGTGTTGAATTTTGGAAGGCTTATTCTCCTTGAGGAGCTGAAGGGGACATTGATTGATTAATACTGTACAGTGATACTGAGTGTGGTCATGTTGTTTGTGGTATAATGACAAATAATTTGCTCATGTAATCCACTAAGAGCCGCGGTAGTGTAGTGGTTAGTTCACTGCCTTCCTAGCTCAGTGGTCCATGGTTCAATCCCCAGTTGAGGTGGGATTTTTTAGACCGCATACGGCTCTGGGGTCGACCCAGCCTCATGAATTGAGTACCAGAGCAACTCTGATAAGGTTAGGGTGGCAGGCATGATGCTGACCACATCACCCATAGTGTGCCTTATGGTCAAGAAAATATGGGCCTAACACCATATTCCCAATATGTTTCAGTGGGCATGTAACGGGATCCTTTACCTTTGATCCACTATCATTTGTAAATGTTTTCTTCCAGATATGCAAAGGTTCTTGTACAGGAATTCAACTTGAAACTTGACAAAGGATTTATATTGTCTTTGATGGATGTCACTGCACAGCTAACACCTCCAGTGAAAGAAGTAAGTTGAGATATTTGCCATTTGTTCATAAAGTGAGAGCCATGTGAAATTCCTGGCAGTCTCTAAAGAGACAAAGAAAGAATGGGACTACAGCACGCTCAGGCATGTCATACAAGGGGACTAATATGAGAATGCGCGTGGGGCTGACAACCTCTTCATGTGGAAAACACATTACCATCACTGCAAAGCATGGGACTGCGTAATGCAGGCTTCCTGTAAGAGGACAAGCTGCAGTGGTGGCTCTATGCTTAATAAATAATGGAGGAAACCTTGAATCCTGTGAACAGTAAATGAATTAGTAAATAAATAAATAAAGGTAATTAACAGGTACTCGTTGGACATAAAGGATGACACTAGACAACAGAAAAGAAAATATAAGTGATAGGCTTACCGGGAATCGAACCTAGGGCCAACCAAACTGCGCCATCACCTTGCAGTGACAGTGCATCACGAAAGGACGCTCAGCCTATTTTGCAGTTGGGCAGAACCATAATGTTAATCATGATTCCCCTTCCCGCTCATCGTTTAGCGAGGAACCACAATTGCTGCTGGTTCCCTTATAGGATGACAGCATCAGAGCATTTGTGTTCTCTTGCGGTGATTGTTTTTTTGTAGCAATTTTTTTTTATGATGTCATTGCCAGCAGTAGCACAACCTCATATTAGTTGGCGTTTACAGCTTGTCTGAGGGAGGAGTAGTTCTTGTTCTTTCTTTGTCTCCTGAAGACACTCCCCGTGAACTGCAGAAAGCTTAATGCTAATAAGCTGAGTTAAACTCAGGGTTCGTAGCAACCTGGAAAAGGCTGGAAAATGAAAAAAAAAATTCCAGGCCGTGAAAAGGCTGGAAAAATGGCTAAAATCCTTTAATTTCCCGTATCGGACCTGGAAAAAAATATGAATCAAAAGTTGGAAGTCCATTTTTCGGTTATTGGTGGTATTTTTCGTTAAACTTCAGTTACCGTAGAATTTTTACTTCCCTTTGCCCACTAAATCCATTTCCAGACGTTTTCGGCGGTTTGCGTTAATGACGTAAACGCACAAATTTATTTTTAGCGCTCCCGTCTACTATTCGAATCAAGCATCGTCACCTTTGAAATCATTATTTAGAAACATGCCTGGTTGTCACTTTCAGTATATATGGCTAGAAATGCCAAGTTATAAAACATGGATAGCGCCTGGAAAAACTGCAAATTGTGCAATTTATGTGTAAAAAAGGAATATATTTGACCTGCATGGGAGCATATGCAGTAAAGTTGCATGCTACTGGAAAACCAAGAACTTGTCTGTGCATTCAAGTTGAATTAACTCGTTTGTTTCAACTGAGGTAAGTAATAAATTCATTTAGGCCTATCTCATTTATAAAACATATTTAAATAAGTCCAGGTTACTGTGCTTGCGTCTGTAATTTACAATGTATTTACAGTTTTATTTTTAACCATGGCCAAAATTATAGTAAGGTAAAGGATCCCGTTACACGCCCATTGAGGCATATTGGGAATGTGGTGTTAGGCCCATATTTTCTTGACCATCGGCATACTAGGGGTGATGTGGTCAGCATCACACCGGGCCACCTTAACCTTCCGAAAAGTTGCTCTGTAGTGTTTGAATGAAATTTCTTGGTTTACAACTGCTTACGGGAACATGTTTGACACAGTTTAAGATGGTCAGGAATAGAAATTGATGGCGATTCCATAACCTATAGCCTACCCTGTTATCAGACCGTTGTCCCACGGTTCATTTCACCACATTTTTTGGAAATAAATATATTTTGAATGCTTTTTTTTATTTTTATTTATGATGAAGAGACATATCCCGTTCAACCTCTGAAGGGTTATAATTAGGATAGGCCTACATGTTTTCAATTCCAGATAACATGAATAACTGCCGATACAGGAAAGTGGCATCACATCTGTCAAATCACTGTAATTAGGATAAATGAAAAATACCAATTTTGTGCACAGGCCTATGTTATTTTAAACAAAAAAATAAATAAAAAATAAACAAAAAAATCTAAACAACAGAAACGAGATAAAACAAAACATAACAAAAAACCAAACAAAAATAGTAAAGATGGGGGTGTTTACAGGCCTGCTGTTTCCAGTAAGATATTTAATAGATTTTCACTTATCATAAGTATTATAAGAATATTATCATACCTTCACCCTCCCAATTACTATATATTAACTTTTGTTCTAGTTAAATATTGTTTGACTATATTATGTATGCGTTTAGAACTTTGACTTGGTAAATATACATAGCTTAGGCCTACTCATAAGTTATTTGTGTGTTCCATGTTTTTTTTTTTTTTACAGAAAAGAACCCAACCGCAAGGAGCAGTTTTACCCTCAGAAACATCAAAACCGTCTAACACTACCCCCTCGGGCACATCAAAAACGTCTAACACTACCAGAAGACCTACAGATGTGACCTCATTTGTGACCAAGGAAGAAACTCTCAGAACTGAGATTATTTGGACTCTGTTTTCAGTCAAAAGTCACCTAGTTTTAATTCAAATACAGGAATTAATAAAAAATTTTCCTGATAGTTCTATTGCCAGACAGTTTGGTCTGTCTGAAAGGAAAACTTTCTACCTGGCCTCTTTTGGACTGGCTCCATATTTCACCTCACTTCTTGAGAGCCAGCTCAGCAAGAACAGTTACATTGTTCTGTTTGATGAAAGCATGAACAAATCAATGCAGCGAAAGCAAATGGATTTCCATGTTTGTTTCTGGGATGTAAATGTGATAAAACAAATTGTCTTACATCAAAGTTTCTTGAACATGCTAGAGCTCTTGATATGCAGACTGCATTTGATGATGCAGGCTCATCGTTAAATTTAGGACATATGCTCCAACTGTCCATGGATGGACCTAATGTAAACTGGGCTTTTCATGACAAAATTAATGTGCTACTGAACCAGAACTATGGCATAGAACTAATGTTGGAAGCTGTGGGCTGCACAAAGTTCATGGTAAGGTAAAGGTAAAGGATCCCGTTACACGCCCATTGAGGCATATTGGGAATATGGTGTTAGACCCATATTTTCTTGACCATCGGCACACTAGGGGTGACATGGTCAACATCACGCTGGCCGCCTTAACCTTCCCAGAGTTGCTCTGGTACCCAGTTGGGGCTGGGTTGACCCAGGAGCCATTTGCGGCCTAAAAAAATCCCACCTTATCTGGGGATCGAACCATAGACCACTGAGCTAGGAAGCCAGTGCACTAACCACTATGCTACCGCATAGTTCATGGTGCCACAACTGAATATATGGCCATTGATTTTTTTCAAACTTTTTTCCCCCGACACTGCCATAGATCTGACCACTGACGAAGTGAATAGGTACAGAGAAAATCACCTCGCTCTGCATACAGGCAGGAATATATTTCAAGCACTAACTGCCACAAAGTGGGGATTCAAACTATCTGCTCTCACTGATGCTAAAACATAATACTGCATGAAATTGAAAATTGATACTGGTAAGGAAAATTAGGAAGGTTGTGTTGGGGCAACTTTCAGGGTTGTGAAAGATCTTCTTGATGGATAGGCAACAAGGGACATATTCTCTTCTGTGGTAGTTTTTATTCAGCCTTCAGCTTTATTTCAAGACCTGAAAGAAATTCAGATTGGTGCATTTGGAACAGTAGCTGAAATTAGGAAGCATTTTCCTGAAGCACTGGAGAAAAAGGAACTCAAATTGAAAAAGGCAAATCATCCTGTGTTTTCCGCGACAGAAGATAAGGCATGCCGACAGTCACCTGGCATGATACGAAAAGATTTAACCTTTTATCTACTGTTCACTCCAATGATAATATAAACAAGACAGTTAGAAAGACAAATTCTTTAGGGCAGAAGAATTCAGAAGCCAGTGCTTGCAGAAAAGTACAGCAAAAGTATGGGAGGTGTCGACCACTTCGGCCAACTAGGTGCAAGCTACCCCCTACCCACACAGATCCTATTTTTATATCATTTCTTAGTTGAAACTGCCCTGGTCAATGGGCACATAACCTACAACACAGCCAGCTCTACAAAAAAGATCAAAGCAAAGATCAGGATGTCAGTCTGACTCTTATTGAACCTGCTATTCTTCGACACAATGTGACGCCTTCAAAACCACAGGTCACAACAACACGAATTACTGAGCACCATTTCATTGATAAATATGAAAGGGCAAGGTACAAACCAGACTGTAAAGTGTGTAAGGCTGCAGGGAACAGAAGCCAGACTTGTATGTACTACCCAGATTGCAATGTACCTCTATGCCTGATGCCCTGCTTCAAGTCATGACACACTTCTTTCTTCTTCTTTGATCCTTAGCCGCCGACCGTCAAAGCAGTCAGTGGCCATTACGCCTGGTGGCGTCTTGTAGGGCAACAACAAATTGATTCCACTTTGCTCGGTCGGCGGCCATCCTTCGTACAGTGCCCCAACTCTGGTTCATTCTTTGCATCTCAGCCTCCACAGTCCTCCGCCAAGTTGTTTTTGGTCGGCCTCTCTTTCATTTTCCTTCAGGGGTCCATAGCATAGCTGTTCTTGTGATGGCATTGGGGTCTCTTCTGAGGACATGGCCAACCCAGCTCCAGCGTCTGCCAGCTATGATGGTGTGCATGTCCTCTTGCTTGCTCCGAGTAAGCAGATCTTGGTTGGTGATGGTATTCGGCCAAAAGTTTCAGAGAATTTTTCTTAGGCATGTTGTGTGAAAAGAGGACAATTTTGACATTTCCTTCTCTGTAACTCTCCAGCTCTCCACGCCATAGAGAAGCACAGAAAGCACACAGCTCTGATATAATCCTAATTTTGTGCTTGTGCTGTACTGAGAGGACTTCCAGATGTTGTTTAGATTCAAAAAGGCTGTTCTTGCTTTGTTCATTCTGTTGTTGATGTCTTTGCTTGCTCCGCCGTCTGGTGTTATTATGCATCCTAGGTATGTGAAGGCATCTGTCTGTTCCAGTTGCTGATTCCTTACTGATATGGGCTCAGGGTTGCTCACATTGAGCATCATGACCTCTGTGTTCTTTAGGTTGATGTTCAAGCCCACCTGCTGGCTATACTTATTAAGTCTATCCGTTTTTTCCTGGATGTGTTGATGTGAATGTACTAGCAGTTCAGTGTCATCTGCATATTCCAGATCTTCCAATGTAGAAAATGTAGTCCATCATATTCCTCTTGGATTGCCCTCTGTTGTCTGGCGCATCACCCAGTTATGACTGTTAAAAATAGAGTGGTTGATAAGGAGCATCCCTGTTGTACTCCTGTCTTCACTTCAAAGGTTAGGTTGCTCTGCCCAATGCTACACGTAAAGTTGGCATAAAAGGCTTTTTATGATTGACACTATGCAGCTTGGAATTCCATAAGCCCTCAGTATTTTCCATAAACTGTCCCTATGTATACTGTCAAAAGCCTTTTCAAAATCAACGAAATTAATGTACAGCTGTCTTTGCCATTCTGAGCACTGTTCTATAATGTTCCTGAGGGTAAATATATGATCTACACATCTTCTGTTCTTTCTAAATCCTGCTTGTTTTTTCCTCAGTTTGTGGTCTACTGCTTTTGAGATTCTCTGTATAATTATCCTGACTAGTATTTTGCTGGGAACTGAGAGAAGTGTTATTCCTCTCCAATTATTGCAGTCTGCAAGATCTCCCTTCTTGGGCAATTTGACAATTATTCCTTTTCTCCACTCTGTTGTTGTTGTCCCTGTTTTCCAGACTTGTGCAAATAGTGGTTCTAATAGTTCTGCTGCTAGCCCTGGGTCTGTCTTAAATAGCTCTGCATTTAAGTTATCATGACCAGGAGCTTTTCCATTCTTTAACCCTTTGATTGCTGTGATGATTTCTTCTTTTCATGGGATGTCTGTATTAACATCTAGATCATTTTCAGCCTCAGGAACATTCAATTGTGTCTCTGGTGGTTCCTTATTCAGAGTTTCTCTGAAATGCTCTGCCCATCTTCTTTCCTGTCCCTCTACTGTCGTGATGAGATTTCCGTGCTTATCTCTTACTAATGTAATATTGTTTGCACCTCGTTTTCCACTAATGATTTTATTTATTTTGTATACTGTGCTTTGTTCATTTCTCAGTGCTGCCTCTTCTGCCTGTCTTGCAAGGTCATCCAGAAATGTCCTTTTGTTAGCACGGGTTTGACGTTTAACTTCCTTGTCCAGCTGACTGTACTGTTCACTATATATTGCCTTTAACCTGGGAGACTTAGCTTCTGTTTTCTTTCTTTTTATTTCCTTTCTCTTCGCTATGGTGTTTAGCGTATCTGGTGTTATCCAGTCTTGGCTCTTTCTTTCCTGGAATCCCAAGCATGACTTGCTGCTTTCCTTGTATAGTGTTGAGATGGTGTTGAATCTCTGGTCAACATCATCGGTCTCTGTTCTTTCCTGGCTTTTGATAATCTCATATCTTCTCTTTACGTCGACCACGAAAGCTTTTCTGGTGAAGGGATCCTTCAGTTTCATGATGATGTATCTTTTCTGTTTGACTGCAACTGGTCCAGCAGCTCTGAGTTTCACTTTCAGTCTTGCTACTACTAGGTGATGATCATTTCCCACATCTGTGCCTCTTCTTACTTTCACGTCTTGTAGTGCATGTCTCCATCTGCCATTGATCATTATGTGATCTATCTGGTTTCTGTCTCGTCCGTTTGGTGATTCCCATGTTAACTTGTGCACTTCCTTGTGTGGAAAAAGTGTTCCTCCAATGACCAGGTTGTTAATACTGCAGAAGCTTATTAATTTGTCCCCATTCTCATTTGCTGTTCCACTGCCGCATTTCCCCATTACTCTTTCGTTATAATTATTGTGTGCTCCCACTTTCGCATTTAGGTCTCCCATTACTATAATGAGATCGTACCTGTGTGTACTTTCCATTTCTTTTTGTACCTGTTGATAGAATTCGTCCTTGATCTTCTTCATCGCTGTCGTTTGTTGGTGCATAGCATTGTATAATTGTGGTGTTGGTGAACCTCCCTCTCGGTCTTGCTCTTATCAGTCTGTTGTTGATGGGTTTCCATTCCAGTAAAGACCTTTCCATTTCTTTCTTCAGGATAATGGCTACACCTTCGTTGTGCTGACCATCCTCTCTGCCAGAATAAAGTACTGTTTCCCCTGTAGCGGTTTTTATTCTCCCCTTACCTGTCCATCTGCTCTCGCTTATTCCCAGGGTATGTATTTTGTAGTTCCTTATCTCTGCTGTGATTTGTCTCAGCTTTCCTCCCTCATTCATAGTTCTGACGTTCCAAAAACCAATTCTGGTTTCGTGGTTTGCGGTCAGGGCATCCGTTTTCATGTCAGTGGCTTCCTTTCGGCTTTCACCACTGTCAGTCATACGAGCCTGAGACTCCGGATGTCCGTCCCGCAGCAAAGTTTTTCCATTTATTGTTGTTTCTGTAACATGTGCGATTTTTTACATAGACAGGGGTGTCGGCCCTGTGCTAAAACCCCCAACCTGGAGGACCAGAGTACCAGCTTTTGTCTGACCCCTACCCACGCAGACCAGTCCAGCTTGGTTGAACCTACCAGGAGTAAATCTCCCACTGGCATAGCTCTGGGGATTGTCATGGTACACAAGCTGCCATACCGCTACAAGGTATAGGTACCATTGATGGCAGTCATACCACACAGTCGAGGATTATCAACGATCCAGACAAAGACTCTTGCAGAGGCCTACAGCTACAAATTCAACCCCAGTTAATGAAGGAAGCAAACATTCCACAAAGATGCCACAGACACAGAATACATTCAAAAAAGATCAATTCAAAAATTAAATTTATTTTTGCATTTTATTCACAATTTTTCTTAGCCTTTTATGTTGAAATACGTGGTTAATCATTAAATCAATACATCAATCAAGCTTATTTTATTCATTGCCATCCATGTCCCTAACATTTTATTGCACTGACATTGAACAAATTCACTATAAAGTGGAAAAAGATCATGGTTTTAAAACATCTACTGAAATTTCTATAATTAGCCACATAAATTCACCATGATCATGTGACCAATTTGCATAAAATTTGTTTTTTGGATGTGGCAACCATTCATAAAGGTGCTCTGGAAATTTCAAAGGCCTATGTTTTTCAATTTTTTATGAATTTTCACCCCAAAAAAACAGTTATTTTTAAAGAAATCTGCTAACTGATGCAGCTGAGTGAAAAGGCCCTTGAGTACAAGAGTGAGATCCATCTTTGTTTCATAGATCTGGAAAAGGCGTTTGACAGGGTCCCCTGGAGCAAACTTTGGGACTGTTTGGCAAGGAAGAACATTCCAGCACCTCTGATTCGTGCTATACAGAGCTTCTACAAGTCTTGCAGAAATTATGTGAGGACAGCAAACCATAAGTCAGAAGAGTTCAGGACCACCACTGGTGTAAGGCAAGGCGATATCCTGTCACCTTATCTTTTCATACTCCTCATGGACGATGTCATCAAGGCATGTAAGGAGAGAACAAGAAAGTATTCAGTGGGGTACTGGAAGATGAGACAGGTCTGTATTTCAGAGCTAGCATTTGCTGATGATGTTGTCCTGATTGCTAAATCAGAGACACATCTCCAATCCAACCTGCAAGTCTGGAAGGAAGAGCTGGAGAAGAGAGGGATGGTCATAAGCAGCTCTAAAACAAAATCCATGGTGATATCACGAGAAGAAAGAAAACATCAGATTAAGTTGGGAGAACAGGTCCTGGAGCAGGTCGATCACTTTAAATATCTCGGAGCTATTATAGACCGAAAGGAAGGCATCAAAGAAGAGTTGGCCACTCAAAAAGCAGTGGCTGGGAGACTTTTTCAGGCCATAAATCGAGGATTCCTCAGCAAGAAAGAGGTTGGTAAGAAAACGAAGATGGCTGTATACCGCTCCACCTATGTCCCAGTCTTGACATATGGATGCGAGTCATGGGCAATGACTACAACCCACAAAAGCCAGATCCAAACCTCAGAAATGAGGTATCTGAGGAAGGTGGTTGAAGTAACAAGAAGAGACATGGTCTGCAATCAGACGATATGTCAAGGCCTAAAATCCCACCCGCTGCAGACCCAAATAGAACAGTCCCAACTAAGATGGTTTGGCCATGTTTGCAGAATGGGAGAAGATCGGCTACCACGACAAGCATGGGAAACAAAGAGCCAGAGATCCAGACCTCCAGGACGACCCAGAGTCCGCTGGGAGGACAACATTAGACAATCTTTGAAGGACTGAGGACTAGAATGGAACCAGGCCAGGAAGAAGACAGCTGATAGAATAGTCTGGCGCTCTCTCTTCCAAACCTCTACACCTCACGGTAGAAGGGGAACGACTAAACAAGAAATCACACCCTTGGTAATGGGAGACAGTAATGCTCCGTATTGCTGGTCAGCAAAGCGATAATTATATCTGAGAAAATTAGATGAGGAAAATATTAGAGTTTCCCATCCTTGAAAATCATGTGCTTGGGCCTGGAAAAGGCTGGAAAAACCCTGGAAAATGCTTGAAGAAATTTACTATGAACCCTGTAAACTGTTTACTCGGAGTAAGCAAGAGGACATGCACACCATCATAGCTGGCAGACTCTGGAGTTGGGTTGGCAACATCCTCAGAAGAGACCCTGATACCATCACAAGAACATCTATGCTATAGACCCCCAAAGGAAAATGAAAGAGAGGCCGACCAAAAACAACTTGGCGGAGAACTGTGGAGGCCGAGATGCAAAGAATGAACCAGAGCTGGGGCACTGTACGAAGGATGGCCGCCGACCAAACAAAGTAGAAGCAATTTGTTGCTGCCTTACAAGATGCCATGAGGCGTGATTGCCACTGACTGCTTTGACTATATACTGACATGTATGTTGTGATAGATTAGGTCAGGTCACGTGCAGTCTTTGAAGGATAGTCACCATGTGGCGGTGCCTAATATTATTACTTCACTGGAGTTAGTCAAAGGGATATAACCGAGACACTTTCTTTACTTGGAATACTTCTGTGGATGACTGGTTATACACCAGAGTTGTTACTTCCAGAAGTGAGGAAAAACCCAGGTAGTAAGGGGTACTCGTAAATGATTATAGTTGGTAGTACCATAATTGAAGGTTTGATTATTAACAGCAGTTCCAACAAAGTCAAGGAAAATTCTAAAAGCAGAATATTGGAGTCCAAGTATTTATATTAAATTTTCTTTATTTATTTGATTTCTATGCTGGCAAATAAACAGGCACTCAGAATTAAACACACAGGCAGCATCATCAAACACCCAGAACGACACACACTAGCTCATTATTACACGGGACTCAGACTTTCCAAACTAAGACCACTGAACAATGCAATCCCCCATCACTTCGCCCCTATGCCCTCATTTTATAAGACATGCATACAAGCCATCCAAGGACATGAAAAATTAATTCACCAGAAAACAAATGCAATATATAAACATTTAGTTAAACTACAAGCACCACCATTACATCTAAGGATTAAAAGAGGACAGAAATATGCTATAAAAAATTACACCGAAACCTTCACTAACTTGCACAACCCAAAAATCACTGCTAAAGCAAGAGAGGTCACTTTTAGACTAATATACAACATGACACCCTGTCACGTAGCGTTGGATGGATAAGAATTATTTAGAGGAAATAATAGATCTGATGTGGAAGATTTGGCTCAAGGAATTCCTGCTGGGTTTTCCACCACTGAAGGGAGACAAAGAGGGTAAATTCTCCTAACTAGACAGGTCTGGAAAAGGTTGTAAGGAGATATTTGGTCTCTCGCTACCGTCGTCCCCTTCTCAGTTATCTATTATTGTTATTCTCCTCAATTACTGGGTTTATATTAGATTTTACGAGCCCCCCCTCCCTTATAAAGGAAGATAAACATCAGACAATATGTAACATCTAACAGAAGGAACAAAGCATGGGGTACAGTATATACACCCAATTGGTTTATTGCAACTAAAATGAATAGATGGTGAATGATAGTATTGTCGATGGAATTAGTGTCTGCTGTATGTATTATGTGTCTCACAATTCAAGTGTTTTTCATCATGGATGACAAACATATGTGGCATTGATTTGGTGAGTTCCCTTTTTCAAGGAACTTATCTTTTCAGCCCCTGGCTGATAGTGAAGCGTGGTTAGTTCTCCGGTCTCCTGACGTTGCCCCAGGTAGGTCTTGAATGGTTCGGATTCGCCTTCTCTGTGCTCGACTCCGTATTCTGCTCTAAGATTGGACTGTCGTGCAAGGCTCCACCATAGACTACTCAAAGATGGACGCTAACCCGCAATTTAGACACGTGGCTTCAGTGCTTATAATGCGAGAATTCGCCGATATCGGGATTAGATCTAGCGATCTCGAGGTTTCCTGGGCAAGTGAAAACTCGCTGGATTTGCCGCCTTTTAGCGGGTCATTTCCGCTTGGACACGTGATCCATAGCGGGCATCATGTGACCTTAGCATCATATAAACGCTCCAATCAATAGCGTTAAAAGTCACGTGGGGGTGTTCCGAAAGTGGCATAAACTGGTTTTATCAGTTTAAGCAGTCTTAAATTAAAACAGGTTCCTAGCTACCGAGGTCAGGGGTCAACAATGACGTCGTATCTAAAAATAGCGAGGAGAAAATCACCGAACGCTAGGAGAATTCCGCAAGTGACACTTCCCGGGACTTTGCGATCATGCATTGAGGATGGGAAAAAATGATGTCACGTAAATAATAATAAAAAATGAAGAGAAGATTTGGCAAGTCGTCACACAAGCCCCTCCTCAAGTTTGACGTTCCGTCCAACTCCACTGGTCCTGTCTTCCTCTTCTTTTTCAGTTTCTCATATCTCCTCGGTTGCGTCCGGATGTCTGCTCAAAAAATCTGCCCCTACGTTGTTCCTCCCAGGTATGTATTCTATGTGAAATGAACATGGCTGCAACAGGAGTGACCATCTCATAAGCCGGGCATTAAGGTTCTTCGACGCTGCAAGAAATATCAACGGTTGGTGATCACACTGCACCGTGAACTTTTTCCCGTATAAATATGGTTGAAACTTCTGCACAGCCCATATTAGCGACAGACATTCCCGTTCGATGGTAGAGTAGTTCTGTTCAGCAGGGTTCAATTTCCTACTAGCATATGCAATGGGGAATAGAGTTGCAGAAGGTCTATCACTAGGCTGCAGGAGAGTGGCTCCTATCCCTATATTGCTAGCATCTGTTCGCAGCGTAAAGTTCAGAGTTAAGTCAGGCAGTCGCAGAATTGGCCTAGCGGTGAGTTTCTCCTTCAGCAGCGTGTAGGCATTTTTGCACTCCGCTGTCCAGGTTACTTTGTCCGGGTTCCCATTCTTGGTTAATGCGGTCAGTGGCTCACTCAGGGTATTAAAATCTTTAATATATTTCTGGTAGAAGCCACATAGAGACACAAATGACCTTACATCCTTTTTAGTCTGGGGTCGTGGGGCCCGCTGTAACTTCTCAATATTACGTGCATCTGGGTACATGCATCCATGCGAGATGGTGTGTCCCAGGAATTCTAGTTGCTCGCAGGCAATTTGACATTTTGTAGGGCGAGCGGTGAGTCCTGTTTCTCTAAGTCTTTCAAAGAGTAGGGAAACTGCGTCCAGGTGCTCCTCAAAGGTGTTCGTGGCGATAAGTATGTCGTCCATGAAATTACTTATCCCAGAGTGGTTCAGGGGTTCCAGTAGCTTCCTCATCATACGAGTAAAGACGCTTGGGGCGTTGCTTAGCCCAAATGGCAATACATTAAACTCGTAATGGCCCTCAGAAGTACTAAATGCTAACATGTGTCGAATTTCCTCTTTTACCGGGATCTGGTAGTACCCTTTGCTAAGGTCTATCTTCGAAAAGTATCGCGCTCTACTCAGCTTGGTGAAAAGCTGATTCTGATCAGGTAAGGGCTCCGCTTGAAATTCCGTTACAGCGTTGAGCCTTCGGTAGTCTATGCAGAGGCGATGTTCTCCTGTGGATTTTCTAAGCAACACCACACTCGCACTATAAGGAGACTCTGATTTTGAGATAATATTTTCCTTAAGCAGGTACTCGATTTCCTCACTCAATGCCTTTGCCTTAGCATAAGGAACAGGATAGTTCTTAACTCGTACCGGGGCGAGGTCTGTTAGCTTCATATCAAATTCTATCAGGTTGGTCATGCCAGGTTTATCCGTGAGTGTACTAGTGTGTTTTCTCAACAACTGTTGCACCTGTGCCTGCTGATCCTCCGTTAAAGTTGAACTAATCTGAACATCTTGATGAGTTTCGCACTGACGAAGAGGGTATTCACAGGAGGTCAGGGGTTCTGCCTCAGTTTCCGTCGCAATAGCCAGTGTCAGGAAATGTGCTGGTTCTGCACCCGGTCTTTCATAATATCGCTTCAGCAGGTTTATGTGGTAAATTTTCTGCTTCCCCTTTATGGCAATCTTGTAATTGGTGCGCGACATTTTCTCAACAATTTTATATGGACCTCTCCACCCGATTTGCAATTTATTATTGCTACTGGGCAGGAGTAATAAGACCTGTTCTCCTACTTCTAGCTCCCTATCCTTCGCAGTGCGGTTGTAGTAACGCGCATGTTTACGACGGGCACGGCGTACATTTTCCTTTGCCAGTTCCCATCCTGTTTTAAGGCGTTGGGTCAACTCATTCACGTATTGGGATGCAGAGGTGACCGTCTCATCAGCTTTATCATCTGTCCAAGTACGTAACAGTGCCTCTAAAGGTCCTTTTATAGGTCTACCAAACAGCAATGTGGCAGGTGGCATCCCAGTAGAATTGTGGGGTACTTCGCGGTAAGCAAATAGTGCTGCGGGTAAGTATTGATCCCAGCTCTCTGGTTTTTCCTGTGCAAGTTTCCGAAGGATTGAAATAAGGGTCCCGTTAAACCGCTCCACCTGGCCATTTGCCTGGGGGTGGTAGGGAGAGGTGTGGATATGTCGGGCCTGAAATATCCTAAACACTTCCTCGGTGAGTTTTCCTTGGAATTGCGAACCATTATCTGTCAGGATCTGTGACGGAAACCCTAGCCGAGTAAATATGGTGAGCAGAGCCTCAGCAACATGCTTGGAATCACAGGCGGGCATAGCAATTGCCTCTGCCCACATGGAGCAACAATCCACTAACGTGAGTATATAACTGTTTCTTTTTTTGCTACGAGTAAGTGGACCCACAATATCCACCGCTACTCGTTCGAAGGGTGTGCCCAAGATTGGCATTTCTCCCAGAGTGGCTGGGGCCGTCCAGTGTTTCGGCGCTGTCCTCTGGCACTGCGGGCATGATTTCACATATCTCTGGATATCGGCGTTGATACCTGGCCAATAATAATGACATGAAATACGCTGAATCGTGGCACTTATGCCCATATGGCCACTAAACGGAAGGGCATGGCCCATTTCTAGGACCTGGGCTCGGTATGCTGATGGAACCACAAGTTGCCCATGTTCCTGTCCTCCATTTCCTGCTTTCCGATGCAACAGCCCATTTTTCTTGTAGAAGTCTCCCTTTTGGAGAGGAGTGTGTGCTCTCGGTAGTTTTTTTGTAGCAGGGTGCTAGAGATTGATCCTCAGTTTGCGCCTTTTTTAATTCCTCAGGAAGGATGTTGGGTGGGGATTCCAACTCCGTATTCCGTTTGGCCTGTCCTCTAGTGGTGACAGCCGCCACAACCAGAGGGTGAATGGGTTCTCCCAAGAACACATACCTACACCCTAAGATCAAGGGATAAATAGGGTCGTCCAAGATCGCTGCACTGATTTCCCCAGTCACATATTTCGATTTGACCTGAATCTTGGCTATGGCCAAACGCATAGGTGCTGCACTTTTAGTAGGTCCTTGTATTTCTATAGTGTCTTCAGTCATCTGGTCAGGCTTGACTAGGGATGCACAGACAACGGCGTCGAATGCAAGGCCTGTATCATAAAGGCAGGTCACCTCTTGGTCATTTACGAGGACTGTCTCAACGACCGGGGGATGTCGGGGTTTGTCCAGAGGTTCTTCCGGTCCATTTCCCCTTGCGGCACTTTTACGTAAGCAGGCAGCATGATGAGGTGGGTTTTTCCGGTTGCACTCCTGCGTATTGTGGGTGATGGTTCTACAGTGCTTACACCATTTTTCCCCTTGCCTCTGTTGCTGGAAATTTGATCTCTGAGTAGTCTTGTAGTCTGGCTTGTCATGCTTTTTGAAGTTAGTATACGGTGGTTTCACTTGGGGGTCCATGTGTGACTGAGCTGTCTGTCTAGGTACGTTATCTGGTTGTTTCCGTCTGGGTGGTGGATTCTCTGATAGTGCTGCCTGATATCGTTCCGCTAACTGGACTATGGATTCCAAAGTGCTGGCCCCATTCTCTGTCAGGAATCTTCTCATGTCGGAAGTCATGGTGTCCTTCAGTTGTTCGATCATGACCATTTCCTTCAGGCCTTCCCAATCATGAGTAAAATTCCCTAGGGCACCCCACTTCTCCACGTAGGAATCCAGTCTAGCGGCAAATTGAGCAAAGTTCTCTCCGACTTCCCTCCTAGAGTTACGGAACCTCTTCCTATAGGCGTCAGCATGTAGCTCATAACGAACCAATAGTGCCTTTTTCAGAGAGTCGTAGTCATCCTGTAAACCTGGAGGAAGTTTGCTATACACGTCATAAGCAGTTCCTCTAAGCCCTTGCGACAGTTTCAGGTTCCACTTGCTCTTCTCCAAACTAAACGTGGTGGCAAACTTCTCAAATTTGTCCAAATACCTATCGATCGAGTCAGCTTGTTCCGAGAAAGCTTCAAATGGAAACGTCAAGGGTCCCAGGTTTGACATGAGTGAGGATGGCAAAGGTCCTGTGCCCCCTGCGTGCAAGGAAGGCATATCATCTGACCGTGGCGATAGGTTGCCTGAGGAGGTAGATGCTGTCGCACCGGCTACCGGTTCAACTCTTTGAGCTTGTCCCTGCATCTCTAACTGCTTCATCTTCAGTGCATGCTCGCGTTCATCTCTCTCACTTCTTTCCCTAGCGTCTACAGCTTTTATCCTCTCATCTATTTCTGCTAACTTTATTCGCTCTTCTCTTTCAGCTTTCGCTGTTTCTCAAGCGTAATACTTATCAGTCTCGACACTGACATAATTTGCAAGGTCCACCCCACTATAACCTAGATCTCGACCGGCCTCCCCTAGTTCTGCCTTAAGCTTAACTATTTCAGCCATCTTTTGCTGTTATAGTCCACACTGAGTAAGCTAGTGCTACCTTCCAATAGTATTTCTAACAACAAGTAAATACTAATTATTTATCAGACTGCTGTAGAATGAAATTACTACAGTTATGGAGACTTAAGGTCTGTAATTCAATGAAATACAAAATCATGAACTAACTTAATTAAACACAACATATATAAAGGGATTCACCAATCAATGCCTGAAATTCTAGAAAAAATGTTTTCTCGCTTTCTAGAGCTCACTGTGTGAAAATACATGTGTTAAAATGGTATACTGTACTGACTGAATGAATGATACTATCCCCGAGGTATGATAAAATACATAAGTTCAACTCCCGGACTGAGCCCCCAGTGTCACGTAGCGTTGGATGGATAAGAATTATTTAGAGGAAATAATAGATCTGATGTGGAAGATTTGGCTCAAGGAATTCCTGCTGGGTTTTCCACCACTGAAGGGAGACAAAGAGGGTAAATTCTCCTAACTAGACAGGTCTGGAAAAGGTTGTAAGGAGATATTTGGTCTCTCGCTACCGTCGTCCCCTTCTCAGTTATCTATTATTGTTATTCTCCTCAATTACTGGGTTTATATTAGATTTTACGAGCCCCCCCCCTCCCTTATAAAGGAAGATAAACATCAGACAATATGTAACATCTAACAGAAGGAACAAAGCATGGGGTACAGTATATACACCCAATTGGTTTATTGCAACTAAAATGAATAGATGGTGAATGATAGTATTGTCGATGGAATTAGTGTCTGCTGTATGTATTATGTGTCTCACAATTCAAGTGTTTTTCATCATGGATGACAAACATATGTGGCATTGATTTGGTGAGTTCCCTTTTTCAAGGAACTTATCTTTTCAGCCCCTGGCTGATAGTGAAGCGTGGTTAGTTCTCCGGTCTCCTGACGTTGCCCCAGGTAGGTCTTGAATGGTTCGGATTCGCCTTCTCTGTGCTCGACACCGTATTCTGCTCTGAGATTGGACTGTCGTGCAAGGCTCCACCATAGACTACTCAAAGATGGACGCTAACCCGCAATTTAGACACGTGGCTTCAGTGCTTATAATGCGAGAATTCGCCGATATCGGGATTAGATCTAGCGATCTCGAGGTTTCCTGGGCAAGTGAAAACTCGCTGGATTTGCCGCCTTTTAGCGGGTCATTTCCGCTTGGACACGTGATCCATAGCGGGCATCATGTGACCTTAGCGTCATATAAACGCTCCAATCAATAGCGTTAAAAGTCACGTGGGGGTGTTCCGAAAGTGGCATAAACTGGTTTTATCAGTTTAAGCAGTCTTAAATTAAAACAGGTTCCTAGCTACCGAGGTCAGGGGTCAACAATGACGTCGTATCTAAAAATAGCGAGGAGAAAATCACCGAACGCTAGGAGAATTTCCGCAAGTGACACTTCCCGGGACTTTGCGATCATGCATTGAGGATGGGAAAAAATGATGTCACGTAAATAATAATAAAAAATGAAGAGAAGATTTGGCAAGTCGTCACACACCCACAACAAAATAAGAAGCACACAGATCCAACCAAATAACAAAATGTCAGCTATGTAGGAAAAGCATCCAAGAAACAGAAGATCATTTGTTTTTTTAATGCAGTACAATCACACCTACAATGAAACTACTGCAGAAAATCATCGATTTACAAACAACACAAAAATCAGATATCTACAATGCAATCTTCTTAAACTATAATTCCGGAAGCAGAAAATGACACACACACATTGATCTTGATTATTTTATCAGAATTTCGGAATCAGATTTGGTGTTTTCGGAATCTTGCCATGTTTAATCATCGTATTTTCAACGCTGGTTTATTTCTGCACATTTTTCGTCAGAAAGTTTTATCAATAGCCCCTGAGATGGTACCTCTTCCTTATCGAGGCAGTCTATATTCATAAATCGACTCTTTCTTTCCCCAATGGCCCTCCCTCCGTCTCACTACTATCTCATTCTCTGTCTATCCTAACATTTTGTTAGTCCGCTTTCAGCCTTCTGTGCTCCCTCCCTTCCAGCATTGCCTAACATTTTAATCATGAATTTACTCGTATATATCACACGTTGGCTGTTTTATTATTATGGTAAGGAAGTAGACCTTTGATAGGAATATGTGTATACGAGTGTATATGACTTTTATCTGTATTTCAATTTAGCCTTGTATTTTAATAATGCGCATGATGTTTTGTAATATGGTGTTAAAGGCAACGGTATATACTGTATGTGTGTGTGTGTGTGTGCGCGTGCGCGTGCGCGTGCGCGTGCGCGTGTGTGTGTGTGAGTGTGTATGTGAGTGTATATACATATGTATATACGGTATGTATATATACAAATGTGTCTTTTTTCTTTCTTTCTTTCTTTCCCTAACTTCCCCACCCCCTTAAACATACATCCCCATCCTCCCTCCTCCTTCCCACACACAACATTAAAGATGAGGTACTCCATAACCCAATATTTTTGTCTTGGGTACACGCACATGCGAGAGTGTTTGCATGTTTAAAATATTTCATACTTCCTTTTGTCATGTCCGCAGAGAGAAGCTTGCCTTTAAATTATTTTTGTTTTATTGTCTATGCATCTATTACCAGTTATTAATTTTGAATTTTAATGCATATGTACATGAGTAGTTTATTTATTTTGTTATTATTTTAAAACGGATGATGCAGAAGTTAGCTTTTTATAGGATAATTTTACACAGGTCAGAATGCATGGGTGTCCACAAAGAGGAACAAAAAAAAAAAAAATGTTTTGGGGAAACGTTAATGCTGACCAGCCGTTCGCCCCAGTTTCTACATCTTTGTTTCTACCAACCAAATGTGTCCGGAACCTGTAATTATGGGGACTGGGACGACGACCACCAGCATTGAAAGTCGGCAAATAGCAGTTGAAAATAGGGTTTTTTCAACACTACAATTACAAAATTTGCAATGTGTACCTTTTAGAGTACAAGAAAGAGTGTGTAAATGACTGTGTGCAAGAAATGAAAGTTTTTTTTTTCTTTCTTTGTTTTTTTTTTAAACAGTTGCTCATTGCATTTTCATTTTTATACTTATATTCATGCTATTGTCAATGTTTCAGTGCAAATGGCTTTGTAATTTTCCACGGAATGTGAATAAAGATGTTAATAAAAAAAAATATAAAAAAAAAAAAGAAGAGAATTTTGCTGACACCAGAAGCTACCACTGAAGCACCAGAACATACAAAACCACAAGTGAAACCACCACCAACATATTCATCTTGGGACAAGCAACATGCGAAGTGAAGAAAACATGTTTAAAACTATTTCACACTCCACACTTTTGAAATAAACATGTCCGCAGAGAGAAGCTTGCCTTCAACATTATTTTTGATTATTGATTGTCTATGCAGCATCTAAAACCAGCAATACATTAATTTTGACCATTTTAGGACCCAATGCATATGTACATCGAGTAGTTTTCAATTTATTTTGCGTTATGATTTTAAAACGGATGATGGGCAGAAGAGCTTTTTATAAAATCCAGAATCCCAACTGCTTTAGTCCACAGGTCAGAATGCATGGGTGATCTCATAACCCAATCTATTGAGGCAAAAAAAAAAAAAAAATGCATCCCTTCGCACTCCTGTTCTTTAATGTTCTGTAAGACCATGAAGAACCGTTCGTCCCCAGTTTTCTTTATTACATTAATTCTTCAGGGGAACTCTAATGCCCAACAATTTCCAAATGTTCCTGTCTACACTGTCAAATTTTTCGGGTCCACTCCGATGGATTGTGACGAATTCCACCAGACATTGAAAGTCTCAAATAGCAGTTGAAAATCTGTTTTGTCGAAAACCTTTTTTCAACACTACAATTACAAAATTTGCAATGTGTACCTTTTAGAGTACAAGAAAGAGTGTGTAAATGACTGTGTGCAAGAAATGAAAGTTTTTTTTTTCTTTCTTTGTTTTTTTTTTAAACAGTTGCTCATTGCATTTTCATTTTTATACTTATATTCATGCTATTGTCAATGTTTCAGTGCAAATGGCTTTGTAATTTTCCACGGAATGTGAATAAAGATGTTAATAAAAAAAAATATAAAAAAAAAAAAGAAGAGAATTTTGCTGACACCAGAAGCTACCACTGAAGCACCATTAACTTTTTTACAAATTAACCACAAGTTACTAAACCAAATAAAATAAACCAAATTACATCAATAATGTAAGAACAAAGTTATAACATAGTAAATACTAAAGAACATAAATAGTTGTCTGATTTATCTAAATTAATTTAATTATTGTAAGATTTAAAAGCTATTCTGGTATCTTACATCTGTGCAGGACTTGTTGCAATTTTCTTTGAATAATGCTCCTAGTAAGTAGCGTTGATAGTGTTCCACACCTTTGTGGATCACGAAACATTTTTTGACGGCATAACTGCCTTACATGAAAATATAAACAATGTATCTGTCACAGAAGAATGAAATGGTTCACTTGACAAGGTGACCCCCAGAAACTAAATTGACTGGAAAGAAAATGTCAGCTTTACTTTAGAAAGCAAAAACGCAAAAGACATTAGGACCATTACTTAGGACCCAATCGCTGTGACCTCTCATCGAATGTTTTCAATTTGTCCTGCGTCTGATTACGGCTATGGGACAGAAGTGTTTCGGCCCAGTATACTCCTTTACACTCTAAGGGGGGCGGGCCCAGTCTTGGGTCATGCAAAATCCCCAGATCAGCCAACTGTTTAGTCTTGTCCATCGAAAATCCATTTCTGTATGGTGTTAGCAACTTTGATCCTCATAACCCAATCTATTGCCGTGGAAGAAAAGTAACAAAGAGAAGACAAATTATTCCGTGTCGTTTCGTCGCACACACTGTTCTTATCGCGAAGCCAAACGAGCCTAGCCACTGAAAGCTGTCACTGACACCTCCTATGAATATACATCGCCTGTTGCCCCTCATGTCATGTCCCCTCACTAGTACACCACAAAACTCAGCGTTTTGTGGACTTTAGAAAAATTAATGGTGTTTTTTTACCGCAGGGAACTTTATAATGTCAACAATTTCCATTGCCCAAGCGGTTGTCTACACTGCCAAATGCCTTTTCGGCAGTTTCACTAAGCCTCTTCAGTGCCCTTGTTGTATCGCCTGTGGTCAACCCCAACAGTTTCAATAGATCATACATTATGCAGCCAAAGCCCTCTTGCGCCCACTTCAACAGCCATGACCCTTGTAGTGAACCCCCGTGTCTCAGATCCGCTCCAGATCACTATATTTGGCCGCTTTGAACGAATGTTGCTCGTTAATCTGGATTCAAATGGCACGGTCAGTTCAATCAGTATGACCTGAAGCGTTGAAGAAGAATGAAGCACTTATTCCGGCCGTCTCCGCGATTTCCTGATACTCTCTGGATATGCCCCTCGTCCAGGTAGGTCTACCGCCATCTACAAGTCGTTTGCATCCTTTTCAAAAGAGATGGTAAACTGCTACCTGGTTTACTCGGTTTGGGGTGTGCTGACTTCCTGCCCTCAGAAAATATGTATTTGCGGTGCTCGGCCTGGGTTTGCTGTTCGCCTTCATCCTTGCTAGATCTATTGTCGCAGCAAGCTCATTTAGCACTTTGTTATGGCGCCAGGTGTATCGCCCTTGCCCTAATGACACCTTACACGCTGAGAGCACGTGTTCGAGTGTCTGCCTCCCCTGGCACAGGGGGCACTGCTCATCATCCGTCTTTCCCCATTTCACAAGGTTGGTGGCCGACGGCAGCAGGTCATACATTGATCTAACCACGAAGCTGAGCCTAAGAGGTGCCATATGCCATATATATCATTCCATGTCAAGGACCTCTGCAGGGCTCCTTCCCATGTAGTCCATTGGCCTTGTTGGACCTGCTGCGCTGCTTTTTGCAACCTCTTATCATTGTCAGCCTCTCGTATCTCATGAAAAGACCCATATCTCTGCGCTCCCCTCTTACATCTGTGCAGGACTTGTTGCAATTTTCTTTGAATAATCTCCTAGCGGATGTCTCCATGACCAAATCCCCGTCTATTCGTCTGTGTGTATCCGATTACCTCCCTCAGTTTGAGTGACTCTTGGGCAGCATCAACAGCTTCTTCCACTCTCCACTTCCTTCCCGTTTTCAGTGTAGGCTGAATGGACTTAACCACGTCATCAGCTGACTCGCGTAGCATCATTGCAAGCCTTGCCTTTCCAACTTTGTACTCTTCAACAACTGACTTGAAAGGAAGCAGAAGTTTTGACTTTTTGCAGTACAGTGCTACATCTGACAGACCTGGTGGTACCCCTAGCCACTTTCTCATGAACTTGTTGACCTTCTGCTCTATAGCTTCGACTGTACTTGTGCTTATTTCATATATAAGCAGTGGCCACAGCAATTTCGGTATCAACATGAACTTTAGTGGAAGTTTTGTCTATTCAGTTTTTCTTCTCCCCCCCTCCCTCCCCCCCCCCCCCCCCCTCCCCGTTATCACTATAAAAACGAGTGGGCATTATAATTTCAAGAACAAGGTAGTATGGTTCCTTTATCCCTTTTCCCCTGTCTCCCTTTAATCACTACTATGATTACAAAAAAATGTACAATGTATAACCTTTTTAAATGTGCAAGAAAGGTTTTTGTAAATGAGTGCGAGGAAGTGAAAGTTTATTTTCTTTCTAAACAACTGTTCATTGTGTAATTGTCTTTTCACTGAAATTTCTTTATGAAAATATGTAAAATGAACATGTTTTGTAAACTCAAATGGAATGCGAATAAAGATTGAAAAAAAAAAAAAATTCTGGTGGGTATCGCTTCTCGGCCTTTTGGCAAAAGATCAAAGTGTCTTAGCCAGGGCCGAGATCACACACATTTTACACAATAAAGTCATAGACCTCACTTTACGCCCCAAAAGGGGTATAAAAAAAAAAATTCTGGTGGGGCAATACTGCCAGCTTTAGCCTCAATGGCAAAAGGCTTATTACTTATAGAAGTAGTGATAACGCATGTCTGAATTCTGTGGAAACGTATCGAAATAAAATATCGATTCAAAACTTTCGAAAAACTAATTCGAGACTCGCTTGTTGTGGATAAAACCACACTAAAATACGTGGCACCAGTGAAGGCGTAGCCATTATTCTACAGAAAGGGATAGAAAGGACATTACTGGAATGGAAACCCATCAACAACAGACTGATACGATTGAGATTGAGAGGGAGATTCACCAACACTACAATAATACAATGCTACGCACCAACGAATGATAGCGATGAGGAGGTCAAGGATGAATTCTATCAACAACTGCAGAAAGAAATGGAAGACACACCTAGATATGATCTTGTTATAGTAATGGGAGACCTCAATGCGAAAGTTGGTACACACAATACATATAATGAAAGAACAATGGGGAAATGCGGCAGCGGAACAGCAAACGAAAATGGGGATAAGCTAATAAGTTTCTGTAGCATTAACAACCTGGTCATTGGAGGAACACTTTTCCCACATAAGGAAATTCACAAGTTAACATGGGAATCACCAAATGGTCGGGACAGAAACCAGATAGACCACATCATGGTTAACGGTAGATGGAGACATGCATTACAAGATGTGAAGGTAAGAAGAGGTGCAGATGTGGGAAGTGATCACCATTTAGTAGTAGCAAAACTGAAAGTGAAACTAAGAAGGGCTGGACCAACTGTAACTACACAGAAAAGGTTTGACATCAGCAAATTGAAGGACCCCCTTACCAGAAAAGCTTTTGCGGCCGACATTAAGAAACGATATCAATTTGCCAAAAGCCAGGAAAAGACATTGACTGATGATATAGACCAGAATTTCAACACCATTTCAACAGTATATAAGGAAAGTAGCAAATCATGCTTAGGATTCCAGGAAAGGAAGAAGCAAGACTGGATAACACCAGAAACACTAAACACCATAAAGATGAGAAAGGAAATGAAAAGAAAGAAAACAGAAGCGAAGTCCCCCAGGTTAAAGCAACTATATAGCGAACAGTACAGCCAGTTGGACAGGGAAGTTAAACGCCAAACCCGAGCCAACAAAAGGAATTTCCTAGACGATCTTGCAAAACAGGCAGAAGAGGCAGCACTGAGAAATGAACAAAGCACAGTATACAAAATAACTAAATTCATCAGCGGAAAACAAGGTGCAAACAAAATTACATTAGTAAGAGATAAGCAAGGAAATCTCATCAAGACAGCAGAGGGACAGGAAACAAGATGGGCAGAGCACTTCAGAGAAACTCTGAACAAGGAAATACCAGAGACACAATTGAATGTTCCTGAGGCTGAAAACGATCTAGATGTAAATACAGACATTCCACGAAAAGAAGAAATCATCACAGCAATCAAAGGATTAAAGAACGGTAAAGCTCCGGGCCATGATAACTTAAATGCAGAGCTATTTAAGACAGACCCTGAGCTAGCAGCAGAACTATTAGAACCACTATTTGCACAAGTGTGGAAAACGGGGACAACACCATCAGAGTGGAACAAAGGAATAATTGTCAAATTGCCCAAAAAGGGAGATCTTGCAGACTGCAATAATTGGAGAGGAATCACTCTTCTCTCAGTTCCCAGCAAAATACTAGGCAGGATAATTATACAGAGAATTTCAAAGGCAGTAGACTACAAACTGAGGAAAGAACAAGCAGGATTTAGAAAGAACAGAAGATGTGTAGACCATATATTCACTCTCAGGAACATTATAGAGCAGTGCTCAGAATGGCAAAGACAGCTTTACATAAATTTTGTTGATTTTGAAAAGGCTTTTGACAGCATACATAGGGACAGTTTATGGAAAATACTGAGGGCTTATGGAATTCCAAGCTGCATAGTGACAATCATAAAAAGCCTCTATGCCAACTTTACGTGTAGTGTTGGGCAGAGCAACCTAACCTTCGAGGTGAAGACAGGAGTACGACAGGGATGCCCCTTATCAACCACTCTTTTTTTAACAGTCATAGACTGGGTGATGCGCCAGACAACAGAGAGAAGTCCAAGAGGAATAAGATGGACTACATTTTCTACATTGGAAGATCTGGAATATGCAGATGACATTGCACTGCTGGCACTTTCACATCAACACATCCAGGAAAAACGGATAGACTTAATAAATTCAGCCAGCAGGTGGGCTTGAACATCAATTTAAAGAAGTATGAGGTCATGACGCTCAATGTGATCAACCCTGAGCCCATATCAGTAAGGAATGAGCAATTGGTACAGACAGATACCTTCACATACCTAGGAAGCATAGTAACACCAGACGGTGGGGCAGGCAAAGACATCAACATCAGAATGAATAAGGCAAGAACAGCCTTCTTTAGCCTAAATAACATCTGGAAGTCCTCCCAATACAGCACAAGCACAAAATTAAGATTATACTAGAGTTGCGTGCTTTCTGTGCTTCTCTATGGTGCGGAATGCTGGAGAGTCACAGAGAAGGAAATGTCAAAATTGTCCTCTTTTCACACAACATGCCTAAGAAAAATTCATCGCATCTTTTGGCCGAACACCATCACCAACCAAGATCTGCTTACTCGTAGCAAGCAAGAGGACATGCACACCATCATAGCTGGCAGACGCTGGAGCTGGGTTGGTCATGTCCTCAGAAGAGACCCCGATGCCATCACAAGAACAGCTCTGCTTTGGACGCCTGCAGGAAAACAAAAGAGAGACCTACCAAAAACAACTTGGCGGAGGACTGTGGACTGAGATGCAAAGAATGAAACAGAGACGAGGCACTGCACGAAGGATGACCACCCGACGAAGGATGTTGCCCTACCGACGCGACCGATGCCATCACAAGAACAGCTATGCTTTGGACCCCTGAAGGAAAGCGAAAGAGAGGCCGACCAAAAAAACAACTTGGCGGAGGACTGTGGAGGCTGAGATGCAAAGAATGAACCAGAGTTGGGGCACTGTACGAAGGATGGCCACCGACCGTGCAAAGTGGAATCAATTTGTTGTTGCCCTACAAGACGCCACTAGGCGTGATGGCCACTGACTGCTTTGACGGTCGGTGGTTAAGGATCGAAGAAGAAGAAGAAGAAGAAAATACGTGGCAGGGATCTTCGCTGGTGGCCCTGGTAGGTAGTAGGTGTCTGGACGGTTATGTACTTGTCACAAACGTAGGAGTCAAAGGCTTTTGTTCTCACAATAGGGGATGCGCCAGGTTGCTCCACACCTCAAGTGAGTACGCCTTATGTAGTTTTGACTCTGGTCACTGTGATAACTGTCTCAGGCTCTAACTGGTTACTATGATGCATTAGTCTATATACTAGTCCGGTGCTATGGTTTGCCGGATGAAATTATTTCTAATTGGAGTAGAGACCGGAAACCTTCTTATGATTGGTCTTGGGGCCTAGCTGACTTAAAATAATCTTTAACCTAACTAACTACGAAACCTCTAGTCTAAAATTATTGTTACTAAGTAAGTATGACCAACCATTGTTCTAGGTTCTCTCTATTCTAAATGTCTTCTGGCCTAACTTGTATGGAGGCCACACAAGGTTTGATGACATCATGGGTTCATGTGTGCCATGACTGATGATGTCGTTGGTTTTTTGACTAGCATTTATTTTTAGTAACTAGTCATTCTTAAGTACTTTACTATAATTCTAATAGTTGTAGCGATGTAGTAGGCCATACGGTCACAACCATGACTGTCCAGCATTATCAGTCTCTTACCTTGATGGTAGTGATGAACAGTTTTCTTTTAATGTCCAATTGGCTAAGATGTTAGAAACCACTAGGTAGAAATGAGTGTAGAAAATCTCATAGGCACTAAGACCGTGACCTCTACTGGCAGAGTTACCAAGTTCCTGGATCGAAACCTTGTATCATCACTTTACAGTTTACCCAGTTGTAAATGGGTACCTGACAGCTCTTGAGTTAGGGAAGGCAAAGGCAGTGAGGAAGGAAACTTGTCACTCCATCTCGTAAAGCTGGACTAGCATAGTAAATTTTTAAAGCTATAGTGTCAGTTCAGTGTGCAAAGTACTAATTTTGTCATCGCAAGTAGCTTCAGTTAGCGTTTGGAATGACATTCTTGAGTATTCAAGTGACCTGTTATTTATATTGTTATTGTTGATTAGCACTCCGGACAAACCCATAGGTACTCAAGTCTCCCTCTGCAAAGGTCGAAGGGAATAAATGCTAATTGTTCCTGTTGTGTGCTGGTTGTATACATGCCGGATGCATCCTCTCGTACATCCATCCCTGTTTGATGGCTTATTCCATGCTTTTTAAAACTTTCAGCCACTACCTTAAGTCCAATTTTTTTTCACTATCTTTGTAATCTACTTTTTTATGATTAATATTTAAGCTTATGTGATAATTGTGGATCTTTTTTCATCCAGACCTTGTGTCAGAACTATGCCATTTGTTTTTGTTGCATTATTTTTTTAAAACAACCTAGTTCCATCTTGCTGTCTTATTCTGCTTGATTTTTTTTTCCTCAAATTTCATTTTCCTTGTATTATAGGTTGCTTTTCTCAGACATTGTATTTTATAGTCTGTGATTTTCTACTGCCCTGTCTGATTTAATGTTCATTTTTCACTGTTACAGCACAATGTAAGTGTCAGAATGGTTTTGATCATTTGCTGCTTGCTTTCATGGAACTCACAGCTCATTTAAATTATTTTTTCATGTGTTTTGTTTCTAGAGCTTCCAACTTCAGTGTGATCTTTATCAAGCAAGACAGTCATTGAAAGAGGCAACAGCCATTTTGGTAAATCTCACATTTATATATATATATTTTTTTTTTTTCTTGTAATTTCTTTACTATTGTTAGAGTTTCGAAAAATAAATTTGTTAAGACAAGTTACATTAATGCTATTGCATTAGCAACAATAAGACGAACACAAATAGCAAAGATGGAACCACTATTGAAGCTGGTCTCTTTGCAAGAATTCTGCATCTAAATTGTTATTTGCTCTTGCAGCTTTAGTTTATGTAGCTGTTTGTTTTACATGATGAAGTTTCCAGGCCCATTCAGAACCTTAGGTGCTTCTTGTGATGTGCCTGAGGAACCCAGTAGTTCTACAATGATGTTGTCTCCTAAAAGACACCCGGGTTTGGTTTGGTTTGGGTTTGGTTTGGTTTGGTTTTGGTTTGGTTTGGTTTGGTTGGTTTTGGTTTGGTTTGGTTTGGTTTGGTTTTGGTTTGGTTTGGTTTTAAGAACTATCTTCATTGCACATGGACTACTCCATCAGTGCTCCAATCTCCTCCCTTAGATCACACGAGGAGGATCTCGGCACAGTTCACGAACTCTATAGCACCGGCGAGAATCCCAGTGTGTGTATATAGGAATCACGCATTCTATAAATATTTTTGTGGTGGGTAGGTTTCTAATTTTTAAATTTTGCCATGGTAGCAGCCTGATAGGCCTACTCTTTATGATTTCCAACTGCTGTGGGATTTTTAACGTGCGCAACTTGCACACGGGACCTCCTATTTTTTCGCCCTTATCCGAGAAGGCTAGGCATCCGATCTCACTGACATCATTAGGACCCCTGGTTCTGAAAAACAATTTCCATAAATTATATTCCAACTGGGAATTGAACCCGGTACCTCTAGAGCTCGAGGCAGATGCCATACCTCTTAGCCACTCCAACCCCTACACACGGGTACTACACAGGACAATAAATTAAAATGAAGCACACATAACCTTTATGAACAGTCCATAAAGGAGCACATCTATGTAGGTAACATCCCTAAAGATATCTTCTACGGACAACTGGCAGATGGCAAAAATAACAGTTGAGCGACTGCAACAGATATTTCAAAGATGTATGCAAGAGAGACATGAAGGTACTGGACATAAATCCAGCAACTTGGGAGGACTAAGTTACCAATTGCACCAAGTGGTGATGCTCCCTAAGGCATCACCTCAGATTGAGCAAAATGAAGCTCTCACAACAAGCAGAAGAGAAATGAACACGCCACACAAGAACACCAGAAAACAAACCAGCTGAGGTCTATCACTTCAGGGGTGCATTCCCATAGTCAGTTATGACTGACAGGGGCTATTACTACTATATATTCTGGAATCCCAGAATACATTACAGGATGACCAAAATTGCACAGAAAAGAAAACTAGACATGGAAATATGAATTGTAAAGAAGGCACAGAAAGAACTTTAATGGATGGTGCAAGTCAGGTTGGCCTGGCATGAACTAACTGATGGCCTATGCTCCACACAGGGCTGAAAGACAAAGGAGAAACAAAACATTTAAGAACTGCATTTTAGTAAAACAAAGACTTAGCAAGAAGGGCTCGTAGAAGAAATCACCTAGCCCTTGTGTGAAATCCTTGATCAAGCCATAAGGACATAAATCCAGCAACCTGGGAGGACTAAGTTGCTGATCACACCAAGTCGTGATGCTCCCCATGGCATCACATCAGATTGAGCAAACAGAAGCTCTCCCAACAAGTAGAAGAGAAAAGAACACGACGAAAAGAACACCATGTAAATAAGCACTGAAGGCTATCATCTCAGGGGTGTATTCCCATAGTCAGTCATGACTGAATAGGGTTACTACTATCCAGGTAACAGTAGCAGTGGTCCAATAGCAGATGCTGCTGTAGGAGAGGGAATCATTAGAGACTTCACCATACTAGGTCCAGCTTTTTTTAAAAATTAAGTTTGGGTGACCTTATAGAGCACAGGAAAAAAAAAATTGGGGAACATCTGATAATGTTACAGGGAAGTTATTCAGGTAACATTCTAGTAAATAAGATAAGTATATATAATTAAGATAGAACATGGATAACTAAGATGGAGAATATCCATTAAGGTAGAACATGGATAACTAAGATGGAGAATGTCAGTTAAGGTGGAACATGGATAACTGAGATGGAGAATGCCAGTTAAGGTGGAACATGGATAACTAAGATGGAGAATGTCAGTTAAGGTGGAACATGGATAACTGAGATGGAGAATGCCAGTTAAGGTGGAACATGGATAACTAAGATGGAGAATGTCAGTTAAGGTGGAACATGGATAACTAAGATGGAGAATGTCAGTTAAGGTAGAACATGGATAACTAAGATGGAGAATGTCAGTTAAGGTAGAACATGGATAACTAAGATGGAGAATGTCAGTTAAGGTAGAACATGGATAACTAAGATGGAGAATGTCAGTTAAGGTAGAACATGGATAACTAAGATGGAGAATGTCAGTTAAGGTGGTACATGGATAACTAAGATGGAGAATGTCAGTTAAGGTGGTACATGGATAACTAAGATGGAGAATGTCAGTTAAGGTGAAACATGGATAACTAAGATGGAGAATGTCAGTTAAGGTGGAACATGGATAACTGAGATGGAGAATGTCAGTTAAGGTGGAACATGGATAACTGAGATGGAGAATGTCAGTTGAACATGGATTAAGATGGAGAATGTCAGTTAAGGTGAAACATGGATAACTAAGATGGAGAATGTCAGTTAAGGTGGTACATGGATAACTAAGATGGAGAATGTTAGTTAAGGTGGAACATGGATAACTGAGATGGAGAATGTTAGTTAAGGTGGAACATGGATAACTAAGATGGAGAATGTTAGTTAAGGTGGAACATGGATAACTGAGATGGAGAATGTCAGTTAAGGTAGAACATGGATAATTGAGATGGAGAATGTCAGTTAAGGTAGAACATGGATAATTGAGATGGAGAATGTCAGTTAAGGTAGAACATGGATAACTAAGATGGAGAATGTCAGTTAAGGTGGAACATGGATAACTGAGATGGAGAATGTCAGTTAAGGTAGAACATGGATAACTAAGATGGAGAATGTCAGTTAAGATTTAACACAGATAATTAAGATTGAGGAAAGATAACTAAGACAGATCACAAAGATGTAACATAGATAACAAATATTGCGAATATTCTATTAATCTAAATAATGTTTGCAGATTGCTTCAAGACCACAGAAGATATTTTTTGAGTACATTCATCTCTCTCCACTCAAGGTAAAGTAAAACAAAAGGTTAAATAATAAAAACTTGCCATTTGATACTTGTTAAATGAAACAGCCTCATAGAAATGTAATCATGTGGAGCTTCATTGTACTTAAATGCTGTTATAATGTTGTATTTAAATAGGTAATGGAGAGGTTGCCATGTCATCTTTTATTCTAAAACAGGGGTTCTTAACCTGTGGGGTACACAGAGGAGGTGCAGATAGGATACATGGCTTTTACGTGTCCCTCAGAAAATTTATTGCTCTGTAAAATTCAGTAGCTCTGTCACTGGGATAAAGTTTTAAAGTTTAGAATCAAACTGTAGTTTTCTTTCTATGTATGAAAACGCTTTTCAGTACCACGTTTTGATGACATGTATATGTGAGGAACTGGCTAGAAATTCAGTCCCTATGGTAATATTATATTATATCTTGATTGGTTCATTGATTACTTTTGGAGAAGGACAGGAGGTGTAAACATAAAATTCGCTGTCAGGAGAAATGTGAGGACCAAAATAAAAAAGTCATTAAGGAATATAATTAAGTCATTATTTAAGTCCCTGTTCTAAAACATAAAATAAAAAAGTCATTAAGGAATATAATTAAGTCATTATTTAAGTTGCTAATGCTGTGTTGAGTGGTCATAACATGTGAAACTCACATGTTAAAAGTTATATAGGTTAACTTATCACATTTGCAAAAGAATATACCAAGGACGAATAAAAAGTTGAAAAACAAACAGGCTGTTTTACCCTGGGCATACTCTTGTGGAAAGATTATATTGTTAAAATACACATTCAGTAAAAGACATTGTTAATGGGAGGTAACTCCCACACTGGAAACATGTTATGTAACATTGAAAGACTGCTCAGATTTAGTTTAACTACTGCAAGCAGATATTGCTCTGAAAGGCATGTTTGGATCATTTATTTATATTCTGTTTCATTCTTTCCTGACAGCTACACCTCAGCTTTTCACTGTACAGCAAAGCTCACATTTCTCCAGGGAATAAAACCAAAGTCCAGTCAGGCAGCCTGAAGGGGGACATAGTGGATTTTTTCCTGAACTCTGTTGGAGTCACTCTTACAGAGATCAAGAATGTTGAGCTGAGGTTTGTCTTATTTTATGTTTGTGACTTCAGAGAAGGTCCCCATGCAGTTCCTGGGGTGAAGGTCCCCCTGCAGTTTCTGGGGGCAAAGGCCCCCCTGCAGTTTCCGGGGGCAAAGGTCCCCCTGTAGTTCTCAGGGGCAAAGGTCCCCATGCAGTTCTCAAGGGCAAAGGTCCCCTGTTAAGTCCTTTTTCGCATGGGAGTTAAGGATTTGAGATTCTCACATGCAGGTCTAGTCTTTTGTAGACACACATGTGAGCTCATCTAAAGTAATAATATGTTTAATTATTTGTGTGCCTTCGTGCCCTATATTTGAACAAAATAGCACAAGTTGGTGCGATCAATTTGTTCAAATATAGTGCATGAAGGCACGCAAATAATTAAACATATTATTACTTTAGATGCGCTCACATGTGTGTCTAGACAACAGAGGGCAGTCCAAGAGGAATAAGATGGACTACATTTTCTACATTGGAAGATCTGGAATATGCAGATGACATTGCACTACTAGCACATTCACATCAACACATCAAGGAAAAAACGGATAGACTTAATAAGTATAGCCAGCAGGTGGGCTTGAACATCAATTTAAAGAAGTCAGAGGTCATGACGCTCAGTGTGAGCAACCCTGAGCCCATATCAGTAAGGAATCAGCAACTGGTACAGACAGACACCTTCACATACCTAGGATGCATAGTAACACCAGACGGCGGGGCAGGCAAAGACATCAACATCAGAATGAATAAAGCAAGAACAGCCTTTTTTAGCCTAAACAACATCTGGAAGTCCTCTCAATACAGCACAAGCACAAAATTAGGATTATATCAGAGCTGTGTGCTTTCTGTGCTTCTCTATGGTGCAGAATGCTGGAGAGTTACAGAGAAGGAAATGTTGAAATTGTCCTCTTTTCACACAACATGCCTAAGAAAAGTTCACCGAATCTTTTGGCTGAATACCATCACCAACCAAGATCTGCTTACTCGGAGCAAGCAAGAGGACATGCACACCATCATAGCTGGAGCTGGGTTGGTCATGTCCTCAGAAGAGACCCCGATGCCATCACAAGAACAGCTATGCTTTGGACCCCTGAAGGAAAATGAAAGAGAGGCCAACCAAAAACAACCTGGCGGAGGACTGTGGAGGCTGAGATGCAAAGAATGAACCAGAGTTGGGGCACTGTACGAAGGAGGGCCACCAATCGAGCAAAGTGGAATCAATTTGTTGTTGCCCTACAAGACGCCACTAGGCGTGATGGCCACTGACTGCTTTGACCGTTGGCGGCTAAGGATCAAAGAAGACATGTGTGTCTACAAAAGACTAGACCCGCATGTGATTATCTCAAACACTTAACTCCCATGCGAAAAAGGATGTAGACATCCCCCTTCAGTTCTCAGGGGTAAAGGTTCCCCATGCAAATCCCAGGGGCAAAGGTCCCCATGCAGTTCTCAGGGGCAAAGGTCCCCATGCAGTTCTCAGGGGCAAAGGTCCCCATGCAGTTCTCAGGGGCAAAGGTCCCCATGCAGTTCTCAGGGGCAAAGGTCCCCATGCAGTTCTCAAGGGCAAAGGTCCCCATGCAGTTCTCAGGGGCAAAGGTCCCCATGCAGTTCTCAGGGGCAAAGGTCCCCATGCAGTTCTCAGGGGCAAAGGTCCCCAAGCAGTTCTCAGGGGCAAAGGTTCCCCATGCAGTTCTCAGGTGCAAAGGTTCCCTATGCAGCTTCCAGGGGCAAGGGTCCCCATGCAGTTCTCATGGGCAAAGGTCCCCATGCAGTTCTCAGGGGCAAAGGCCCCCTTTCAGTTCTCAGGGGCAAAGGTCCCCATGCAGTTCCCAGGGGTAAAGGTCCCCATGCAGTTCCCAGGGGTAAAGGTCCCAATGCAGTTCCCAGGGGTAAAGGTCCCCATGCAGTTCCCAGGGGTAAAGGTCCCCATGCAGTTCTCAGGGGCAAAGGTCCCCATGCAGTTCCCAGGGGCAAAGGTCCTCTTTCAGTTCTCAGGGGCAAAGGTCCCCTTTCAGTTCTCAGGGGCAAAGGTCCCCATGCAGTTCCCAGGGGCAACGGTCCCCTTTCAGTTCTCAGGGGCAAAGGTCCCCCTTCAGTTCTCAGGGGCAAAGGTCCCCTTTCAGTTCTCAGGGGCAAAGGTCCCCATGCAGTTCCCAGGGGCAAAGGTCCCCATGCAGTTCTCAGGGACAAAGGTCCCCCTTCAGTTCTCAGGGGCAAAGATCCCCCTTCAGTTCTCAGGGGCAAAGGTCCCCATGCATTTCCCGGGGTCTCTGAGAAAACGAAAGAAGGAATAGGACTACTACTCCCTCAGGTATGCTGTAAGAAGTGATTAATATGAGTGTGTGGGTGGGGCTGATAACCTCAAAATGTAGATCAAAGTGCTACAGAAACCCCCACTTCAAGAGCAGATCAATGCTTTTATGTGGGTTCCTACAAAAGAACTGGCTGAAGTGATGACTCCATCCTGCATATGGAGCAAAGAGGAGAATTTAGACGAGACCTGCCTAGAATATTCATGACAAGCAATTAAAGCTATGGCTGACTTGTAATTGGTTCCGTTAAGAGTAATCTCTCTCTAAACAACAATTTGGCTTAGATATCTTCATATATCATTAATGTTTTTTCCAAATTCATTAATGGACACTTTTGTTCTCTTTCAGGATGGCCTACTTTGAGCGTAAAGGTGTTCTCTTATCAGCCAATCAACTGCTGGCACAAGTTCAGTCTCATTTCACTCATCAAGCTTTGCAACAAGCCTATGTTCTGATTCTGGGTCTTGATGTATTAGGAAATCCTTATGGCTTGATCAAGGATTTCACACAAGGGCTAGGTGATTTCTTCTACGAGCCCTTCTTGGTAAGTCTTTGTTTAACTAAAATGCAGTTTTCTTAAATGCTTTGTTTCTCCTTTGTCTTTCAGCCTTGTCTGGAGCATAGGCCATCATCAGTTAGTTCATGCCAGGCCAACCCGTCTTTCACCATCCATTCAAGTTCGTTCTGTGCCTTCTTTACCATTCATATTTCCATGTCTAGTTTTCTTCTCTGTGCAGTTTTGGTCATCCTGTTATGTATTCTGGGATTCCAGAATATCTGGTAGTAATAGCCCCCTTCAGTGGTAACTGACTATGGGAATGTGCCCCTGAAGTGATAGCACGCAGCTGCTTTTTTATCTGGTGTTCCTTTAGGTGTATTCTTTTCTGTTCTGCTTGTTGTGAGAGCTTCTTTTCGCCCAATCTGAGGTGGCACCACTTTGTGCGATCAGCAGCTTCATCCACCCAGGTTGCTGAATTCATGCCCAGTGCCTTCAGGTGTCTCTTGCACAGATCTTTGAAATTCAGCTGTTCTTTTGCCATCTGCCAGTTGTCTGTACAAAATACGAGGGGAAGAGATCATCTTCTTTTGGGGCCATGCGTTGTAAGGCAGGCAAAGATGGTTGCAGCTTTGCCAGTGCGGCTGTCAATTTATGTGACCAGAGAGAGTTTTTCAATGATGGATAGATACTGCCTTGGTTATGCTATTACCTAGTGTGTATTCTGTCCAACACCATCATTCCTCACCTTTTTTTCATTCTTTCATTGATTGATTTATTACCTTTCATCC
This sequence comes from Oreohelix idahoensis, assembly GCA_024509875.1. Lineage (NCBI taxonomy): Eukaryota > Metazoa > Mollusca > Gastropoda > Stylommatophora > Oreohelicidae > Oreohelix > Oreohelix idahoensis. Next base: position 131,658 of record JAMPIV010005309.1, read on the forward strand.
CCTTGAGCATATATGCCAAGCCTTCCTCTCCTTTTATTACCCTGGTATTTGTCTGGTTCTTTCCACCATTTCTACATTGGTAATCCTAGCTTTGGCAGCTAGCGCCTTCAATAGATTATCTAACATTTGGAAATTACGATCATTGAATATACATACCAAGCTTCGTCTGTTTAATTCAAATGTTATCTCAGTGTTAACATACGGCTGTGAGAGTTGGAAAATAACAAAATCATTGGAGAACAAGCTGAATACATTCGAGAACAAATGTCTTAGAAAACTCATGAACATCAGTTGGAAAGAATTCAAGACTAATCGGCAAATAAGAGAAGACTCTAGGCAGAAATATGTCTCCGACTATATAAGGAAAAGACGATGGTCATATATCGGTCATGTCCTACGAATGCAAAACAACAGAATACCACTACAGGCGCTCACTTGGGTTCCTGAGGGTAAGCGGAAAAAAGGAAGACCAAAAGAAACACTCAGAAGAACAATAATAAGAGAAGGAAGAACGTTGGGCCTAAATAATGTGCAAGAGCTAAGAGGAGTGGCGTCACAACGAACAACCTGGAGAGCACTGGTTTCTGCCTTATGCGCCGTGTTTGGCGCTTAAAGAATTTATTATTATTATTATTATTAATCCTATCATGCCATTTTAATTCTTCTGTTCTGTGCAGCAAACACCTATTAATGAAAGTACGAACATTCTTGGTTATCGTTTTTGTTTTTGTTCTCTTATGTTTCAGAGCTATGCAATAGGACTGCCTTGGCTTTTGAGCTGAAAATTCATATTTTTATGTTTCACTTGGTCTTCTTTGATTTTCAAATATTTCCCAAGGCAGTGAAACCTTTTCTTGCCTTCTGTGACTTTATGTTGATGTTGTAGTCATTTCCTCCAACTCTCTGTTGCTGCCAAGATTTTTATATTTGTAAGGGCCCATAATAACGGATCATTTTAGTCACCTTACGATGGTTTGGCCATGTCTGCAGAATGGAAGAAGATTTCCTACCATGACAAATATGGGAAACCAAGAGCAGGGATCCAGACCTCCAGGATGACCCAGAGTTCGCTAGGAGGACAACATTAGACAATCTCTAAATTAATATGAAACAAATATAAAGGTATGTTATCAGGCACTCGCAGGAAATAAAGAAGTACAACACCAGACGACAGAAAAACAACAGACATGAGTGGCTTACCCAGGATTTGAACACTGGACCTTCCGTGCGACAACCCCGCCTAGCCATGCAAGCGAATCACACTATCCGCCCTGCCATCTACGTATCATCTAAAAATGATGTTTCGACAGGACAGTATGGCATCCTCTCTGGCAAATCTCTACACTCCAGGATAGAACAGGAACGACTAAGTAAATTTATTCACCCTATGATGATAGCTAACCATTAATGCATTTTTGATATGTAAGCTACATATTTTTTTTGCTCTTACTGCAGTCCTAGTGTCTTTGGGTTATATATTTTCTTTTGTTTTGAATACATTTTTGTGTGCTGTAAATACTAGAATTAATATTTAAAATACAAAGATGTGGATGGTAGTTTTATTAAAACATAAAGAGAAATGTTCTAAGTTTATTTAACTTTCATAAACAAACATAACAAATATCAGCACTAGGTAGCAAATATGAATAACCAAAGCAACAGAAATATTATAAAGAAAGCAAACAGAATGAAAATCCAACAACCTGGGAGGAATAAGTTGCTGATCACACTAAGTGGTGATGCTCCCTACTGCACAACCATTCAGATGTTCAGGAGGACTTGGCATGTGTTTGTTGAAGGCCTATGACCCTTGGGGAGCAGAGGGTTATGAAGGATGAATGAAACAGATGAAGGTAATCGATTTCTTATAGAACAATAAAATATGTGAAAAGAAAGTCACTCTCAGGACAGAAAGATTTTTGATTATGTAGTGTATGGTCACTTTTTTTCTTTACTGGACATACTGTCAGGATTTTTAACTCTTTCAGCCCCAAGCAAAAAAGTGGGTTTGGCCCAAGCAAAAATGGCCACCCCAGTGCGTTTTTATTGTTGTTGTTTGGAAATATGTTTTTAAAATGTTCATAGGATTAAATAACTTTGTTGTTGTATATGAAACTGAAGGTAATTGGATGTACTTTACTCTTGTGCTACAAGTATAAAAGCTTTCATTGAAAAATGATTAGTAATTCAAGGTAAAATGGAGGACAAAAGAAGAAGCCGGTGCAAAATTAGAGGAAAAGTATTTATTAAAATTCTTCTACAATTGTTCCTCATGAGAATATCCAACGTTAAAGTTTCAAAATGTCACAAACAGAAGTACTCTTACAAAGTACAATCAGTTTTTAATCAATAAACACTCAGAAGATTGTTAATTTCACAAATTACAACAACAGGTCATATTGTTGTAAAAAAGAGGAAATTGTCCACCCGGTGTGTTTTTATTTGGAAATAATTTTTAAAAATGTTCATATGCATAAATAACTTAGTTGTTGTATATGAAATTGAAGGTAACTGGATTTACTTTACTCTTGTGCTACAAGTATAAAAGCTTTCATTGAAAAATGATTAGTAATTCAAGGTAAAATGAAGGACAAAAGAAGAAGCCGGTGCAAAATTAGAGGAAAAGTATTCATTAAAATTCTTCTGCAATTGTTCCTAATGAGAATATCCAACGTTAAAGTTTCAAAATGTCACAAACAGAAGTACTCTTACAAAGTACAATCAGTTTTTAATCAATAAACACTCAGAAGATTGTTAATTTCACAAATTACAACAACAGGTCATATTGTTGTAAAAAAGATGAAATTGTCAACCTGGTGTGTTTTTATTTAGAAATAATTTTAAAAAATGTTCTTATGCATAAATAACTTAGTTGTTGTATATTAAACTGAAGGTAACTGGATGTACTTTACTCTTGTGCTACAAGTATAAAAGCTTTCATTGAAAAATGATTAGTAATTCAAGGTAAAATGGAGGACAAAAGAAGAAGCCGGTGCAAAATTAGAGGAAAAGTATTCATTAAAATTCTTCTACAATTGTTCCTCATGAGAATATCCAACGTTAAAGTTTCAAAATGTCACAAACAGAAGTACTCTTACGAAGTACAATCAGTTTTTAATCAATAAACACTCAGAAGATTGTTAATTTCACAAATTACAACAACAGGTCATATTGTTGTAAAAAAGAGGAAATTTCAGTTTATACATCAGAAAGATGGGAATTATATTATTTACACATGAATAATTGTTAGTAACTGCATCTTGTGCATAATTTAAATTTATCAATAAAACTTATTAGTTAGTAAAATGTAAAGTAAAATGGAGGCGGAATAAGAAGCAGGTAAATTTGAAAGAAATAGATATATTCTTACCTTGCCGAGCTGCTCCTCTTATGAAGATATTATCCATAGGAAAACACATAATCGTAATCCATAGGAAAGCACAAAATCCATAGGAAATCACAAAAGATCACTTTCGCTATCCTGTGAATATACTGCAATCACTCTCAACAATTTCTTCAAATAACTTACGAGCTTGATCTGACGTTAACCTTTTGGGACTACCATTCGAAGAAGTGGGTGTGGCCATTTTTTGTTAGAAAATATGCGCTTAAAAAAATCGCTTTAAAAATCTAAAATAAATATCTCAAAAAAAAACGTCCACTCTTAAACACGTGCGGTATTTAATAGAATGTACTTCCAGTCGGAAATGACGTTTTGGGTGGTTTGTGGGTAGTTATAATTTCAAACAGAGCACATATACTAAACGCTTTTTAAAGTCGATTGGGCCAAGCGCGTCTAACCCATGAGGATATATAAAGTCGATTGGGACTTAAAGAGTTAATAATGTACTACAAATGCTCATACACATATTGTTATTTCAGGGCTCTATTCAAGGCAGAGATGAATTCTCAGACAGTTTGGCAAAAGGAGTGGAAAGCCTCATGGGAAACACAGTTGGTGAGCTCTTTTTGGTGATCTATTACATCCTTGGTGTTTTTATTTCAACATTGATGATAGTATAGGGTGGTGTTCTTTGTCATACTGGTGAGTTATCCCCCACAGTTTAAGAAATAGCAGTAAGTGTGAATCAGGTTACTCTTATGCATTAGACGTATTAATACGCTTCTGAGATGATAAAGCTGTGAGAAAAGTTCAGATTTGAAATATGGAAAGTATCGGGAAAATTCATGAAAATGTATGATTCTTAATTTGTGGGCATTACAGTTGAGCATAAAGCTGAACAAAAAAATGGCTGGATCTTTTCTTATTACCAGTGAAACAAGAGGTGAGGAAACGACATCAGCATTGGGTAGGAAAACTTCTTCTTCTTCTTCCATCCTTAGCCACCAACCGGCAAAGCAGTATGTGGCCAGTACGCCTAGTGGCGTCTTAGGGCAACAACAAATTGATCAATCTATCGCTGTTTCCACCACGCCTAGTGGCGTCTTTGTGGAACAGAAACAGACCAAACAATCTATCGTTGTTTCCGTAATCAGATTGGTTGGCAAGCAGGTGATCAGCCCACTGTGCGAAGTTTTTACGGGATGGGGTAAACAGCCCCATGCCCAACCCTCCTTAGTCGCTTTTTACGACATGCGTGGTAGGGTGCAGTGTTACTATTCTTTGCTCCCCTTTCGGGCCCCGGCAACACACGGGTGATGGTAGGAAAACCACTAGATAGTATTACAAAGCAGTTCTTGTTCAGGAACATCCAGAGTAATAGAAAAAGAGGGAGGCCTGAAAACATACAGAGGCTGTAATATCAGAGACATAAAATGGGTTAAGAAGATACGGAAAGACCATGGCACAGACATTAAAGGCTTGTGAACTTCTTGGTGGCTTATGTTCCACAGGGAGTTAAAGGGCACTGGTGATAAGGATTATATGTGTGTGTGCGTGCATGCATGTGTATGTGTATGCATGCATACACACACGTGCGCAGAGGGTTTCAGAATTATCAATGCACACTTTACAAATGTATATTTCATGAACAACATACACAATTTTAATTTTCTTGATCACATTTTAAAGCTCGGAGATAAACAATTTTTTCACAATGAAGTAATTTTGTTTTATTTTTCACATACGTGAAAACTGACAGAATTCTCAGTGAAGTTTTGAAGAAAGAAATAAAATTCTAAAAGAATTGTAGATCACTTGGTGTGAGATGCTGCTGGTGGGTATCTTGAATATTTAAACTAAATTTATGTTATTGTGAAAAAAATTGCCAAGATTTAAAATGTGATAAAGAAAATTAAAATTGTGTATGTTCGTGAAATATAAATTTTTAGAGTGTTTATAGATAGTTTTGGGAAAAAAAAAAAAAAAAAAATATATATATATATATATATATATATATATATATATATATATATATATATATATATATATATATATATATATATATATATATATATATATATATATATATATATATATAAAGTATATTTATATGTATATATATATATATAACTGAATCACAATGTAAATGTGGCTTAGTTCATTTATTTATTTCTTTCAGTGATTTATTTTTGAAAAATTAATTTACACAGGAGGTACAGCTGGCTCATTGTCACAAATAGCAGGAGGAATTGGAAGAACACTAGCTGCACTATCTTTTGATGAAGACTATAAAAGAGTAAGTTAGCTCCTCATGTATTCCTCTCAAGTTTCTTCAATTGTTTTGCTTGCTGATGTAGGCAATCATATCTTTCCACAATTTCCCTCAGTGGCATTAGTCAGCTTTTTCTTGACTTTCCTCCATGCCAGATTTGCTTAACCTGTGGTCCACGGATCCATTGGGGGTCCATGAATGGATTTTAGGGAGCCCATATACATAACCTAAAATGCAAACTTCTTAATTACGCTTTCCTGTACATTTTTTTCCAAGAAGGGGTTCATAGCCTTCATTGGACAATCAAATGGGTCCATGACCTTCATCGGACAATCAGTGGGTACATCGCATATAAAAGGTTCAGAAACTCTGCTCTATGCCATGTTTTTAAATTGTTAAACGTCTTCTGTCTTTGTCATTCTATGAATCTTTCTCCATCGGTATTGCCCATTGGCACTGTGAGTTATAACTTTTTTCACCAAACAGCATGGACATTGAGAGTGAACGGCTGTCATCGCCTGTGGCTGATAAACTAGGCTTTTTTGTTGAGGGGAACAGACAGCTTCTTTTTCTTATGTTCTTTCTTAAATCTCAGTGCTATCTTATATATCATGTTACATTTCTAATGTTACTACCAATTGTATATGCTGATTTTGTATAGGCTTTATTCTTCTCAATTTATAGTCTTCTTGCATTAGAAGATATGGGTGTATAATTTTTCTTCTCTCAGGTCATCAGAAATTGATTGTCAGTTCATGATATAATGTTCCATAAGATATATAGTGAGATAATGTGTTATTGTATTTTTAATGTGTTATGTTAGTGAATAACAGCTTTATATAACTGTATTATTTTAGAGTTTCTGTTAAATGAGAACTTAGGTCCTCCACGACTGAACTAAGTGTTATTCTTCTAAATATATTTTAGTCAAGCAATCCTCCCGGTTTTACGCTATTCGATTAACGTTTTTTTTAATATACGCTTTTTTGATATTACGCTGTTTGTATTTTATGCCATATTTCTGTTATATGCTTAAAAAATTTGATTTTACGCTAATTGTTAGCCAGTATCTGATGAGGATCTCATAGACTTGGAACAGCAGCGAGTGCTCAAGTACCAAGAAGAAGAAAACGAACCAGAGCAGACGAAAGCATATACAACAGCAAACCTTAATGAGATTTTCAATCTTCAGGATGCATTAATTGCTAGCATTATGAAGCATGACCACAAAATGGAATGCAGTTCTACGGTAATCCGTAACCTCGACCAAGAGGTGCTGCTTGAAGAGGAAAGAAGGTGGCATAGCAAAGCAAGCTCGATTCACATTTTTTTTAAGTATCCTTGAATATCTTCTGCCTCCATTGCCCATACAGCCATGCCTTCTACCTGTGGAGGTAGAACAACTTTTTCAGCACCTAATAAACCTTCTGCTAACCAGTCTGATGATAAAATCAGTTTTCGTTTAGTGCTGTTTTGGTTAGCGCTAAAGTTTTCTAGAACGAATTAACAGCGCTAAGCGGGGGATTGCTGTATATAGAAATGTAATGCATTCCTAACCATTCAAAGCTTTATGTAGCCATTAACTTCCTGTCACACCTCTAATCACTTTTGTTTTTAAACTTCAGAAACGCAGATCAAGGATGCAGCAAGAGCCACCAAGTTTACCTGCCAGTTTGGCATTGGCTTCCAGAACTCTGGTCATGGGCATAGGCTTAGGTCTATCTGGGGTGATATTGGACCCAGTGAAAGGTATTGCACTTTTACTGCAGTGGTTGTTGTATTCAGCTTTTATGGCATCAGCTTTTTTTTTTAAAGCATAGGGAACTACACTAAATTGATATTTGAGTTGTAAATGATATTAATATAACTGTATGATTGAGTAGTAGATACAAATGTGAAAGACTGAAAGTGAAAATTTAAAGTTAACACAAGATTTAGTTGGGTTTTTTCTTTTCTTTTTTTAGCTGTGTGAACTACACTAAATTCCTGTTAGAGTTATAAATGAAATGTAATGCACTTTTTCTTCTTCAAGTATATGCCTGGTAGTGTAGGTGATCATGTCTCTCCACAGCTTCCAATCTCTAGCACTATTTATCAGTTCTGTTGTTGACTTCTTTCCATGTCATGGTGTCAAACTGTCCACTATCAGCTGTCTTTGTCTTCCTCTATCTCTTTTTCCTTCAATCTTCCCTTTTGTTGCGATATATTAGCAGCCAGATAGGAATGTTTCAGCATATAAAAAAAGGGGTTAGACAGCAGTGTATGCTGGATCTGTTCAATCTGTACAGTGAAAGGAAAATGAGATCTATACAGGACATGTCAAAAACATTAGTTGGTGGATATAATGTAAACAACTTGAAATATGCTGATAATACAGTCTTAATAGCAACAAGTGAAAAAGTGTTGCAGAAAATGATTAATAAGATAGTGACGGAAAGTGATAACAAAGGCCTTAGCCTTAATAGCAAAAAGACAGAAGTAATGATCATCTCAGTGAAGATGACTTCTCCAGATTGCACTATTTAAGTAAATGGAACAGTTTTAAAACAGGTCAATAGATTTAAATACCTGGGTACATTAATAACATCGGATGGAAGATGCATCTCAGAAGTGAAGAGCAGAATAGCTCAGACAAAAATCGGATTCTATATAATGGAAAATATTTTATGCAACAATTCTTTGCCAGTGGAAGTAAGAAAGAGAGTTCTTCAGTGTTACCATTCCTGAAATACAGGAATGAGTTAAAGGCAATTAACAAGCAAGTAGGAAAAGCACTAGAAGCCACAGAGATGTGGCCAGTGGAAGCTTATTCCTCATGGTAGAAAGAAGTAATCAACTTTCTTTTGGCATGTTATGAGAAGAAAGCTGGAATATGTAATGCACATTGAATATAAAACATGGTAAATGGGATGCATTTGACATGTTTCCTGTTTTCAGGAAGTAAGAAATCTGTATGAATGAACATTTCTGTGTCTACTTCTAGATTTAAAAAGAAAATATTTTTTTTGCAATCTGTAAACTAAAAGACCTATCATTGATATTTAGGTGCTCATGAAGATGGTGTTGAAGGCTTCTTCAAGGGTGTAGGCAAAGGTCTCTTGGGATTGCTAACTAAACCAGCAGGAGGGGTTGTAGATATGGTCAGCATGGCTTTTGATGGACTTCGAAGGTAAGAATATAGATGATAATATGGTCAAATTAACTCATTCTAACCCACGAGCCATATGGTGTGCCAGGTTACCCTATAGATCTACCCACTGGCTGTATGGTGCGACCGTTTGATATGATGCTGAATTTGAATGAAAAATTATAAAATAAGTGGCCATAGCATGTTCAAACCATGTAAACATTTCCTGTAGACCACATGTTTTGAACTGGTAGCGAAAGAAGTATTCTGGTGCTTAATTTATGCATACTTTTATCAGTTAATTACATCATTCGGTTGTTTGTTTACAAAGTAGCCTAGTCACAAACATAACAGTCATAAACTATCAACAGATCAGCTGCTATAGAATATTTCTAAATAAATTTTAGCGATATCCTATATAACCTATTTTTTATTCCGAGAGTTATGTTTAACAAATTTGATATTTTTAAGTAATAAATAATTAAATTGCATGCGACAGGACTGTGTAAGTGAGATTCCAGTTCAGCAATATGTGACCACCAAAAAAATCATCAAAATTAAAATTTTTATTTGTTTGTAATCAAACATCTTGGATTAACTTTCAACTGGATATTCATTTTTATTTCGGGGCTTTTACTGGCAAGGAATTAAGTAGAGCTGAAATATTTACTTGTAAGTGCACAATTTTAATTATATTTTTATTTTCATTTTTGTTATTGTTTCTACACTTTGCAAGACATAACAAACAATTATTACATCACATAAGAACTCAACATTGTTTCACAACATTCTTCAGCCAATTTTCTAAAGTTTGCTTGCATAATACATATATCTGCTGAATTAATATATATTTGTTTTCTGCCTGTTTTTGAAACATCAATTGTTGAAAAAAATGCCTCCATCTTGGGGCCTAGGTGTGCTCTTACAATGATGTTTTCTGTAGCAATTTTTTATTTCACATGAGGTTGCCAGATCCATAGGCAATGTCTTGTTTGTGACCCTATATAGCATGCCTGAAGAGCAGTTATCCTTTTCTTTGTCTCCTTAGAGACCCCTGGGAACTATATGAACATTCTTCTTTTCTCTGGGTTGCCTCCTTTCCAGAGGATCTTCTTCTGCCCTGGACGGCTGAATTGACTTACATTTTGTATTTGACCTATCCATTTTCTTTGGTGAAGTTTTTGTGGTAAAAATTTTTTAACAACATGGGGTAACTGACCCCATGCCCAACCTTTCTTAGGCGCTTTTTACAGCATGCCTGGTAGTGTACAGTGTTACTATTCTTTGTTCCCCTTGGGCCCTGTTAACACACAGGTGTGCATGAATATTGCTCATAGTATATAATGTTTTACAGGTTGATGCGACGAGGTCTCTTGCTGTTTACTGATTCTAATTTTCAAAGCATGTTTCAGTTACAAATTATGTATATATTTGTCCAGTGTGTCCAGTTCTCACTTGTCTTATTCCACTCTACCCCCCTTGAATATATATTCAGCTTTGGCCACCTGCCCAGTCGTAGCCTCTGCCTGTGCCATCCATGACATCCGGCTCTATATTCTTGCTCCAATGACGTCAGCAGTGTTCCCATAGAGGAGATGTCTTTTGTCTGTGGTAAATGTACCACATAAACCTATATGGTCCAAGATCAAAACTACTGTAAAGGCTCTCTGTACTTTACTGGGTGTGAAGAGGGAGGGTTTAAATTGAGAAAGACACACATTACATTTTCTTTGTAAAGAATACTGGCTTTAATGAGATCATAACATCTCTTCCCCCCAGCCTTCCACGTTCATTACTCACCCTTCAGCTCCTCAAGGAGCATAAGCCTTCAACAAACTCATGCCAAGTCTTCCTGTCATGTGCTTTCTGCTCAAGGTCTTTCCAAATCTTCCTCATATAGGTCTCCAGTTCTCTTCTCTGTGTTCTTCAGTCTCTGTCTACCTCTCTTACCCTGGAGATTCCAGAAAAAGAACTGCCAGGTAATACTATCAATAAATTTTCTCAGTTCCTCCACGTGGCATCTAAATATTAATTTTCATGTAGTCTATCTCTTTTAACCACTTGCTTCATTCTGTCCGCAGATCTGCTGAAATGGAAGGTGGTGCTGTAGCTAGGGTACGGCTCCCGCGCTTCATCAATCCACACATGGTGGGTCTTAAATACCTATAATATTAATTGTATTTGCATGTGCAGTGAATGTCTCAAAAATGTGTACAAATAGGAAATGAGGAATAGTTGTTAATACTTTCTCTCTTTTTTAATTTTTTGTTTGTTTGTAACTTGCAACAAATTCCCTTAGGTCCTTATTGTAGCGTGGAACAGAACATGTTCCCTCTGTATGTTTAGTTGCTAACAGTCAGTATTTTGATTACCATTAGCAAAACAGACCACTGAAATATTTGTATTTAAACTTGAAAACCAGTTTCAGCTCTAACTCTTCGAATAACTTATGAATGCAGCACATATCATAGTGAAGTGAATTTACTGTTTCTAAGTAAATGTTAGTAGTTTTGATGCTTTTTATGAACATGCATAGATATTCATTATAAAAATAAATGTACTATTTTTTTTTTTTTTTTTGTATTTCACTGTCTTACTTACTTAGTCACTGCTCTTCTATCTTGGGGTATAGAGGTTTGCCAGAGAGAGCACCATGCTATCCTATTCCTTTTGGCTTGGTTCCAGTCCAGTCCTCCATTCTTCAGAGATTGTTTGATGCTGTCCTCACAGCGAACTCTGGAGGCTTTTTGTTTATCATATTTGCTGTGGTAGTTAATCATCTCCCATTCTGCAGACAGTATTTCACTATCACATAAGTAACTCTAGACATGTGTTATTCTTATAGACATGAACATTTGTTTTAGTTTTGTAAATATTATAGATTTATTACTCTTCTTGGGAGCCGCGCTGGTGTAATGGCTTCGGCGTTGTACTGGCGACCAGGTGTTCATGGTCAAACCCGGGCGTCGGCATTTGAAGGAATGTTTACGACCGGAGATTTGACTGAATAACCTGAACGGCTCCTGTGATAAACCCTCTGTGGATGGGAAGGAGCAAAGCTCCTGACCGGGTTGGAAGGAAAGTCCTCAGGTTCCCCAGCCTCGCAATGACATGTCATTGGGCCGAAGGGCTGAAAGCCCAAGTGCCGCTGGTTAAGAAAAAAAAAAATTACTCTTCTTCTTCAAGTACCATTCCTAGTGGCATAGATGATGATGTTTCTCCACAACTTCCTGTCTCAAGCACTATTTATAAATTCTGTTGTTGATTCCTTTCCATGTCATGATGTCAGACTGCTAGGTATCTCCTCTCATTGTCATCCTCTTTCTCCTTTTCCTTAAATCTTTCATAAATAATGAAGGAAACCTGAGGCCTGTGAGTAGTGAATAAATAAATATAATTAACAGGCACTCATTGGACAGAAAGAACGAGGGCACCTTAAATTGTTGCTGTTGTTGCGATATATTCCAGCTTTCTTCCTCTAACAACATGCACAAAGACAGTGGATTGCTTCCTACTAACATGAGGAATAAGCTTTCTATGGGTGTTGGCCTCTTTCAGGACATCCTCATTACTTCTTTTTAGCTGCCCACTGTATTTTTAACATTCTTCTGTAAAACCACATCTCTGTGGCCTCTAGAGCTCTTCCAGCTTGTTTACAAATTGTCCATTACTCACTTCCATATGTCAGTATTGGTTCTATAGAACACTGAAGAACTCTCTTTCTTACTTTATAGATTTATTACATTTCCTTTAACCCCTTCGCCACCGCAGGTTTTTCATTCCAAATGACAACACCATTTTCAGCTTAGTTCGTTCCCCTGAACGACAGGATAATTGTAATTTTAGGGGTCATATATTTAATTTGACTGTAAACGGTTTATCGTAAAAGGAAACCCATTAAAAGTATATTCTGAACCAGAGCACATAAACTCTGACCCTGAATCTGGGTAATCTTTACATTTAGTGCCGTCTAATATGTATAATATGTGTATTGAGTCAGCATTAGAATTAGGGTAACCCTAAACCTAACCTCAACCTTAACTCTAAATGGTACGAAAATACACATATTAAACATACTCGACGGCACAAAAGGTAAAGATTACCAGAATCTCAGTTAAAAAGAGTTGTCAGAATTATTCAAGTTGAATAAATTCAACTCAAACAAGAATTTTCGTGCTCTTTTTTCCACAAAATGTTATGGTTCGGCAGTGCGACAGCGTCCATGTTTGTACTTTCGCTTTTGTAAAATCACTATTATCAGTTCTACCGTATTCGCTAGCAGTAAAATATTTTGTTCGTTTCAAGCTTAGTGGCCAGATTTTTCAATGCTGAATCCGATTATGCCCAGCAATTGCCGATACGGTTGTAAACAGAAGAGTTCTGATGCTTTTAAAATATGACGTACGCTGTACGTCTTATAGGTGAATTGGAACGAGAAATCGCGCTACTTCCGTGACGTACGGCGTACGGCATAGCGACAAATATTGCAAAGATTTATGCCGTACGGCATACGTCATACTGGTGCTGAAAGGGTTAAAAGTTTTTAAATCATATTTATTGAAGGCTTTGATTTGTAAAAAAAAAAGGAGAAGGAAATCACACTTTAACAGCAAAGACCTCATCCATGTATTGAATATTTCAGGGTCTTCAACCCTACTCACCACATAGTGCAGCAGGCCTGAGACTTCTGCAAACAATCACCAAAGGAGAGCTTGCAAAGACTGACACCTACTGGGCTCATGCACCCCTAAGCAGAGAGGAGAAGGCAAACATTGTGCTTATTACAGACAGGTAATTGTTTACTTCATTTTATTACTCCTGTCGCTAAGCATTGTGGGAAGTACCATTAACATAATTTGATGTTTTATGTGGCCTGTATAATAGTATATTCCTTCCTCTCAAAACCTTCAGTGATGCCTTTAATCTACCATTTTTTTTCAGTTTTCTTAACCCTTTCGCTACGACGGGTTTTTCATTCCCCATGACGACACCATTTTCAGCTTAGTTCGTTCCCCTGAACGACAGGATAATTGTAATTTTAGAGGTCATATTTTTAATTTGACTGTAAACAGTTTATCATAAAAGGAAACCCATTAAAACTCCGCCTATGCCGGTCCCAAGCTCGGATGAAAAAGGAGGAGGGCGGCCTGCATGGAGGCCGTAAGGAGGCAGCCCCTCCACCATGCAAAGGCACAACAGGCCAATCACCTGTTTGCTTTAAACTATGATTACGAGCAATATAAGAGAGAAAACTGGACTGATTCTAAAGGCGACAAACTGGAACGGACTATGGACTACGACTTATGGAACTTGGAACACAAGAAGTATAAACGGGAAAGAAGAGGAGCTGATGGAAGAGATGAGGAAAGCAAAATTAGAAATCCTGGCTATTACCGAAACAAAGAAAAAGGGACAAGGAGTCATGGATCTCGATGGCAACACGCTGTTATACAGTGGTGTACCCACATCTGAAAGAGCTAAAGGGGGCGTGGGTTGCATTGTGGCCAAAAACCAGAAAGATAGTATCAAGGGATGGAACTTTGTCTCGGAGCGCATTATGGTTGTAAAACTAAAAGAAGGAGAAACCATAGTCAACCTGGTCATAGTGTATGGGCCAAATGAGGTTGAGAGAGCAGAGGTCAAGGAGGAATTCTTCGAGCTGCTTCAAAGGACAGTGGATGACTGCCTAGATGAAGTTATCATGCTCGGAGATTTTAATGCCAGAGTTGGAAATGACCATGCTAGATGGGGTGGAGTTATCGGAAGATATGGAGAAGATACTCTCAATGACAATGGAAAGCGACTCCTTAGATTCTGCAGTGAGCAGAATCTGATCATCACAAACACAAAGTTCCCCCATAAGCGCATACATGCATACACTAGATGTGAACCAACCAAGAATGAGAAGTCAGTGATCGACTATGCCATTGTTAGGAGAAGCTCATTCAAATATGTCCGGGATGCTAGAGTCTGGAGGGGCCAGAGATTGGAAGTGATCACTATCTGCTAACAATCAAAAGAACAACTGAAAGAGTTGCTCAGCCTAGGAACTGCCCAACATCACGCAAGAAACCAAGTAAACGAGCGGGAGAAATGAGCATTAGGACCTACAAGCTGAAAGAGCCAGAAATTAAGACCAGATATCAGGGGCTTATTGCTGCAGCGGTGAGCAACACAGAAGAACGACCTGATGACTTGGAAACCCTCTGGAATAAATTCAAGGATATCATAAAGACGGCTGCAGCAGAAGCATGCGGTGAAATCCGACTTGGGAACAAGAAAGAGGACACCTTGGTGGACAGAGGAAGTCAAAGAGAAAATAAGAGATAAGAAAATGGCATGGAAACAATACTTAGGAGCTAAAAACACAACAGGACAGATGGAAAAATATAGAGAATATGTGACACTCAGAACAGAAGCAAAGAACAAAGTGCTAGCAGCAAAACAGAAGTCCTGGGAAGAATTTGGAGAAAAGCTAGAAAAAGATGCACAAGAAAACCAGAAATTGTTCTATAAGACCCTAAAGAACATGAGAAAGGAAAAACAATGCCCTCTCAAATTTATAAAGGACAAGCAAGGCAAATTGCTTACTGCCCCGAAGGAAGTAATGGAAAGATGGAAAGAATATTTCTCAGAACTACTGGATGGTGAGCATGGTGAAGCATCAGAAATGATAACCACTAGCACAGAAGAGAAAACCAATGATGGTGAAGATGACATAAAGATGGAAGAACTGAAGGCAGCACTGGAGAAAATCAAGATGGGCAAAGCAGCAGGGCATGATGGTATAACACCAGAAATGGTTAAGTACATGGGAGCATCAGGCGACCTATTACTCTTAAGGGTTCTACAGGCAGCGTGGTACAACAAGACCATACCAAAGGATTGGGAGATTGCCATCATAACACCAATTTTCAAAAAGGGTGACAATCGACAGTGTGGAAACCATAGAGGCATATCCCTTCTCAGTGTCCCTGGTAAAATCTACTCTAGAATCCTAGAGCAGAGACTCCGACGCCTAGCTGAGCCACAACTGGATGAGGTCCAGTGTGGATTCCGAGCAAACCGAAGCACTCAAGACCTAATCTTCACACTCAGACAGCTGAGTGAAAAGGCCCTTAAGTATAAGAGTGAGATCCATCTTTGTTTCATAAATCTGGAAAAGGCGTTTGACAGGGTCCCCTGGAGCAAACTTTGGGACTGTTTGGTAAGGAAGAACATTCCAGCACCTCTGATTCAAGCTATTCAGAGCTTCTACAAGTCTTGCAGAAATTATGTGAGGACAGCAAACTATAAGTCAGAAGAGTTCAGGACCACCACTGGTGTAAGACAAGGTGATATCCTGTCACCTTATCTTTTCATACTCCTCATGGACGATGTCATTAAGCATGTAAGGAGAGAACAAGAAAATATTCAGTGGGGTACTGGAAGATGAGACAGGTCTGTATTTCGGAGCTGGCATTTGCTGATGATGTTGCCCTGATTGCTAAATCAGAGGCACATCTCCAATTCAACCTGCAAGTCTGGAAGGAAGAGCTGGAGAAGAGAGGGATGGTCATAAGCAGCTCTAAAACAAAATCCATGATGATATCACGAGAAGAAAGAAGACATCAGATTAAGCTGGGAGAACAGGTCCTGGAGCAGATAGACCACTTTAAATACCTCGGAGCTATTATAGACCGAAAGGGAGGCATCAAAGAAGAGTTGGCCACTCGAAAAGCAGCAGCTGGGAGACTTTTTCAGGCCATAAATCGAGGATTCCTCAGCAAGAGAGAGGTTGGTAAGAAAACGAGGATGGCTGTATACCGCTCCACCTATGTCCCAGTCTTGACATATGGATGCGAGTCATGGGCAATGACTACAACCCACAAAAGCCAGATCCAAACCTCAGAAATGAGGTATCTGAGGAAGGTGGCTGAAGTAACAAGAAGAGACATGGTACGCAACCAGACGATACGTCAAGGCCTTAAATCCCACCCCCTGCAGACCCAAGTAGAACAGTCCCAACTAAGATGGTTTGGCCATGTCTGCAGAATGGGAGAAGATCGGCTACCACGACAAGCATGGGAAACAAAGAGCGAAGGATCCAGACTCCCAGGACGACCCAGAGTCCGCTGGGAGGACAACATTAGACAATCTTTGAAGGACCGAGGACTAGAATGGAACCAGGCCAGGAGGAAGACAGCCGATAGGATAGTCTGGCGCTCTCTCTTCCAAACCTCTACACCTCACGGTAGAAGGGGAACGACTAAGAAAGTAAGTAAGGAAACCCATTAAAAGTATATTCTGAACCAGACTACACTTACTCTGACCCTGCATCTGGGTAATCTTTACCTTTAGTGCCGTCGAGTATGTATAATATGTGTATTGAGTTAGAATTAGAATTAGGGTCACCGTAAACCTAACCTCAACCTTAACTCTAAATGGTATGAAAATACACATATTAAACATACTCGACGGCAATAAAGATAAAGATTACCAGAATCTCAGTAAAAAGAGTTGTCAGAATCATTCAAGTTGAATAAATTCAACTCAAACAAGAATTTTCGTGCTCTTTTTCCACAAAATGTTTATGGTTCGGCCGTACGGCAGCGTCCATGTTTGTACTTTCGCTTTTGTAAAATCACTATTATCAGTTCTACCGTATTCACTAGCAGTAAAATATTTTGTTCGTTTCAAGCTTAGTGGCCAGATTTTTCAATGCTGAATCCGATTATGCCCAGCATTTGCCAATATGGTTGTAAACAGAAGAGTTCTGGTGCTTTTAAAATAATACGTATGCCGTACGTCTTTTAGGTGTATGGGAACGAGGTATCGCGCTACTTCCGTGACGTACTCGGTACGGCACAGCGACAAAAATTGTCAAGATTTATGCCATACGGCGTACGTCATAATGGTGCTGAAAGGGTTAATGCTGAATTTTCAGATAATGTAGCACTTAAAGCATATTATTTTAGTTGACCAGTTTTTGATCTGATCAGATTTCCAAAATTCATCCTTCATTGCTGCTATAAATATTTCAGTCAAAGCTTATTTCCAGCTTTGGCTGTTGCATTATTTCTGATTTTATGTCTTTTTATATTGTTGGTTACCTTTCTCACATAGAAAATGGCTTAGGCTGTGATTTTCCATCAGTGATAGGCTGTCACAGGAGAGTGAAGGTGTAAAAATAATATTGGATATGCTGTTTTACTGCCAAAGAGATGTTTTTATGTCTCATTAATGGCATCTGCTTGTAATGAAGAGCACAAAACTCTATGCATACATATTTCTATTTCTCTGACGTATCTTATTTCTTAAGTGAAAATGCTGCTTTACACTCAAATTTAGTAACTTATTGTGTGCCAAAATTCTCCGAGTTGGTTTGTAGGGGTTATGGAAACATCATGTGTGTATTTTTTACAGTAAAGCATTTATGAAAAAAATATAGCTTGTTTGCTCCAAACTAAGAGATGTGTTCATATGTTTGACTATTTTGAACAGAATGACAAAGCAATTGAAAAAACAGGTATGAAACTCTTGAGAAACGAAACTCCACTGGGATGAATGTAATTTGTTTGTGTATTCTTGTACATCAGCAAAACAGGCATATCATTTAATCTTTTATGTTAATAACTAATAGTATACTTGTTATTTCTGTTTGTAACAAGATTTTTTTTTGAGTATTTAATATAATTTTTCATTGTTCATAGACACCTTTTGCTTCTGGAGAAGTGCAGGTTCTGGGGAGGTTGGAATGTTGACTGGCAAATCACCATTGAGAGCATTTTGGGGGCACCTGTCATTATTGACAATAAATTGATCTTCAAAGTTAAAGAGGTAAAAATAATTTTTAAGATCTAGAATTTTTTTTGCAGAAGATTGTTAATAATATCATGGACAGCTAAAATGAGTAACGAGGATGTCATGAGAGAGGCCAATGCACAAAGGAAGCTTATTCCTCAGGTTAGAAGGAAGCAATCCACTTTCTTTGGGCATGTTATGAGAAGAAGGAAGCTGGAGTATATCATGACAACAGGAAAGATAGAAGGAAAAAGAGATAGAGGATGGCAAAGAGAGAAGATTCTGGACAGTTTGACTTCATGGCAACAGAGTTGATCAATAGTACTGCAGACATGAAGTTGTGGAGAGACATGATCATCTACACCGACAGGCATGGTATTTGATGATGATGATGAATTGAATGGGACTTGTATGTTTTTAGTTGTCTTTGCAGTTGCTGTGTTATTGAAAAACTAGACACAACAAGAGAAAAATTTACAGTCACAGTATCCAACTAATACAAAGTGCTCCAACAGCTGGAAGATGTAGGGAATACAGAAGACAACTAGCAGCAGATCGAAACTATATGGTATGAGACGTGAAGAAGCACTGGGAAAAAGAGAATGCTTGCAAGAAACATGGATAACAACAGAAACCATCAATAAACCTTTACCGTCCTGTCTAATTTACTATATTTTTATCTTAACGTCCGAGGCAAGAGGAGAAACTCCATTTTTTTAACATAATGACCATCTTAAAAAGTTCATTAAGAAAATAACTAACTGAGCTAAAATTACACTAGTCAACAAATTTTCAAATGTTATTTGTACCAGAAATTAAATATACCATTTCTAATTGATTTTGACATGCTGATTTCAAATATCATAATGAAATTCACCCATTGGCTCTGGTTTTTTTTTTTAAATGATGAATTTACATTACAGTAATACAAATAATGTATGCTTGTTTAATTCTCTGGGGTGAACAGCTAGTCTTTCTACTTTAGCATTATAAAAATTGTGGTTACATACTCAATTAATTGATATTTTAACATAAAATGATAGAAAAAATAAAAACATTATTTAAAGTTCACATGTTTTAAAAAGGCACATTTGAACCCATTCCGTCATTATTCAGTCGCTGTTCGAGCTCTCTTTGCTTGCTTCTTGTAGTCAATCGATGAGGTGTCTCTTGTCACAGTCCAACAGTAATCAGCAAGCATTGAAGGGCTCTAATTGCCTTGATACCTTGTCTCCATAGCAGCAATGTCCTGGTGAAATCGTTCACCATGCTCATCACTGACCGCTCCACGGTTTGACGTAAAGAAACCCAGATGAGAATCCAGAAAATGAATTTTGAAAGACATGTTGCAGCCAAGACTCTTATACTTCAGAAGGAGATTTTCTACAATTTCAATGTAATTATCAGATCTGTTGTTTCCAAGAAAATTGTCCACCACTGACTTAAATGCTAGCCATGCTGCTTTTTCCTTGCCATGCAACACGCAAAGAAACTCATCATGAAAAAGTGTTCGAATTTGCGGACCAACAAATACTCCCTCTCTTATTTTAGCTTCACTCAGTCTTGGAAATTTTCGGATGAGGTATTTGAAAGCCTCATCTGTTTTCTCCATTGCCTTGACAAAGTTTTTCATGAGACCCAGCTTAACCTTTAGCACGCGGCATTCTCTTCCAGAAAACTTCCCCTGCAGCTGCATTCTTTTTCACTATGCCCCGTTTTTATAGTGGGTGACTTGTAATGACTATAGTTTTTGTGTTTCTTGGTCAATTGCTATAATTTTTGGAATTTATATAAATAAATGAATGGTAAATCTGATGATATAAAATTTGTTTGTGTACATGTTAGATTTTTTTAAATTAAAAAAAAAAAATAACCAACAAACGAAGTGTCCATATCTAAATTATCTCTTGCATCTCAATGAAAGTCATTTGACCAATACAAATCAAATGACGATCTTTTCGTTACACCCATCATCAGTAGCAAAGCAACAAACGCCCATGTCAGCAGTGACATTCGGCCGTAACCCTAAATCTTTCTGATAAATCTAATCCTAACCCCTAAACTTTTACACACTAGCAATGACATTCCACTTTCGTTTCGATCTCTGTCATCAACCATATTCTGAGAACCGATATTAGCGCTTATAATGACAAAAATCTCATCCCCACCGCATGGCATCAGAATCCAATAAAATTAGAGCGAAAATGGTCGCGTGTTCGATGCCGATTCATTTCGATTAAAAAATTCACAGAAAATAAACGTGGATGCACCCATTACTTAAAAAGATCGGAAACGGAAGCTAACTCTCTCTCAGATAAGTTTAAAACTTAACATCCGGGGGTGAGATCACGTGTACACACATTCTAATGCTTAAAAACGTAGCACACTGCGGTCGACATATGTCGACCGCAGCGTGCTTACCCTCGGTCGACATATGTCGACCACAGCTTGCTAAAGGTTAATGTACAAGGGTGGCAACAAAATCTTGCTGGTGTCGACAAGTGCTGGGTTCTCAACGTTCTTACTGCCAGGCTGCAATGACTGCCTGATTGGCCAATGTCTTCTGATGTAATGGTCACTTCGTGCACGGCTATCCCACTCACAGAGAAAGCAACAGTACTTGGTGTATCCACCCTGTAGTCCAAGCAAAAGAGCGACCACTTTTAAGTCACCGCAAAGTGACCAATGATGATGATCGTAGTTTATACACTTCAAAAGCTGCTTAATGTTTTCATAAGTTTCTTTCATATGAACTGCGTGACCAACTGGAATTGACGGTAACACATTACCATTATTCAACAAAACAGCTTTAAGACTCATCTTGGATGAATCAATTAAAAGCCTCCACTCTTCCGGTATGTAATTGATTTTGAGGGCTGCCATTAAACCAGAAATGTTGTGGCACGCAGAAAGGTCACCCTCTTTGAAAAAGAATGTAATAAGCGGCTTCTGGCGGTTCCTATACACAGAAATTGTAAAATCTTCTGCCAGGAGATTCCACTGTTGCAATCTGGAACCCAAAAGCTCTGCCTTGTTCTTCGGTAAATTCAGATCTCTTACAAGATCATTCAGTTCACCTTGGGTTATTAAGTGTGGTTTAGTGGATGTAGTTTGCTCAAAATCTGGGTCGACTGAGGTTGATGGTTCAGGACCACCAATGTCCTCTTCTTCATCAGTGGAAGCAGCTGAAAATGATTCTGGCACTTTGGGAACTGGTAGGTCATCGCCATGTGGTACCGAACGAATTGCAGAGGGGATGTTTGGAAATTCCAGAGTCCATTTTTTCTTCTTTGATATGCCTTTCCCAATTGGAGGGACCATACAAAAGTAACAGTTGTTGAGATGATCAGTGGGCTCTCTCCAAATCATTGGAACTGCAAAAGGCATAGCTTGCCTTTTGCCAGTCAACCACAGTTTAAGATGTGCTGCACATGTATTGCAGCATATGTGTGGCGCCCAGCTCTTATCTTGATCTCCTATTCTGCAGCCAAAATACAAACTGTACGCCTTCTTAATCACTTTAGTTATATTTCGTTTTTGTGATACAAATGTCACCTCACCACATATATAACAGAAATTATTAGCACATGTCTTAGGCATTTCTAACTACGATACTTTTGATAAGGACAAATGCACTAACTAATGGCAAAATTTTATCAGAGATAAGATATTTATACACAAAGGTGATGTAATCATAGGTAGGATTGCATCATCAACTTCTAGTTACAATTTTATTGGTCATTAGAAAAAAATTATGCAATCGCCCACAACAGTTGCGTCAAATATATAAATTGACCGTAATTAAATAAACTAGTAGCATATATCTTGAAAACTAGAGCCAATCAACATTTTTTAATGTCATTTTCGTTTTCAGCATACCAAAATTAGTTAAGATCAGCTATTTTGATTTCTGGTACATTTTGGTTGTTGACTAGTGTTATGTTTCTTCTTCTTTGATCCTTAGCCGCCGACCGTCAAAGCAGTCAGTGGCCATTACGCCTGGTGGCGTCTTGTAGGGCAACAACAAATTGATTCCATTTATTGTTGTTTCCGTAACATGTGCGATTATTTACATAGACAGGGGTGTCGGCACTGGGCAGTCATAAACAGTCTCTGCAGAACGCCCAGAAGATGTGTTTGGTTTGGTCTTTCAGAAAACAAATCATCGTTTTTATCACAAATGCATTCGCATAAATAGTTGTTTACTGCTGCTTTTTCCTTGTTTGTACTGAGCCCATTTGGTGACATTCTTCGCTCTTAAACAAACTGAAGTAATCATAAGAGTAGTATCTAGATCTAGTGTGCTTAGGTCCAGGGTTTCCGACAGTGTCACAAATTTCAACTGGAGTGTATCATTACTACTTTCACTAGATTCAATTTCATCAGTGTCGCTGTCACGAGTCTAAATGATGACATCCTCATCATTTCAATCGAATACAACGTCATCTCTCAATGTTCCAAAGCAAAGATTATACCGCCCGCAAAGCTGCGGATTTAAAAAATCATAAAAAATTGAAATATCGATCGATTTCAAAAATAATTTCAGAAAACGGAAACTTTGCTTGTTACCAGAAATATCTTTATAACTCAGGTCTCATTTATAGTGAGATCTCATTGCACTATGGCAACGATTGACAACACACAGTTTCACTGGCGGAATGGGCCGTTTTGGACCGGCCCTTACACTTTGTGCCCAGGTGATTTTGGGTGGTTTTAACGTTAAAGGAATAAGATAAAAAAACGGTAAAAAACAAGAAAGCAGATTTTAACAGAAGCAAAACCAGAAGTTCCAAAACCAAGGCTCAAGACCAGTACACAGAAGTGAACAAGGAGATAAGAAGAAACATCAAAAGAGACTAGAGGAAATATATTGATGAGCTAGCAAGAGAGACAGAGGATGCTACATCCAAAGGAGATGTGAGAGACCTGTTCAAAATCACAAAGAAGCTAACAGAGAAATACAAGCAAGTGACTGGACTCATCAAAGACAAGAATGGAAAAAAAAAATTGCTTAGCAATATGCAACGGCCAATGAAGAGGTGGACAGTACATTTTGAGGAACTTCTCAATTGACTAGCCAGCAGAAGAAGAGCTACAAGTCAGCTGTGAAAGACCAACTAAGGAAGAGATAAGGAAAGTCATAGAGCTACTTAAAGATGGAAAAGTGGCTGATCCAGATGGCATTCCTGCAGAGGCCATCAAAACAGATATTGACAACTTACAGAGATATTATACAAATAACTTGGTAAAGTCTTGAAGAGAGAAGAAATACCAGCAGAATGAAAGGAAAGATATCTAGTCAAGTTGCCTAAGAAGGGAGATTTACAAGAGTGCACAAATTACAGAGAAATAATGTTACTATAGGTGCCAGAAAAATGTTAACCAAGATCATCCTTGAAAAATGAAGAGACCATGAACAGACAGTTGAGAGATGAACAAGCAGATTATAGGCATAACAGATCCTGTACAGATTAGATAGCCACATTGCAACATTCCAGGCAGTGATCTTCTTCTTTCTTTGATCCTTAGCTGCCGACCGTCAAAGCAGTCAGTGGCCATTACGCCTGGTGGCGTCTTGTAGGGCAACAACAAATTGATTCCACTTTGCTCGGTCGGCTGCCATCCCTCGTACAGTGCGCCAACTCTGGTTCATTCTTTGCATCTCAGCCTCCACAGTCCTCCACCAAGTTGTTTTTGGTCGGCCTCTCTTTCGTTTTCCTTCAGGGGTCCATAGCATAGCTGTTCTTGTGATGGCATCGGGGTCTCTTCTGAGGACATGGCCAACCCAGCTCCAGCGTCTGCCAGCTATGATGGTGTGCATGTCCTCCTGCTTGCTCCGAGTAAGCAGATCTTGGTTGGTGATGGTATTTGGCCAAAAGATTCAGAGAATTTTTCTTAAACATGTTGTGTGAAAAGAGGACAATTTCGACATTTCCTTCTCTGTAACTCTCTAGCTCTCCGCGCTATAGAGAAGGACAGAAAGCACACAGCTCTGATATAATCCTAATTGTGTGCTTGTGCTGTACTGAGAGGACTTCCAGATGTTGTTTAGGCTAAAAAAGGCTGTTCCAGGCAGTGAAGAGGCAGACTAACTTGTTAAGGAAGGGGGAGCGCTACAACAAAATGATATAGGGACAACCTATGACATGGCTAAAAACAATCATCAAAGCCACATTGAAGTTCAAATGGGTAAAAGAGCAAACAGGCCATATAAAAAGTGATGCCTATCACCAGCTATCTAGGCGAGACCAGGTCATAATTTTCTGCTTACACACTGGACACAACAGGTAGAGGTACTATATATGCCATAAGTACAGGATTGGTACAACAGATCTCTGCACCTGTGGCACCAGCCCCATAACAGTTGAACATATGCTGCAGTCCTGCCCAACATACAGCAGTGAACAGAGTAGCATCATGCAACAACCCACTTCTCTCCATGAAAAACTGTTTGGAGATGTCAGGAACCTTGAGCTTACTACTACCTTTAATAGAGTCATTCATGTAGAAGTCTGAGGGTGAACGAGGAAGAAGAAGAAGAAGATAACCACACTGAGAATAAAAGTGGAACAAAGTCTAGAATGGAGCTCACCTCTTTACATTGAATTTGTGGACTATGAAAAAGCATTTGCCAATGTAGACAGAGAATCACTTGAGACATTGATAGGCATTATGGAATTCCACTGAAGATCATTAACTTAATAAACAAAACTTATGAAGAAGTGATATGTTCTTCATGAAGGATAACATACGGAACTGTTTGGGATAAGAACTGAAGTGTGATAAGGATGTCTCTTGTCACATTTTTTCTTCCTATTAGCTATAGATTGAGTTGTGAAAACATGGACCTCAGCAAATAGAAATAGAATTCAGTGGACTAAACAGCTTGACTATCTAGATTTTACTGATGACCTGGCAGTTCTGTCCCAAAACCCAAAAGTTAAAATATTTGATGAGAGGTCACAGCGAGTGGATCTGAAATTACACAGGGAAAAAACAAAGATAATGATTTTAATAAATGCAGGAACAGATAATAAGATTGTACTGGAATAAACACCACTACAAGATGTAAAATTGTACATATAACTTGGCAGCAATATAGGCACAGTTGGAAGGACAGACAATAGGCTAGAGGAGCTTTCATTGCATTGGGAAATATATGGAGATCAAAAGAAATCAGGTCCAACACAAAAATCAAAATTTTAAATGTAAATGTCCTATTGTATACTACAGACTCTCATATATGGATGCTTGCATAGAAAAGGATTGAAGTGGTATGACAAGATCACCAATTTGGAACTGGTTGCCAGGTAGTCCTTGTTCTGGGATCTCCAGGGTAAAAGAGGTAGAGGAAAACCAAAGAACACAGAGAGAAGAGAATTGGAGATGAACATAAAGGGGATGATGAAAACATGGAAAGAACTTGAGCTGATGGCACGGGACAGGAAGACTTGGAATATGTTTGGGGAAGGCCTATGCTCCTTGGGGAGTTGAAAGCTGAAGAAGAAGAAAAATAACACACGATCTACACTGAATCCACAACACTTCTCCATAGCAAAAAACTGACAAATTAGGGAAATGCACTGATGAGTGTAGATATATGTATAACTTTCTCAGTATCTCAAAAGTGGACAGCTTTTGTGTTTTTTACCCTTTATTATCTACTTTTAAAGCTGGGTTTCTGTTGTTTGTTTCCAATCTTTTCTTGTCATTTACACTTTGTATTTACCAGTTTTGTGGTCTTTATAATACTTTCATCTCACACACACACACACAGGCAGGGCACACGTGTACAAACGAAAAAGAAATAGTGGCGCTTTATAATTGTTTTGTGAGGCCCTTTAATATCTTCATTTCCCTTCAGTTGCCCAAGAAACATAGGCCTTCAACAAACGTATGCCAAGTCCTCATGTCCTGTTTCATCAGATCAAGTTCTTTCTGTCTCCTTTATCCCTTTTATTTCTGTCTTCAATTCTCTTCTTTGTATGTTCTTTGATCTCACTATACCTCTTGTACCCAGGGGATTCCAGATAGCCTTTCATATACTTGCACGTAACTCTTAGGAAGCCATGTTACTGAGCTCAGTCCTTCTACATAGCTTCCTATACGTATCTCCAGATAAATTAACTTTTAAGAAGCTGTGAACATTGAGAAGAAACTTGGAGGCAAAAAGAAGAGCACTAAAGAAGCACTGGAGCTTAATGCCCAGGATAAGGTTGTTTGTACAAACATTTATAACACATAAGGAAGGGAAACCCGAGGCCTGTAAACAGCAAATAAATATTAAACAAACATAAAGGTACGAGTCCTGGGTAAGCCACTCACGTCTGTTGTTTTTCTGTTGTCTAGTGTTCTTCTTCTTTATTTCTTACGAGTGCCTGAAAACATACGTTTATGTTTGTCTAATATTTATATAAGGTTGTTTGGAGAGATGTAGTTGAAGACTTTTCCCCACAGAGATGTCAGAGGCAAAAAAGAAATATAAGACATGGCTGCTATTCTCATATGGTGTTGTGTTATCTTCTGAGATAAGACGTCAGATCCAGAAAATTGTGGGTGGAAATATTTGTTTTAATAATAAGGCAATCAATTATAAATGGTCAGTAATAATTCTGTCTTCAAGAAATCATATTTTTAGATTATTAATTTGTGATGTAATTTATACCTTTTAAATATATGTTCTCAGGATGATTTAGGGGTGAATCTTTTCTCCAGTGGAGAAAAAGAAATTGTCAGCAACGAGAAAGACATACTGGAATGGCTGCAGCAACAAATTGTCACACTGATAAAGTATACAGAGCAGTAGGTTCTCCATGTCTTAGCTTGAGTTCTGATAAGACAATGTAATCATTTACACTACTTCCAGATAGTGATTTATTTTGTCATTGTTATGGTGAAGGACAGTTTAAATATAGCTATTTATTATGTCCTAGTTATGTTGAAGAGAAGTTTTGAAGATAGGGATTTATTTTGTCATTATGTTGTAGGACCAGTCTTGAAAATAGTGAATTATTTTGTCATTGTTACGTTGAAGGAACATTTTTGAGGATAGTGATGTATTTTGTAACTATTGTGCTAAAGAACCAGTAAATATTTGTTGAAGGGGAAAGAATTAACATTGCTGAAAGACAGTGCAGGTCTATACAAGAGAGCCATAAATTTCAGAGAAAATGTGTGATAACCAAGTGGAGGGACAAACATTGTAGGACTGAATACACTATATGTGATGAGAGTATTTGAGGGTGTATGACATGGAGATATGAGAATATGTTCTTTTAACAAACAACGTCCCTCTAAATGCTTACGAAGTGATTAATCAGCCTAGTGCAGAACAGCCTGCTATCTACATTCATTACACCTAGTTTGTTAGGTGTTTCTTTTAATTTTCATTTAACCCAGTGACTCTGTGGCACAAAGGTATTCAACAATTCAAAAAGAATTAAATGCAACACATCTGTTACAGAAACAACTAATTTTCATCAAAAGATGTTTTTCTTTTCACTTTTCAATTAATTCAAGAAAAAGTTACTCCAAAACTAATCCTCAAAAGAAAAAATACGTACACACGCACACACTTAAAGGTCAAACATAGATCATGTCACATATAACCTGCTTGGAAATAACCGCTTTTACACCTCTACTGAATCACTGTTAGTTCATAGCTGCAGGGTTGTGGTGTATTCCCCACTGCAAGCGCTATACAGTATTACTAATCTTTTTTATGAGAAGAGTTATCTGGTAGCAGGGGAGACAAATATAATGGTGATATTTCCCATCATTCACCTGTGATGAATGCCAAAATCACACATCCTAATTATGCTATTAATGGGCTAATAAGATTCAACAAAGCTAAGGAGATTTAATAGGCATTCTTAAGTCATTAGTTCCTGTATTATTTCTTTTTATTTGTCATGATAATTAATTAAAAATCAAATACCTGGGCACATTAATAACAACGGATGGAAGATGCATCTCAGAAGTGAAGAGCAGAATAGCTCAGGCAAAAACAGCATTCAATAAAATGAAGAGTATTTTATGCAACAATTCTTTGTCATTGGAAGTAAGAAAAAGAACACAACTAATTTTCACGCACGAGATGTTTTTCTTTACACTTTTTCAATAATAAAGAACAAGTTTTAACTCCCAAAACTACTCCTCAAAGAAAAAATTACATAATAAAGGTCAAACATGAGTTCTTAAGTGTTATATAGAACCAATAATGACATATGGGAGTGAGTCATGGACAATTAGTAAACAAGTAGGGAAGACACTAGAGGCCACAGAGATGTGGTTTTACAGAAGAATGTTAAAAATACCATGGACAGCCAAAAAGAGTAATGTGGATGTCCTGAAAGAGGCCAATGCGCAAATGAAACTTATTTCACAAGCTAGAAAGAAGCAATCCACCTTTTTTTGGGGCATGTTATGAGAAGAGGAAAACTGGAATATATCGTAACAACTGGTAAGATTGAAGGAGAAAGAGATAGGGGAAGACAAAGAGAGCAGTACTGGACAGTTTGACATCATGGGTTGGAAAGAAGTCAACAGCAAAATTGATAAATTGTACTGGAGACAGGAAGTTGTGGAGAGACGTAATCTCCTATGCCACTAGGCATGGTACTTGAAGAAGAATTAATTAATGATCCCAAAATGTATATTTACATATATTCATAGAAACTTGAAGGAAAATATCTTTTTGCAGTGAAACTTAAACTTTTGTTTATCACAAGTTCTCTGGGAAGGTTAAGGCGGCCGGCGTGATGCTGACCACATCACCCCTAGTGTGCCGACGGTCAAGAAAATATGGGCCTAACACCATATTCCCAATATGCTTCAATGGGCGTGTAACGGGATCCTTTTTTTTTTTTAATCACAAGTTATAATGCTGAATAATAATGTATTCAATATCACAAAACTAATTATTTAAGTCACTTGAGCCACAGACGTAACTCTAGCTTTTACCTGGTTAGCTGCATGCAGGATGATCTCACTATAGACCCCATGATAAACAGGGGGAACTGAGAAGTTGCTCTGTGAAGGACATGATAATTTCTTGGGATAGCCCAGAGCGAGAGCACATTATTTTAGCTCTGCATATTTGGAGAGCCACCTTGGATGGTGGAGAACGCACAGTATGCCACACGCGTCTTCCTTCTAGCTTGGGCCCAGATGTGATGATTCTTTAAATGCAAGCCAAGCTGGAGCTCACGACTTCAACTCAACACGATTCAGAATTGCAGGAAAGCCACAGGAAAAGCCTAGATCTACAGTATAGATAATACCAAGGAGTCTTCAACTTGATATTCGCTGCAAAAGAGCAAAAAGCTCAGTAGCCCTGGTTAAACAATATATATATATATATATATATACACACAAACACATGCACAGACACACACATGAGGTGTGTCACATCTTATGTGAGGGTTTGCTCTGAGTAATGAACAGGCCGGGGGCTCACTCAGAGCTATAATGTTAAGTGACACAGAATTTAATGCAAAAATATGGCAGTGAATTGTCTTTATTTTTTACTTTTGTTTCACGTAACTTTGTTGGATAAGAGTGGAGAAATAACCATTTTAAAATAAAAAGTGACTCTAATCACTCTGTCCATATAGGAACATAAATAATGCATACTTACTCACACTATTCAATAATGGGTTACATGTTTATGAAATACTGTTTTTAATGCACATATTTATTAACACTCAATTCTGTGTACCAGAAACAATCAATGTGTTAAAAGCACACAGTTTATTTCATTTAAAATGTAATTACATTTGAAATGCTGGTGTACATTTTTTTTTTTTGCATTTGTGAAGTTTGTGATTCATTTGTGATCTTGTGTTCATGTGGTATTAAATTGTGATTAATGAAATGTGTGAAATGTATTCGCAGACACATAGTCTGTTCAGATTCCTTCCTTTATATTGTTATTGTACTCAGCTCTGCAATGTTCATTAATATGGAAATTTTAAGAGTAATATGGAAAATCTGTTTAGTATAACACACAGAAAGTGATGTAGTTAAAAAAAGGGAGTGCAGAAAATAGATGATGAACATAAATATCGGCTGAACAAGATCACAGTAGCATCCCTTGCTTCCACTGTCTGCTGTGATCATCGTATGTATATTATTGTTATTATTCAAATAAGTTGCCGTTGTTTCATATTATAAAATAAATTCCATATCCATTAAGCCATGTGATATCATATTCTGTCAGTGTGGTTTTTTTGTTTTTTTCAAATATTTAAATCACAACACAAATGATATTGCATCTATTTTCTTTGATAGCATTTGTTTAACAGAATTATGTCAAGTTTTAGTATTATTTTAAGAGATGTTAATGGAACATCATAATGTTAACCTTTTTTTTTTTTTAACCAAGTCATATACTGTTTGTTTCATAATGTAATTTAATTCATGTTCCTCATCTAAAGTAGAAGGAGTTTTTTTCTTTTTTCCCACCATCCAAAGAATTTTTAAAAATTATATTTTACTCATTTTGCTCAAAATTCTCAGGAAAAGAAATTGTCTGTGTTTAATTAAAATTTAGTACATGGAGATTGTAGAGAACTTACCTGTAGAGGAAGTTTATTATGTACTTCTTGAAGAAATAAATAAAAAAGTACAAGTTTATTGTGAGGCTTTAGAGAAAATAGTCAAATATTTTTTGGCACTACTATACTATAATGTGACAACAGTACATTGCATTCCTTATTTTGGTTTGAAAAAAAAAATAGATGCAGAGACTTTTGATCAACACCACACATTTATTTTCTCTTAGTATATAGTACAAGTGATGTTTGAAAAGTGTGGGTAAAACAGGAATATTCATGGCACACATTGCTGTGTGATATTTATAAGAACGTTATGTTTAGAATTTTACTATTTTTGCCAAACTGAGTATTTTGTATTCATATTTTGACATGATGGAGTTCAAGTAAATTACTGAACAGGAGGTAATTTTAAACTTTAGTTTTGCAACTTGCAGGCTGTGACAAATAATTACTGTTGTGTTGGGTTCTGTCTATTCAAAACACTAACTCATAATGATTAATGATAAACACAACAGGGTTTGAAATGTAAAAAATAAAAAAATAACCGGAGTGATGTTATAATATCAATAATTATCGATCCAATCATTATATTGATGGTACATCATATTCATTGGTAATCAAACATTGACAAAAACTTGAATCAGTTCTTCCTGAACTCTGACACTCCCAGTAATTCCATCCTAACAGTCAGAATGTCAGTCATCCAGTAAACATCATTTGAGCATCAGCCATGGACTGCATTCTCTGAACATTTCAACACTGCTGAAGAAATTCAATGTGCACACGATTCATAAACCGGTTAACATATCTTTGAATAATCAATGAACTCTTCAAGCAAGCAGTCACCTTTTTTCATAAACACGATTTATTCCATACCCATACATTTGTTCACGGACCCGACACGTTCACTTCGGTCCACTGCCTCAGAAGAAACTATCAGTAACCTCTATGTACAATTGAAGGTCACTAAACTACCACAAGGCGTTACATTAAAACATGATGTGTTTTGGTGCATGGAATTCAAGTAAACTAAAATCTAAATTCCATCCACCAAGCTCATCTTTTAACACAGGCATACTTTCATTTTATATCGCATTCCTATACTTTATGTTAACTTTGCTCATACTAGTCATCATATGCAGCCATAAACAGCCCCTGTATTTTATTATACCACATTCCCTGTTATTATGCTGACTGTATTTATGTTAGTTGTAATATTATGTTTAGCCAGAGACTGGTAGTCATAAACAAAGTTTGTGTATTCTAGTCTTGTATTTTGCAACCTAAATCTTGTACCACCACTGAAAAGTCTATGATGTGCATCAGCACAGGTTTCACCACCTGTGTAGCTACAGTAGTGACCCTGTACTCCTCAAGAAGGCAAAAAAGGGACAAGAAGAAGTTTACTGATCAATTTAAGCATTGTAGTCATAATATTGGACTTCAGTATTAGTTTTCACATAGATCTCCCACTTAAAAAACAAAAATGTTACTTAAATGGATTTTTCAATGTGTAACAATAATATGTTATGTAATATGTGATATTATCATACAATTTTACATTGATATTGTCTATATTTTATTTTATCATATGTGTTGAATATGTGGAACTGATGACAAGAACTAGACGAGCGCCAGTTGAACAGGAGATTGAGAAGAAGGCGCTGGAGATTGATAGGACACATATTGAGAAAACCTATTGATAGCATTACCAGGAGATTGAGAAGAAGGCGCTGGAGATTGATAGGACACATATTGAGAAAAACCTATTGATAGCATTACCAGGCAGTCCTTGTTCTGGAATCCCCCAGGGTAAGAGAGGTACAGGGAGACCAAAGAACGCATGGAGAAGAGAACTGGAGACAGACATAAAGGGTGTGAAGAAGACATGGAAAGACCCTGAGCAGATGGCACAAGACAGGAAGATCTGGCGTACATTTGTTGAAGGCCTATGCTCCTTGGATAGCTGAAGGGTGATGATGGTGATATTTTGAATAACTGAATTTTATTTTTTTTTTATATGTTGAATAACTGGATTTTATTTTATCATATAAGTTGAATAACTATTTTTTTTTTTTTATGTTGAATAACTGGATTTTATTTTATCATATAAGTTGAATAACTGTATTTTTTTTTTAATGTTGAATAACTGGATTTTATTGTATATGTTGAATAACTGGATTTTAGTTTATTGTATATGTTGAATAAATGGATTTTATTTTATCATGTAAATTGAATAACTGATTTGATTTTATTGTATATGTTGAATAACTGGACAATCATCCTTTGAGGTAAGGTTATATAAAATTACAACTCTGACATTTCTTATCTCATTTTCATTAGCCTAATGTTTCTTTTTTCCTTTTCTCTATTTTTTTTACATTTTTTAAAAAACTGTTTTTATGAGAGTAATATTAACACATGAATTACAGCAGACTAAAATGTTACTTTGATTTCACAAATTATGTCAGGAGCATTTTATTTTACAAAATTTATGGGATATTTTGGTGTTAAACTGACATGCAGTAATACTGGCAGCCTGAATTTTAAGGTATTAAAATTCTTCCTTCTTCTTCTTCCTCGTTCGTCCAGAAGAGGACGTTGGTTGTGTTGTGTCTGTTTACAGCGAAGCTGCGGTATTTGCGCCTTTCGGCCGACACATCCGACTTCCGCACAGCATTTTTTGGGACCGGGTTTGCCTTCCCTCTTCGATCCCTACTCCTCAGCCAGACTGCAGTGATGCAGCTTGTTTCCAGGACCACCACGTGCAGGTGGAGTAGGGTCTTGGTCAGCTCTGGTTCGCTGACCCTGACGAAGGCAGTCAAGCTATGGGTCGCAGACTGCGTTCCTCACTTTTGCTGCATCTTGGGTCTGTCACGAAGTGGTTTTAATTTTATAGAGTGTGCCTGAATGAAAGCAAGACCCTAGTATGAGAAAGTCTGAGAAAATAGAATTTAGATGAAAAATGACATGCCTGTGGACAGACGCGACTATTGGCTCAAGGGATAGAACCAGGATTTGAATCTCCCCTTGCCGCTTCGTGACTTTAGACTGGCTATAGTCTCGCTCTCCTCTAACTTCCTTTAAATACAAGGAGATAAGGTGTATAAATACGACCACAAACACTACTATACAGACAACATAGAGTAAGTATAGTAAAGAATAGAAGCTGATCCAGTAAATAATATATGTATATATTTATTTACATAC
The DNA here is from genome assembly GCA_024509875.1 of Oreohelix idahoensis. Lineage (NCBI taxonomy): Eukaryota > Metazoa > Mollusca > Gastropoda > Stylommatophora > Oreohelicidae > Oreohelix > Oreohelix idahoensis. The sequence goes on from JAMPIV010005309.1 coordinate 165,950, forward strand.
AAGAAAAACATAAAATGGCATATTACGTCATCACGTCAGTCGATAGCGTGCACTGTTGCACGGGCTGAAAAACAAGTAACAAATTGAGAGACACTCAACCAAAAAAAAACCTCAATCACGTTCACTCTTCCTGTCACCCTGCTGAGGAACAATAAAAATGGTTAGTGCTTTAAACCAAATCTAATTTGGTGGGGCTGTCAACTTTTAGCCTCCACTCTCTAACACTAATAAATTTCTACTGTCTTAGTCCTGGTGACTCTTCCTCAACGAACAGCTACACAGCTTTCTACTTGTTAGGCGATATGCGCCGATAACTACACCACAATAAATGCTAAAAATAATAGACTTGGTTTTTCGAACGCAGACTCAGTGTCTATCCGTCAAATGGATACTGAACAGACCCTACTGGTCCTGTCTATTTTCTCCCTCCTTCTCTATCTTTCTCTCTTGATCTCAGTGTCTCTCTAACCCTCGAGGGCTGATGATGCGGCGTCTCCGTTACGCTCTTCTCTTGATTTCTATCAGGACCTAGGTATGGTAACCCTGTCACCTGTTCCTGATTTTGGTGATGACGATATTCGGATATCAAGCATGAGGGACTTGATTAACTGTAGACAAAACTTCTCTGCTGCTGAATAGCTTCCCTCTTTTAACCCGCTCCGGAGTTAGAGGAAAAAACACAGCCTTGATTTCAGGCTGTACAAAATGAAACTAGTCTCCCGGCCACCTGCCGTTGCTAGAGACTATAATAGCGATGCTCTCGGCTGTCTGATAAATAAACCTCGGTCCAGCTGAAGCATAGGGACTTCACTGCCAGAGACCATAGGGTAATTTTCTTTTGCTCCTGACGATACTCGAGTACCCTGACCCTGAGATATGTCTTTTGCCGTGGATAATTTTATTTGACAAAATTATGCTCCCCACTGTTTCGCCGAGACTCGCTGAAATTAAAAGAAACAGCGTCTAATGTACACCCTTCTCTAAAATCGCTTATCTCTAACATATACGATACATAAAATAATTCTATACACGTGTCTCGTCAATCTCACTCCTTCTCCCCTTTCTCTCGTTCTTCACACAATACATAAAATACCACTATCCCACATGGCCTCTTCATCCCCCCTCCTTCTACTAAAATCTGCCAGGTAAAATAAACAATATCCCAGACACCGTCTGACACGTTACATGGCCGTTACGCATGGCCGATCACGTGTTCAAACTTGACAAAAATAGGGAAATCCTTTTACCCATTAACACAGGAGTTTCCCCGGCTTACTCCTATTTAAATTAAATCTCGCTATAGGAATAGTTTCCTCCCCTAAGCAGTATAATTCATTTACAACGTAAATCTGAACCCTCTGACAATATTTCTCACATTAAAGGCTCAGAAAAATTAGCGAACACACCAGGGATTTCCCCGTAAAATTACATTAGTAAATACACAGAAATAAATGGTGGTTTTACATAACATCCTACAAATATGGCACACGTGTTTCTCACAACTTCACACACTCCTATCTATTGCCAAAATCATAGAAAGAATAAGCACACTGTTGCATTACGTCGTTCTTCAAAAATATGATAATGGATGGCACTATCGTTTATTTTAAAACTGAAAAGTTAATCTTTACCTAAGGGCGAATTTCTGAAAAACCCACTAATAAGTAAAACGAAATTTCTGAAAAACCCACTAATAAGTAAAACGATTAATAAAATAGCTACATACCGATTATCGTTTGTTTTTCCCACGGTGGAGAACGATAATTACGACGTCCTACGGCCAGGCAATTATTTTTCATAGAGACCGAATCCCCGTTTCTTGTCCCATTATATACAAGAGAAAACACCCACGCGAATTCCCGTCCTACGCAAATCCTGGACCAATGGGAGCGCTAGAAAAATCAATACTATCAACCCACGCAAAATCCCGCGTGCTTCCGGCCTCGTCATATCGCGTGCCGGAAATGGCGATTATTTTCGTAAACAACGAAATCTACGGGAATCGCGAAAAATCAGAAGAAAGTAAAACTGATGCTAGAATAAAATAAACCTACCATCATAAACGAACCCATTTAATTTATCTACTCAAAAAAAATACCAACCACGATATATATTCAAATGAGAAGAAATAAAATGGTGGAAAAGCGGGCCCGAAAATAGCGATTTCCGTAAACAACGGAAAATCGCGTGATCAGAAGAAAATAAAACTGGTGAAAATTCAAAATAAAAGAACAGGATCGGGCCGGTTGAAAGTCAGAATTACAGTGCCACATCACAGGGTCCCAAATTCTTCCTTCTACATCATGTACCTTTGTGTGGTTTATTTCTTTTTAAATAGACTAATCATGATATTTACAGATCTTGAAAATCCCTAAAACAAATATAGTAGTTTTATAGATTATGTGTGTGTGTGTGCTAAATAAATTGTTATTAAATACAACTAGCACGTCTTTGAAAATGAGATTATGCCTCTGCAGGCCACACATGGGCATGTAAGTCACTATTGCAGACTTCCATAGAATTGCTAATATTATGGTGTGATTGCCTTGTTGCAGTTATTTGCATTGACTTTTTTTTATATTAATGACATTGTGTTAATGTGTACTAGTTCTGTCATACTCCTACCCTTCAGATTATCAGGGTTTTTTTGTGTGGGTTTTTTTGCCTTGCTTTTGATAAATGCAGCTCATTAGTTCATATTATACATGTATGAACACTCTACAAAGCCACATTTAACAGTATTCATTTGGAGAGATGATTAAAATATTGTGGGCTTCATTTTTTTGTTCTCTTTTCAAAGGACCATATTTTTGAACTATTTAAGCGTTTACTGAGGTGAGACCTAGAGCTGATGGCATGGGACAGGAAGACTTGGCATGTTTGTTGAAGGCCTATGCTCCTTTGGGAGCTGAAAAATGATGATGATGAGGTGTATTAAAGGTTGAATCTCGCTTTTATAAATAAAGAGAGCATCAACACAAAGTTGTAGACATGGTGAACAGATTAAATGAGCCCTGCATTCTTGATGTGCAGTGAAGTACCAGCAGCTCTGTAACTCTTTTAAAAGAAAGGTAGTTTAATCTGGTAGTAATCTCCATATTCATCATTAAAAGAGTGAAATATTCCATGGAACATTTACAAAGAAATCTGGTCATCTGTACTGTTATTATCTGTGAAATTTTCTTTGCTTGATGAAGTATTACAGAGATTTTCTCACCAGGATTTAGGAAAATATTATGCACAGCAATGACTAAGAGTTAACTGAATGGGCTAAAGGTGGCAAAGAAGTTGTATGTTACTAGAATTATTCAAAGTAATGACACAACAGCATCAGTAAATGATATAATTAATTCTCTGTGTTTTAACTGCAAAGAAGACAGGGATATTTTGTCCATCTTGCAGTTTTGGGATTTGTTCACAATTCGTTAATGAAATGAGGGTGTATTATGAGGTTCAGAATAATTTGCATTTATATTGTTCATATAATATGTATATGAACAGCTTCAAAGAAATGTCTTGTACTTGAAAGTCGCTTGTATGTGTTTACTTCCTCTAATATAATCGAGGGTCCTTGTTTTAAAATGTAGGTTTAATGAGACATACCACAAAAACGCTGTCAAAGTCTTTTTGTTTATAAACTAAATTTTTGAACTGCCGTGACAGTTGGTGACATGTTATTAATTTTTATAATGTGCGTCTTTAAACATTGTTTTAATCTTATGTTTTTTGCTTTCAATTAAATGTGACATTTATTAACTCTTTCTTACTTTTCCAATTAAAACATGCCAAAATATACCCTTTGATACTGTTTAATGTAATAAAATGTAGGTGAAAAATTACTTAAAACTGCAATGCTGTCTTAGGACCCTCATTAAACCAGCCATGTATTTGCTGATCAGCATGAAATCAAGAAAAAAATTACAGAAACAAATACTATGTTGTGAGTATGGACTACAAATATAAATTATACGACTATCTGCCAATTTTCTTAGCTGTCAGATGCATCTTGCACTACTTGATGAGAGGTCACAGCAACTGGATCTGAAAATGCAGAGAAAAGAACAAAAAATTGTTGAGACTAAAATGTGTAAAAATATAGTTTGATTGTACTTGAAAAAAAAACAGCTCTGCAAATTGGGGGGATTCACATTTCTCTTATCAACAAAAAAGACATTTTAAACAATTGACATTGATATCAGGAAATGGATACAGTGATATCAGAATATGGATAAAGAAGGCAAAAGGGGCTTTCATTGGAGAGAGAAATACTATCTGAATTAGATGATGCCAAATACAAAAATAAGAATTTTTGCATAAAATCTCAAGCCAGTTCTGTTGTAAAATCTGTAACACAGAATTATAACTTTGGAAACTCATTAAACCAGGCAGTCACTACCACCTGGCAGAGAAATTTAATAAAACAAAAAATGATATACATACCAACAAAAATAACCAGGAAATTATACAACAAATAACAAATAAAGATAATGCAGAACAAATAAAAGTGGGTCTGGACGGAGCAGAGATTAAAGTTCTCATTAAAACAATAATAATAGAAGAGTGGACATAAGCATGGGATCAAAGTTTAAAAGGAAGCTCCAACAAAAACATGTCAAGTAACTAGAGGATTAAAAATACCCAGCAGTAAGAAACTGCTCAGACTAAAACTGGGAATAGGATATTTTAAGACTGGTCATGTACCTGATTTACAAGAGTGCACAAATTATAGAGGAATAATGTTACTATCAGTGCCAGGAAAAGTATTAGCACATTAACTACCGAATTGAAAAACACACTGTGGCCGAATTAAATTTTTTTCCCATTTTCATCCTGTAGGTGTTTGCACAAAGTAAGCTGTAGTTTTCGTAATTGTTTACATATTTTTATGAATTACACGTCATTTTAAAGATAAATGAATGTACTATTACAATAAATACCGGTTGTAACTCTAATAGAAGTTGTTGCTATTTAACGGCCCTCCGATGGCCGAGGACTTGCAATATCTTCACAATTATAACTGCTTGCGCCCCTTCTCTATCAAAATCACAATGTCAATCAATGTGCACACTGTTTTCACTCTTGTTCATGTCGCTAGATCTATCAGTCAATTGTTGAAACAAGTTTCTATCCTATTCAGCCGTTAGACAAGATGTACACGCATTTTTTGTAGGCCTATCACTAGTTGCCACGGTAAACAGTTTTACACGATTTGGTAACTAACCCAAAACGCTGAAAAATATGAACATAATATCAATTTTCCAGTGTTCTACAACAACCATGCTTTGGGAATTTGTTTTCCAGTGGCAACTTAAAATCTCGAACCAGATCAGAGAGTGTTTCAGTACATTTTTCATTCGTTTTATTACTAAAATTAGATTGGCACTCTGAGCGGCTTGCGGTCCAAATGTGATTATTTTGTGAGCCGCTGACAGCGGCTTGCGGTAGTTAATGTATTAAACAGGATTATCCTTGAGAGATTAAAGGAGTCCATAGACAAGAAATTGAGAGATGAACAAGCAGGTTTTCGACAAAACAGATCATGTACAGACCAGATAGCCACTTTGAGAATAATAGTTGAACAAAGTCTGGAATGGAATTCACCACTATACATCGGATTTGTGGACTACGAAAAAGCATTTGACAGTGTGGACAGAGAATCACTTTGGAAATTGATGAGGCATTATGGAGTTCCCCTGAAAATCATTAATTTAATAAAGAAAACCTATGAAGACATGACGTGCAGAGTTCTTCATGAAGGACAGCTTACAGAACCATTTGGGATAAGAACAGGAGTGCGACAGGGATGCCTCTTGTCTCCATTTCTTTTCTTGCTGGCAATAGATTGGGTTATGAGATCATCGACAACACACAACAGAAATGGAATCCAGTGGACTCTGACTAAGCAGTTGGATGATCTGGATTTTGCTGATGATTTGGCTCTCCTGTCCCATAACCGTAATCAGATGCAGGACAAATTGAAAACACTCGATGAGAGGTCACAGCAATTGGGTCTGAAAATACACAGGGAAAAGACAAAAATAATGCGAATAAATGCAGGTAATGAAAACAGGGTTGAACTTGAAGAAACGCCAATACAAGATGTAGAATCATACACATATCTTGGCAGTAATATAGACAAAGTTGGAGGGACAGACAGCGATATCAAAATAAGAATACAAAAAGCAAGAGGAGCTTTCATTGCATTGGGAAATATGGAGATCAAGAGAAATAGGATCCAACACGAAAATAAGAATCTTCAACTCAAATGTGAAGTCAGTCCTATTGTATGGCTCGGAGACATGGAGAACAACAAAGACAACAACCAAAAAGCTACAGACTTTCATAAATGGGTGCTTGCGTAGAATAGAGGGATTAAAATGGTATGACAAGGTTACCAATGTGGAACTGATGACAAGAACTGGACAAGTGCCAGTGGAACAAGAGATGAGAAGAAGACGATGGCGATGGATAGGACACACACTGAGGAAACCTGTTGATAGCATTACAAGGCAGTCCTTGTTCTGGAACCCCCAGGCAAGAGAGGCAGAGGAAGACCAAGAAGTACATGGAGAAGAGAGTTGGAAACAGAGGTGAAAATGATGAGGAGAACATGGAAAGAACTTGAGATGATGGCACGTGACAGGAGGACTTGGCATGTGTTTGTTGAAGGCCTATGCTCCTTTGGGAGTGGAGGGTTATGAATGAATGAATATGAATGTACCTGATTATAATTTTTGATTGGTCAGTCTACAGTATAGAATAAATTGTTCAGAGTCATGTTATCAGTATGGAAATTATAGCAATAGAATATACTATTTACATTTATGGACACCACATATCTTATTTATAACCCATCAGAGGTAGAAACAGGATATTTGTATTCATTAATTTAAAAAAACAAACAAAAAAACAGCGTTTAAAGATTATTTCAAGCACATTTAGTTCTTCTTGAACTTTAACTTTAGTATCATCATTTTTTTTTCAGTTGGACAGAGAAACTAGCTAATGATTAACTAGAGCTAAGAATTATCATATCCGATGATAGTGAAGTGGGCTCAGAATATTATTTTTTGTTAAAGCTTGCTGTAAGTTACCAAAACATTGTAGCATCTAGTCATTAGTGTAACTGAATTGTAAGGTATATTATGAACTGAACAAAATATTAGTCTTTTGCGTGTGTGAGGTCATGTTAATGTCTTAATAATTCTGATTTCATTGTTTTGTCCATTATTTCTCCCCACATGCAAATTGAACCAGTTAGCAACTGCAACTTTGTGTGTACATTTGTACTTAGTTCTGTTTTTATGAATATTAAATATTGTTTACTTAAAAAAGAAAACTCTTAATGTTGATGCAAGGTTATTTAACTCATTACCAGCTGTAAATTTGAACTCACAGGAGGCTAATATGTATTGATCACTTATTAAATGAATGAGTGATGGAAATTCTATCAGAATCTCAAATGACATACTGGCCGGCTGAGATTATGTTAAACAAGCTTTACTGTCGTCTGTGGTTTAAGTGTATTCAAAGTATCAATATTCAGTCTCGTGTATTTGTCAATGGATTCCTACCTGTTAAAAATATCAGTAGCAACAATGTTATCACAGTGAGATAAGTTTCTCAACTAATTTTATCTTATTTTTCCATCCATTATCATTTTTGATTACAGTATTTTACTTTGTGCACATATCTGTGTATTTATTTCTGGGCTTATTTTGTACTGTTTAAGGAGGGATATACTGCACCCTTACTGTAGGTCGGGAGCCGCAGTAACATGGTGGTTAGTGCACTGGCTTCCTAGCTCAGTGGTCCATGGTTCGATCCCCAGATGAGGTTGGATTTTTTTAGGCCGCAAACAGTTCCTGGGTCAACCCAGCCCCAATTGGGTACCAGAGCAACTTCTTGGAAGGTTAAGGTGGCCGGCGTGATGCTGACCACATCACCCCTAGTGTGCCGATGGTCAAGAAAATATGGGCCTAACACCATATTCCCAATATGCCTCAGTGTGCGTGTAACAGGATCCTTTACCTACCTTTTTATTGTAGGTCAGATTTACAAAAATACGATACAGTAATAGTATATGTTAAGACATGTTGAATTTATCATCTTGTGATTCTAAACCTTCTGCTTCTTCAGAGATGTCACATTAGTGTTGTACCAAATATGTCATACAACATGACTGCAATCAGTAATGTATTGACATTTTGACAAATGAAATACTGACATTGGTAAAATGAAAGTTTATGTTTTCATAAGCCTTTGTGATCGTAGACAAGAATATTCAAAATTAAAAAAATTCTGGTGCAAAGTTATGCCTGTTTGAAAAAGTTTTCCCTGACATGAAAAATTCTGAGAAATTTAGGTTTTAATTTTCAGTCTTCTTGATATTTCTGAGTAGATAATTTCTTTCAGACCTGTTTTAAGTGAGAGTAAGGTCATTTCTGATACATAGAACCAATCCTATTTGGTAGCAGGAAAGGTAAACTTTCATAAAATGGATCAATTTAACAAGATTTTTTAAAAATTTGTTTCTTTCCTAAATCAGATAATTGAACATATTTTTGGTTTTTCTGATCTTCCTATGCTTTAAAATGACTGCACATGTTAAAATGAAGTCTGTGTTTTTGCTGCCCCTCTTGTGGTGTGTTTTAAAATATGTGATAATAGATATTATAGTCAAATAAAGGAAAATGGCTATTATATTTAGTTGGTGTTTTGGTTGGTTGAACTTTTCACCCCTCAATAGCTGGTTGGCTTGAATAACAATTTACTGAACATCACATGTAAGATCTGTGTGTTACCAGGGCCCTGAAAGGGGAGCAAAGAATAGTAACACTGTAACCTACACACATGTCATAACAGGCAACTAAGGAGGGTTGGGCATAGTGTCAGCTACCACATTCTGGATACACTTTAAGCCACAAAAACTTCAACAACAATGGACAGGTCAGCTAAGGAAGGTCTTAAGGAAGAAATTAAGGTCTTAAGGAAGAAATTAAATTAAATTGACTCTGACTAAGCAGCTTGACAATCTAGATTTTGCAGATGACCTGGCTCTTCTGTTTCATAACTGCAACCAGATGCAAGAGAAAATGAAAATATTTGATAAGAGTTCACAGTAAGGAGCTCTAAAAACACTGGGAAAAGACAAAGATTTTGAGAGTAAATGCATGCAGCAAACAGTAACAAGATTGCACTTGAAGAAACACCCTTACAAAATTTAGAATCATACATATATCTTGGCAGCAATATAGACACAGTTGGATGGACAGACAGTGATAACAAAATAAGAATTCAAAAGGCTAGAAGAGCTTTCACTGCATTGGGAAATATATGGAGATCAAAAGTAACCAAGCCAAATTTAAAAATAAGAATCTTCACGTCATATGTCTAAGTCCACCAGAAAATGTGATGATGATATAAAAGCTTAGAGTTATCTCAGTCAGTATCCAAGGCATTGTCCACAAAATGGCCTGAAATGTTGAAAGTTAGCCACATTAAACTGTTAGTGTGACAAGTCATATTACAAAAATATTAAGAGTTATCATGTTCAGGACACACAAAGCAATCAACACAGAGATTTCAAAGGATAAGTGTAGATTATTTTTTTTTAATGAACTGAAGTAAAAAATGCTCTTTCCATTTTGAGAACAATAAATAAATTCTCACTGGAAGTATATAAAATATCTATCTTCTTCTTAAGTACTATGCTTAGTGGTGTAGGAGATCATGTCTGTCCACAACTTCCTGTCTCCAGTACTATTAATCAATTCTGTTGTTGGCCTCTTTCCATCCCACAGTGTCAAACTGTCCAGTATTTGCTCTTTTTGTTTTCCCTAATCTCTTTTTCCTTCAATCTTACCTGTTGTTATGATATATTCCAGCTTTCCTTCAATCTTACCTGTTGTTATGATATATTCCAGCTTTCCTTCTATCTTACCTGTTGTTACAATATATTCCAGCTTTCCTTCAATCTTACCTGTTGTTACGATATATTCCAGCTTTCCTTCAATCCTACCTGTTGTTACGATGTATTCCAGCTTTCCTTCAATCTTACCTGTTGTTATGATATATTCCAGTTTTCCTTCAATCTTACCTGTTGTTACAATATATTCCAGCTTTCATCTTCTTATAACATGCCCCCAAAAAAGTGGATTGCTTCTTTCTTTTTCTAACTTGTGAAATAAGTTTCCTTTGTGCCTTGGCCTCTTTCAAGACATCCTTGTTACTCTTTTTGACTGTCCATGGTATTTTTAACGTTCTTCTGCAAAACCACATCTCTGTGGCCTCTAGTGCCTTCCCTACTTGTTTACTAATTACCAAATATCTTAAAATAACTATACTTGTGTTAAATCAACTATAGGAAACCTATTGATACAATAATAAAGCTTCATTCATTCATCATTCATTTCTTCTGCTTATGGAGCATGGACCATGGTGAGGCTGCCAACAACCTCATGCACAACCTCATATCAGTCAGCTTGTATGACATGCCTGAAGGGGCAGTAATCCTAGTCTTTCTTCATCTCATCAGAGATCCCCTGGAACTACCCGGGGTGTTACAAGACTTACAGACATTGTTGATATTTACCGTTGTGTGTATAGTGAACGTTGGTAAATGTAATGAGACATGGCTGGCTGTCAAACATTCTCACATAATAAAGCATAATCACGAAGCCTGAACACACTGGATATAACTCGACACGTTTAATCAATTATGTTATTAGAAGCAGAGAACATGGAAGAGGGAGCTAGCCTAAAGGCAAGTAACTCTAGTAGGAAACAAAGTAACCATGGAGACATATATACAAACTACCCCATCAACAGATATGATAAAAAATATGTGCACATCTCCAGAGGAAAAGATCTGACAGCAGTCAGAAATGTATAGTGGGACGAGTATGCAGCACTCAGGATAGATAATGATATAGGAGTACATCAGACTATACAGCAACGGTATAAGTCAAGAATGTACGTTATCCATGGACGTTTTCTCGATTCAACAGTAATAAGGTAGAAGTAATCATCATCTCATCTCAACCCGTAACCCGTCATGGGTCGTAGGGGTGCCATGGTGGAAGCATCAGCAGACAGGGTCCTCCACTGCTCTCTATCCTCAGCAATGCGTACAAGTGTGGAACATTCGTGTCCTGCCCATTCTTTGATGTTATCAGCCCAGGATTTTCTTTGCCTTCCTCTTCTCCGTTTACCTTCGACTGTTCCCTGGAGGATCATTTTCGAAAGGGAGTCATGACGAGTTACATGCCCAAACCAGGCAAGCTTTCGACGTTTCACTACTGACAAAAGTGGTTCTTGGTGGCCTGCATAGGTGTTTATCTTCTCTCTAACATAGACATTTGTTTTGTGCTCTTTATAGCAAATGCGCAAAATTCTATAACATTTATGCTCGAAAGCCTGAATCCTTCGCTCCGTATCTGCAGTGAGTGTCCAGCTCTCACACCCATATAAGAGAATAGATAATACAAGTGATTTGTATAATTTGATCTTCACAGGAAAACTGATGTTACTTTTCCAGATCACATTCAGTCTTGTCATGGCAGCTGAGGCCATCTCAAGTCTTGTCTTGATTTCTTTACTTGATCTCCCATCACTACATATAGTGGACCCGAAGTAATAGTTATTCAAAAAGAAAAAGTATTTTATGCAATAACTCTTTGTCAGCGGAAGTCAGAAAGAGTTCAGTGTTATATAAAACCTACCTTGGCAATAAGCAAACAAATAGGAAAAGTACTAGAGCCCACAGTGATGGGCACATCAGAAGAATTTTAAATTTATCATCATCATCATCAGTTGCCATCTCCACAACGAAGGTTGGCTGTAATGGATCTCCAACGTCTTCTGTCTCTTGTCTTGATGGTGCACTCTGATAGACTCTTTCCTGTCCATCTCTTGATGTTGTCTTCCCACTTATAGCGCTGTCTTCCCCTTGCACGTTTGCCTTCAACTCTCCCTTCTGTTATGGTCTTCTGTAAGGTGTTATGCCTTTTTATGTGGCCAAAGTATTTTAGCTGCCGAACTTTGACCTCCCTCATTAGTTCTCTTTTCATACCTAGATTTTCTAGGACCTCCTTATTTGTTTTCATCTCTTTCCATGAGATACGCCCCATTCTTCTATATATCCACATTTCAAGAGCCTCAATTCTTTCTTCCAACTGCTTATTCATCGTCCATGTTTCTGCACCATACAGAAATGCAGAATATATATAACACTTTATGATTCTCAGTTTTAATTTGTGAGATAACTGTTTGGATGTCAGTATATGTTTCATGTTGTTGAATGTAGCTTTGGCCATTCCTATTCTCTTCTTGATTTCTGTTTCACATCTGCCATCTTCTGTTATTATATGACCGAGATATACGTAGCTCTTGACTTGTTCCAGGATTTCCCCATTTACGCTTAGCTTTAATGTGGGTTTATCGTCTGTTTTGCTAATTATCATAGTTTTTGTTTTCTCAATATTAATGTCGAGTCCATATTCATGACTTATACAGTTCACTTGCTTCACTAGTTCGTGTAACTCCTGTTCGCTTTCAGCTAACAACACAGTATCATCTGCATATCTAAGGTTGTTTATTGACCTTCCACTGATGTTCAGTCCTTGTATTTCCTGTATCTGTTTGAAAATTTTTTCGGTGTATAAATTAAATAGGCAGGGGGACAGCACACAACCTTTAAATTTATCACAGACAGCTGAAAGAGTAATCGATGGTCAAGAAAATACGGGCCTAACACCGTATTCCTATTATGCCTCAATGGGCGTGTAACGAGATCATAAAAGAGTAATGAGTATATTCTGAAGGGGGCCAATGCGCGAAAGAAGCAGTTGACTGTCTTTGGCCACGTTGTGAGAAGTCGGAATATACTGGGACAACAAGAAAGATTGAAGTAAAAATGGATAAAGAAAAAGACAGGATACTGGAAGTTTTGACACAATGGCATGGACTAATGTCAACAACAGACTAGAATCGCGAGAAGTGGAAAAGATAGATAATCTGCTGGTAATAACCGGTAATTTCAACTCCAAGAGACGAAAATTCAAATGACCACAGGGCACGGAAGAAAATGATTCAAGGCATCACTGACCACAAGAAATAAAGGGGCATGATCGCAAATGACAGGCAGCCCGGTAATCATTGACGTGGCTGGGAATGTGAAGGTCTGATGCTGTTCTTACAATGCATGTGACTTTAAACAGATGAAAGTCAATTAAATATCTGGTAAGGTCCGTTATAATTCAGGATGTTGGGTCGTACACATGTCTTGGCAGTGGTGTGGACAGAGTTGGAGGGATGGACAGCGATATCAGGGTGGGAATACGGGAGGCAAGAGGGGCTTTCGTTGCGTTGGGAAATGTATGGAGATCGGGAGAGATTGGATCCAACACGAAAGTAGGAATCTTCGGCTCAGGTGTGAGGTCAGTCCTGTTGTGTGGCTCGGAGGCATGGGGAGCGACAGGGACAGCAGCCGGGGAGCTACGGACTTTCATAGGTGGGTGCTTGCGTAGAATGGAGGGATTGGGGTGGTATGACGGGGTTACCAGCGTGGAACTGATGACAAGAGCTGGACGGGTGCCGGTGGAACAAGAGATGAGAAGAAGACGATGGCGATGGGTGGGACACGCACTGGGGAAACCTGTTGGTGGCATTGCGGGGCAGTCCTTGTTCTGGGGCCCCCGGGGCGGGAGAGGCGGGGGGGGACCGGGGGGTACGTGGAGAGGAGAGTTGGAGACAGAGGTGAAAATGATGAGGAGAACATGGAAAGAACTTGAGATGATGGCACGGGACAGGAGGACTTGGCATGTGTTTGTTGAAGGCCTATGCTCCTTTGGGAGTGGAGGGTTATGAATGAATGAAGGTCCGTTATATAACTAGAACCACCGGGCCTTTACACCCCTCCACTTTAATATTATTCTTGTTCATAGTTTCTTCTTGATTTTGTTTGTTGTTTTTTATTTTTTATTTTATTACTTAACGTATAGGCCTAAGCACAATTGTGAGTATCCCTATTTTCAAATGTGATGCCACTTTCTCATGTCGGCAGTTGTTCATATTATTTGGAATTGAAAACAATATATATCCTAATTATAACCCATCAGAGGTTGAACGGGATTTCTGTTTATCTTCATTAATTTAAAAAAAAATAATCATTGAAGGATGATCGTTAAAACTGTTCAGAGAGATTAGCTCTAGCTGCAAACAGAGAACAGTCGTGGTGAACGAATGGCAGCTACTCTGAAGGAAACCAATAGAATGAAAAAAAACACAAATAGTGATACGTCTTACTGGGAGACAGGACAAGAAAAAAACCTACGTTGCGGCCACAAGGCCTTCGTTGGGGACAGACAAACGAAAAACAGAAGGGAAAGAAAGTGAGATTTAAGCAGAGAACATAAAACTATAAAAATAAGAGAAAACACTCCCTGATGTGTGTCAATGTTGGAAATAAAATGTCTGCCACTGAAGGAAAACAAGATGGTCACAACAATTGGATCCTACAGGCTCACAGCTTTTGATAATGTGCTTTCACAGTCTACACAACTACTGCTGATATCGCAACCGGCAAGTGGCGATGCTCTCTGAACGGCACGACATAAATCCACCTGGGAGGGACAACCAAGTGGCGATGCTCTCTACGGCGCCACCTTGGACAAAAAGCTCTCACGGCAAACAGAGGAGAGGAGAAAACGTCGAAAGAAACACCAGGGAAAAAAAATCGGCTGAAAGCTGTCACCTCAAGGCCTTCCTATAGTCAGTTAACGACTGAAGGGGTTATTATTATTTACTACCATGAGTCGACACAGGCAGAGTTATACGGTATACCAGTGATACTGCTGTTCGACCGTCTCACTTGCCCTTTTTTGCCCTTGCCGAATGAGATGGTTAGTACGTTCTGGCCAATGAGGAGATTCATTTCAAAATGTTAACAGATAAGGTCATAATTTATTTGACTGTTAGATGGTAAATGTAGTCCCGCCGGTGATACTGCCGCCGCAAGGGAGAGACGTTTTACAGACTTCATTAAAGTAGATCCAGCTTCGACAGATATGGTGACCAGTTTTCTTCCTCGCTGCCTTTGTTTTCCCTTACTGAAGAGCAGTCATGTATCCATTTACAGCTGAGTAGACTGGAGCGTGACGTGAGTTTTTAACCAGTTACCTTTGCTGTGAGAGGCCAGCACTGTAACCACACTGTCAATCCGTCGCTCTACTTCTTTACATTAGGTTAATAGATTAATTGTTCATTCTTTTTTTTTAAACTAATAGTACTGATCAGTAAGCAGTATAAATGTTTGACGCAGATTCACCTTATATTTATTATGGTTGTTTAGCTCGTTATATTTGGAGGGTCCCAATTAATTTTTTACCTCCTTAAATACGCCATTGCGCCTTTACCAAAGTTATAACAGCTCACACCGTTCTTGTACTGCGATCCTAAAATACTTTAGAAAACTGTCGGGCGTGCAATAAAAATCCTGATGATAAATCATTTCTGATATCTTGGTAAGTATCTCTTAAATCAGTATTAAGGTTATTAAAGAGGTTGACAGCTTATCCAGCCAGATTAGCGACTAGATTACATTTAGCGTACTAATTTAGCTTCATTGTAAGACGGCACCGCTAAAAACCATCAGCGGAGAGAAGCTAACCGATAAGGGTAAGCAGATGGAGAGGTGGGTCGAGCACTACTCTGAGCTTTATGCTAGAGAAAATACCGTTACGCCTGCAGCCCTTGATGCTGTCAAATGTCTGCCAACTATGGAGGAGCTGGATGCCGAACCAACATTTGAGGAACTCAGCAAGGCCATTGATAGCTTGGCCTCTGGCAAAGCACCAGGCAGTGATGGGATTCCTCCTGATTTAATCAAATGCTGTAAGAGCACGCTATTACATCCCCTGCATAGGATGCTGTGCCAGTGCTGGGAAGAGACAAGTATTCCTCAAGACATGCGAGATGCCAAGATTGTAACACTGTACAAAAATAAAGGAGACAGAAGTGATTGCAATAACTACAGAGGCATCTCTCTTCTTAGTATTGTTGGTAAGGTTTTTGCCAAAGTCGTCTTAATGCGACTACACAAGTTAGCAGAGCGCATATATCCAGAGTCACAGTGTGGATTCCGAGCTGGTAGATCAACAACAGACATGATCTTCTCTGTCCGCCAGCTTCAGGAAAAATCAAGAGAGCAGAAAAGGCCTTTATATATGATAAATCTGTATTCTTCTTTATCGTAACTGGGTATATATATCCGATCACGTTGTAAAGGTGTATTGGTGTAACTGGTCAACTCTAATAACCGGGCACAGTGTCAGGTATACATGTCACCTTGTCCTGGGACACAATGAGGCCCTGACAAGAATACAGTGTTGACAATGAGTGTTGTAATAAATGTCAATACGCGAATGTGTGACTGTTCTGTGGAGTTGACTGAAGGTTCAAACACTCATTCATGCGTATCTAGAAGTTACTTATGCAGACCACTGTAGACGTTTCAATAGTTTAATTTGACGCACACACTTGACAGAACGGGTACAGTTACAGGACACAGGTCGACATCAATAGCATATTGTTGACCCACGGTGTACAATCATAAATTGGCATTCATGTTGAAGAAAATCACAATGGAACCTCAGTATACAAGCGTTCAGAGTTCCATATCTTATACAAATATTCATCAGGCCTTACTGACTGATCATGTCAGTTAATATATAATGTTTAACAAATCTTCATCAGGCCTTACTGACTAGTCATGTCAGTTCATCAATAATGTTTACGGTGACTCCTAGACAGAACCTCCTTTAGCATAAGTGTAGCTTGCACCCTAGCGGAGATTTCTTTAAATAGCATTCAGCAAATATCATCTGAGAAAACCTTAAACTACCAATAGTAGGTTTTTCCTTTCATAAGTATGATCTCTTTATCATCACCTGATAATAAGGGCGTCCCTGTTCTCTGGTAAATGATCCACAATAGATAGCATTCCAAAATGGCTTCTAGTCTTGTAAACATCGCTCACCATAACGATGCACGACAAAGCTTCAATAAAGATTCACTTCATGAATATCAAAGTTTCCACAAGCATCAGCATAATCTGTCCTCATAACTGCTGTATAGAAACATAATCAGTGCTGCTAGATAATATGTCGTTCTGACATACTGACATAGGTAGATTCATGTAAACGTTTGCCCATCTTAAGCCTAGGAATGAACGAAGTCAGCAAAAGTACGTTTACCTTAGCATAAGAATACACTAGCAAGCACAAAAAACGCTCTTCTCCTCGCGTTATGAAATGAACACTAGGGAACTCACGGATTTAACCATCACAGAAGAAAATATCTTCGTTCCCATAATCAAAAGAGATCACAAACTTTGGGCAGGGCTAAGACATGACTTCCCGCCATAGGCTTCCACATCATCCAAGAACTCTCTAACGTATCTTCATCCGCCGAAAAGCACCTGACCCCAAAAGTATAGTACAAGAAAAATAATTCCACTAAAACATACTAAGATATCAAGATATAAGACATACTCGTCCTACATAGACAAGAACTACATATAGATTCGGGCCATAGACATTCTGAAGCAAGAACAATCTATTTCTAATCAAACACAGAATAGATTAAAGTAAGTCTAAATTCCTCCGCCGAGTTCGACTTTCAGGAACGATACAAGGAGCGATAACTCACAATATGAATACCCATCACCTAATCTGAGTTCTGTCCCTTTAGACCAAAAAACATGCATTCAAAGATAAATATATTTTTATCAGACAAATAAATACATTTTACCTATGTATGCGTAATCCGTGCCACAAAAGAATATGTGCGCAACAATATATCGCCTTTATAGACCTCACAAAAGCATTTGACCTTGTTAGTAGGGATAGACTCTTCAAAATCCTCCTGAAAATAGGCTGCCCTTCTAAAATGCTGGAAATGATAAAGTCATTCCATGACGACATGAAGGGAACAGTCCAATATGCTGGAAGCACGTCACAGCCCTTTGACATACGAAGTGGCGTTAAACAAGGTTGTGTTCTGGCTCCGACCCTCTTCGGGATCTTCTTTGCCTTACTCTTGAAACATGCATTCAGAGATGCAACTGAAGGAATATGCCTTCACACTAGGTCAGATGGCCGTCTGTTTAATCTTTCAAGGCTGAAGGCAAAAACTAAAATCAGAAGGGTCACTATAAGAGACTTGTTGTTCGCTGATGATGCTGCAGTCGTCACTCAAAGCCAGAACTTGATGAATCGCTTCATTAAAGCATGCAAGGACTTTGGCCTCACAATAAGTCTAAAGAAAACGAATGTGCTGAGTCAGGATGCGGGTGCTGCACCAGTTATCACTATCGATAACTATGAATTGGCAGTGGTGCACCAATTCACATACCTAGAGTCTACCATCAATGACAAACTCTCACTGGATACCGAAATCGACAGCCGCATTGGCAAAGCTGCAGCTACCTTTGCCCGCCTCACATCGCGTATTTGGGGAAACTCCAAACTCACAATGAAGACCAAAGCTGCGGTATATAATGCCTGCGTCACCAGCACACTCCTATATGGCAGCGAGACCTGGACGACCTATGCTAAGCAAGAAAGAAGGCTCAATACCTTCCATTTACGGTGTCTACGCCGCATCCTCGGCATTTCGTGGAAAGATAAAGTGACAAATGTCGAGGTGTTGTCACGTGCTGGCCTTCAAAGTATGTATACACTGCTTAGACAGCGCAGACTTCGCTGGCTTGGCCATGTTCGCCGCATGGAAGATGGTCGCATCCCAAAAGATATCTTCTACGGACAATTGGCAGATGGCAAGAGAACAGTTGGGCGACCACAGCTGAGGTTCAAAGATGTGTGCAAGAGAGATATGAGGGCACTGGACATGGATCCAGCAACATGGGAGGATGAAGCTGCCGATCGCACTAAGTGGCGATGCTATTTACGGCGCCACCTTAGATTGGGCGAAGAGAGGCTCACACAACAAGCAGAGGAGGGGAGAAAACTTCGAAAGGAGCACCAGGAAAATAAGCAGCTGAGGGCTGTCACCTCAGGGGCGCATTCCCATAGTCAGTTATGACTGAAGGGGCTATTATTATATTATTATTATAATTTAGCTTCATTAATCTAAATGTGTCGAGCAAGCCCTTTGAACACGTGTTTCTTATCACATTTTTCAGTTCACATTTCCTCTACCGCTGGCATTCGCTGAACGCTGAGGAGGCACGTGCAGCGTTGGCGTAGCTGGCAGACTTATCAGGACGGGTTCTTTTCAGGACTTCAGCATGCTAGCATACCCAGTACCAGTGGCGGTTCCAGCGGATTGTCATTGGGGGTGCTGCACTGTTCATTCATTTAAAATACTATACGGTACAACACTTACAAATTGTGACCACCATGTAAAATATCAACCCAGACACAAATGATTAGTGTCTTATCCCATCTAAAATCTGTCGAGAACATCTGAAAAGTTATTTTAAAAGTTTACTGCAACTAGGAGTAATCATTGTCAGTCGAAGCAGTTTCCCGAATTTCAAACCAGGTTACACAGACATTTATGCTGCTATTTCTCGTGTTTAAAATTTTCATTGTAACTTCCCTTTAATTACAGTTCATTGCACTTGGAGCTGTCTTTCGTTGCAGCACTTGTTAACTCTTTGACTCCGCAATTATTTTTCACCCTGTGCCGTAATTTTCATTCGTGATAGTCTAAAAACCACGCTCAGAGCGTTGTTCCGGAGTCAAAGAGTTAAATAAATTCAACCCAAACGCAGCTGTGTATAACAAGCATTCGCTTATAAGAGGTCAAGGTCACTTGAACTGTAATCGTTCGCAGCACTCCACGATACGGTCTTAGATAAAGAAATTTTCTCTTGTATTCAAGTTATTCAACCCTTCCGGTGTAACCTCAATATTTTTGGTCTGTCCGGATTACGTTAGTAGAGACAGTATAATAATAATAATAAATTCTTTAAGCACCAAACACGGCGCATAAGGCAGAAACCAGTGCTCTCCAGGTTGTACGTTGTGACGCCACTCCTCTTAGCTCTTGCACATTGTTTAATCCCAACGTTCTTCCTTCTCTTATTATTGTTCTTCTGAGTGTTTCTTTTGGTCTTCCTTTTTTCCTCTTACCCTCAGGAACCCAAGTGAGTGCCTGTAGTGGTATTCTGTTGTTTTGCATTCGTAGGACATGACCGATATATGACCGTCGTCTTTTCCTTATATAGTTGGAGACATATTTCTGCCTAGAGTCTTCTCTTATTTGTCGATTAGTCTTGAATTCTTTCCAACTGATGTTCATGAGTTTTCTAAGACATTTGTTCTCGAATGTATTCAGCTTGTTCTCCAATGATTTTGTTATTTTCCAACTCTCACAGCCGTATGTTAACACTGAGATAACATTTGAATTAAACAGACGAAGCTTGGTATGTATATTCAATGATCGTAATTTCCAAATGTTAGATAATCTATTGAAGGCGCTAGCTGCCAAAGCAATTCTAGTATGGATTTCTCTTGTTGTGTCACCATCCTGAGTCATTTTACTGCCAAATAATTGAAACTTTCAACTTTCTGTAGTTTTTCCCCGTTCAGGATGATATTAAAGGTCTCGTTAGAAAAGTTAATAACTTTAGTTTTAGAGGCATTTATTTGGAGACCTATTTTAACCGAAAGATGACACAAATTATTTACTGCTTCTTGGGATTGTCTGGGTGTTGAACTTAAGAATGCTAAATCATCTGCGAAATCCAGGTCCCCCAGGAATTTTCCATTTGTCCATTTTATACCTAATTGTTCATTGTGGGTATAGTTTCTCATAACTCAATCAATAGCTATTCCAAAAGGTAGTGGTGACATAATACAGCCTTGTTTCACCCCTGTTTCTACTGTAAACCATTCTGTATTCCCTTTATTTGTTCTAACACAACATCTTGCATTGTCATATAGTGTTTTGATTATATTCACATATTTTGTTGGAAAACCATAGATTGTAAGTATCTTCCACAATGATGGGCGGTGTAGACTATCAAAGGCTTTTTGAAAATCGACGAAGGTGATAATAAGTGGCGATTGCATTTCCACTGATTCTTCTATAATTGTTCTTAGTGTGAATATTTGATCAATACATGATCGTTTCGGCCTGAAACCCGCTTTTTCTTCTCCGATCTTTTCGTCAGCATGCAATTTAAGTCTTTCTAACATCATGCAACATAATAATTTTCCAGGTACTGATAATAGAGATATACCACGCCAGTTATTACAGTCTGATAGATCACCTTTCTTCGATAACTTTACAATAATACTGTCTTTCCATTGTTGTGGTGGTTGTTCTTCTCTCCATACTTCATTTATAATATCTAATCCAATACCAACAGAAAAAGAACAAATGAAGAGATGGGCTGAGCACTTCGAAGAGGTGCTAAACAGACCACCACCAACAGTAACACCTGATTTTAATAATGAAACACCCACAACCACCTTGCCAATAACTTGCGATGAATTCACGCTGGACGAGATCAAACAAGCCGTTAAAAGATTAAACAATTTTAAAGCTGCTGGAGTTGACGAAATTTCAGGCGAAATGATTAAAGCAGTTAATGACAACAACCTCTTGAGAATTTTAGATTATAAATGAAGTATGGAGAGAAGAACAACCACCACAACAATGGAAAGAGACAGTATGCAGTCATTTTTTATAGGGAGTGCTGCAGCTCAACATCACATTAAAGAAAGCCGCCACTGCCCGGTACTATTATTCTTTTTCAGGACTTAGTGTCTAACGCGGTACTCCAGTTAACAGAGTTCACTTTTTTTTTTTTTTTAAATTGCAAAATGCGCTCTGAAATAACCAGCAAATTCAAGTCCTATGTTGAAAGAAACGTGCCTCGCCTAAAGAAGGCAAAACAAACAAGAAAAAAAAAAACACACACACACTTCGAACACGTGCAGAAAGTGGTCCACGGAAATATTTCCAAGGTAAAAAAAAAGAGTCGGCTTTATTACTATATGCATAGTTCTTCTTCGTTCGCCCTCATACTTCTACATTTTTGACTCTTAAAAAAAGGCAGTAGTCAGCTCAAGGTTCCTGACATCTCCAAACAGTTTTTCGTGGAGAGAAGTGGGTTGTTGCCATATGCCACTCCGTTCCCTGCTGCAAATTGGGCAGGATTGGAGCAAATGTTTATCTGTTAGGAGACTTGTGCCACCGGGGCAGAGATCTGTTGGACCAATCCTGTACTTGTGGTATAGATGGTACCTCAACCTATTGTAACCAGTGCGTAAGCGGAAAATGATGACCTGGTCTCGCCTAGATAACTGGTGGTAGGCATCGTCGTTTATGTGACCTGGGTGTTGTCTGTCCCATTTGAACTAGCATATGGCTTTTATACAAACAAATATGTGCATACAAAAAGCTAGTTTGCCTTTTTAACGATAATGACGCCAGGGGAGGGTAGTTAAAAAGCCTATACAAATTTAAATGTCAAAGTTCTATTCATGCCCCAGTCTAGCGTTCTCTATTTCTATTAACTGCGTGCGAATAGCTTTCTGTCTCTTTCTCTCTTTTTAAACTGTTCCTTCATTACTAATTGTTCCCTTTGTGACCATTCTTTCCTTTCTGTTTCTCTCGAAGATTTTTTTTCCTTGCTGCGTCATCTTTTTTATTATTATTATTTTTTTTAAACAACTCTCCTTTCTGCTTCCCTTGAGAGTCTTTTTAGTTCTTCTTAACATCTTTCTCTTCTGGTTCCAGTTTCTTTTTTCTTTTTGTTCTTTTTTTCAAGCCTCTCATAGTCAACATCTTTAGCTATTTCTTAACCAAGACGTTGATTTATATGCTCTTTCAATTCTGCTTTCTATTGTCTTAATGTCGTTCCTTACTGGATCGGTGATTATAATTGAAGGGCCAAAGTCTTCATATTTATATTGAGTGGCGTAAGTGGCTGCAAAACAAAATACTGTACATGTAGAATCATCTGAGATTAGGTGCATGGTCCTGGCGTCAGAAAGCCAATTTTGGTTAACTTTTCAATCACAGACCAAGATTCACAGCTTTAAATTTAAAATTGTTCGTTTAAATTACCTGACTGCGGCAGTCTTAGCATAGTTCCAATGTACCTCTTCCTATTAGAGTTATCGACAGAAGAGCACAGTAGAGTCCTTCTTCTTCTTCTTCGTTCACCCTCAGACGTTAACTTAAATATGTTCAAAGAAAGCAGTTGTCAGTATGAGACTGCTGACATTTCTGTAGAGCTTTTCTAGGAACGGCAATGGTGATGCACCATATCGCTTTCTCTTTTCTCATATGTTGGACACCTTTGAAGTAGATGCTCAGCTGTTATTATATCAGTTACACTCATCAATAGTTCATATCTTTAACTTGTTGAATAGACGGTATCCCAGTCTGTTGTGACCTGTGCGAAGTCGGAAGATTACTGCTTATTCACTTCTGCTAGGCTGGGAATAGGCATCACTTTTATTGTATCTGGGATGTTCTGCTTCCCACTTGTTCCCGTATCTGCGCTTGATAAAACTCTTGACCTCTTTACAAGTTTTGCTTGTGTCAAGTTGAGGTAGCTTTTCCCCTTCCTTTGTCAATCTGTCAGCCTCTTAATTTCCGGGCATGTTTTAGTGAGAAAGGCTTCACTGTATCACAACTCTTTTGAATTGCTGACACAGTTTGTAAGTGTTACTCTTAGGTCATCCGTGTCGGCATTGTTTTAATTCTTCAGCGTTGCAATCACTGACCGCGCATATGAGAAGATAGATATTTGTCTTTCTGAGCAGTCTTCTGTCATTCTGCTGTAGTTTTTAAGGCCTCGGCCTATGCTTTGAAGTTACTTGAGAATTTTCCTGTTGTGACTGACAGCTTTTTTTGTGTGCCATTGCTTAAGATCAGAAAGACTCCTCCACCCCCATCTTCAGTTGCATTTATTGCTGATCCATCTGTGTATGCATGGATCCAGGTGTTTCTTTGGTAATGTTTCTCTATGTATTTTGAGGTTAGGACTCTTCTTTCTGTTTCATTTTGGCAGTTCTTTCTTTCAATACTGTTAAGGTCATGTTTTAGTTCTGTTTGATCCAGGGGAGATAAACCTTAAAATATTTATTGTACAGGTTGGTTTTTTGGGTTATGACGCTTGAATGCGGATTTATTGTTGATTTGTTTTAAAAAATATACGATAGGGGAATCTTCGAGAATATTCGAAAGATAGAAAGTACAGAAGGCGTGGTGAACGCTAATCATCTCAAGTGTTGAGATGTAATTATTCTGAGTTGTTTTGAGCTGTGAGCGATTATCTCTCGCGGCTAGCCCGCGCATGTATTATTGTCGGAGCTGTGTTTTGAACAGCCGACTCTCGTGACTCTTTGAGCGGGGCTGATATGCGGAATCCCGTGACAGTTCGCTCTGGGCGTTTGACCGGGCTGGTGAGTGATATTTTGGAGGGTGTGTGCCTGTGGTGGGTTTTGATGTTAAAACAAAGTAGTCAGTATGTGTCTACAGAGTGAGGTCAGCTATGCAAGTCCCTGAGTCTAATAGTTGAAGTTGATGTTCTCGGGGTACCTGACTGCTACCACCCTATGATCTCACTCTGCGCTTTATTTTGGGTATCTAGTGTTTGTGATGTAATTTATATGGCTTGATGTCTAGGGTAATGGAAATGTAGTGATAATTGCGTTAAACACATACAATTTGTAACTTATTGAAATCGAAGAAACAAGACTGGGTTTAAAGTTATGATATATATGTATATACAATTTAATTTCCTGTCCCTCAAATTTTTTAGGACAGGAATGTTTAACTTAAAATGAAATTATGGTTTTATCAAATTAAATACACAATAAGGACATCTGTCCAATATATTTTAATGTGTTAAGGTTTCTAAACCGTTATTCCCTGGTGGAAAAAACCCTGTTATACGAAGAGTCAATATTAGGAAAAACTGGTTTTCACATCATATCACAAACTGTTACTGAATAGGGTGGAGATTAAATACATTTGAGTTTGCATAAGCCCGCAAGATATAGGCTTATCTTAGAAATCCTGGTAGACCCTGGAAGACTGTTTCGAGAACACTGCACACTTCTCCGCTGCCATGTATTCTACACTTCTACCCATATCTACACCATCCTGCGTCGGTTGAAGTGACCAAGTTTAGGGCCTGCTTCCCCTGGAGCCTTAGAGGGAAACTGCTGTTTACAGCTGCCTTTGCCTTCCCTAACTTAGGACTAGGGTGAGTTACCCATTTACAGCTGGGTAGACGGGAGCATGCCTGATCTTCACAACTCTGTACACTACCATGGACACATACAGTAGTGGCACCACCAACAACATGTTACAGTGATTGATAGTGGAGCTTTACAGAAGGAAGAGAACACACCACACTTTACAGGTTTACAGTATACAACTGACACATCTTTACAGATTGACACTTTACAGAGGGAAAGAAAGAAACTTTACAGTAGGAAACTTTAGATATGACTCACCAAAGTATTTTCGCACGTGGAATAAAGGTTGGCCTCGGTAAAAACTGACAGAGGCGACCTTCAACCCACTATCCAACGGTTTAAGCATTTCATCACTTCTAAGCATGCACGTGTGATGCACGTGGTGTTAAGTCAGCCCCAGCGATGCTGTAATCAGCATCGTGGCGGCTTCCTTAACCGTCCCAGAGTTCCTCTGGTGCCCAGTTAAAACTGGGTCTGCCCTGCCGGGTTGCGTGCGGTGCATCACACATACCTTGTGTATATCATCAATGACAAACTCTCTCTGGCCACAGAAATTGCTAGTCTCATTAACAAAGCTGCAGCTACCTTTACCTGCCTCACATCAGTCTTTTGGAGAAACTCCAAACTCGCAACGATGACCAAAGCTGCAATATATAACGCCTGTACCCTTCCACCTCTAGTTGCTGACCCTAGTATAGTGACGTCTCTAACACTTCACTCCCACCTCTCGATGCTGGACTTGGTCATGTCTCTAACACTTCACTCCCAACACTTCAGTAGTCAAGTCTCTAACACTACACTCCCACCTCTAGATGCTGGCCCTAGTAAATGCAAGTCTCTAACACTACCCTCCCACCTCTCGATGCTGGTTCTAGTACAGGCAAGTCTCTAACACTTCACTCCCACCTCTAGATGTTATAACTGTTTGTAAAATATATATTGTAATATTTGCGTATAACTGTTGTATAAATAAACAACACATAACACAATACAATACAACACACTACAATACAACCCACACACTACCTACACACACCCGCCATTATTGAACTAATATATTGCTATACCATAGACCATCACCTGGACATGTTTCAGACATTTATTTTTCCGTCATTATCGATTTTTTATATTATATATATATATATATATATATATATATACTATATATATATATATATATATATATGAAATAATATATATATTTTATATATATAGTATGTCTATATATATATTGTATGTCTATATATGTCTAATTGTTGTATTATATGTAAATATATATGTATAACAGTACAATACAACATCACACAAAAATCACCCCTAACCTGTACCTCACTATGCATCGTCACCCTCGCAAGCCCAAAAACCTCCACTCACTTAAAACACCACCTTAGTAGCCTACTAACGCGCCATTATTGATTTTTTATATTTTCCGTCATTATCGATTTTTTATATTTTTTATATATATTTTCTAAGTATTTTGTATAAACAACACGCCCGCCGTGCTCGAACAAATCGCGCCAGCACAAAAAGACTACACTCGCTTCAAAAACCCCCTTAGTAACTTACTAACCAAGCATTATCGATTTTTTTATATATTGTATGAATATATGTATAAACAAACACACCAACACACACAAATCCCCCCTAACCTACAACCGCCAGCTACAGCCCAACATGCATCGTCGCCCACGCCAGCGCAAAAATGCTCCACTCGCTTCAAAAACCTCCTTAGTAACCTAATCCAACATTATCGATTTTTAAATATATTTTCCTCTTTAACTCAATATTGCAGGTTTTTAACGATTTTTTATGTCCATTGTCTACACACATATATATATATATATTTGTGTATATATATATATATATATATATATTTATATATATATATATATATATATATATATATATATATATATATATATATATATATATATATATATATATATCTTGTACAAACACAAATACCAAAACACTACCAGTCCAATATAACAACACACAACAACAAGCAAACCAAAAGCAATACCACCCACACAACACCGCTCTAACACTTCACTCCCACCTCTTCATGATAGTTCTAGCCACCTCTCAATGTTGTTCCTAGTATAGACAAGGCTCTAACACTTCACTCCCAACACACCAACACACTGCTGAGTCACACACACACACACAAACCCCTAACCCACCACGCCAGCTACACCCCAAAATGTACACACCCATGCGTCGTCCCCCTCGCCAGCCCAAAAAGGCTCCACTCGCTTCAAAAACCCCCTTAGTAACCTACTAACCCGCCATTATTGATTTTTTATATTATCCGTAATTATCGATGTTTTTTATATTTTTTATATATATATTGTCTAAGTATTTTGTATAAACAACACGCCCGCCATTATCGAACAAATGTATTGCTATATAACAAGTAATGCGTCTGATCGTCAGAGGAAGTCACCCCGGCTAAAATATATCGCTATATTAAAAAGTCATGCGCCTCCGCCTGAAATTCCTCCGCCTAAAATCGATCGAGTATTTTGCTATATAAAAGTCATGCCCCTCCGCCTGAATGCGACCTAAGTCCGCCATTATATACTACTTTCATGTTATATTTAAAAATTAGTATGGAGTAACGGAAAAGCCTTTTGAAAGGGGATGGATACCCTAGCGTGGCGTTAATAGATTCAAAAACGCACGCAGCTCTCTGGCGTTTTTGAAAATGCGACGTTCTGAAAAAACGGCGTCTAACGACAAGTGTCGCATGTTGTAACTAATAATAGATTCTTAGAATACGTTAGTTTAAAAAAATTCAAGGAGTGTCCAATATTTTGCATTAGATTTTATCGTCCTTGACAATTTTCAAATCTTGTAGCGGTTATAAACGTTAACGTTACGTCACTAGAATTAGACTTTTGAAAAATATGAGCAGGGTAGGGCAATGGTAGCTATCTTGGCGTATTGGAACAAAATTCAAATACTGTATTATCATTATAATTTGAGCTGGAGGGTTAAAAACGATGCATTTTATCACAGTGCATGCGCAGAGTTCTAGGGAGATGTCTAGCGGTGGGCCAGCCTCTCTACCTATGATCAGTCCACGTAACTTTATCAGTGGTAGCCTGTGTGGCGCGTATAAGAAAAGTAATAATATTTAACAGTGATATTAACAACGACTCTAGAATTTATCAGTGGTGGCCAAGACTGGTTTTGCCTGGTTTTCAGCCTTACGGGGTGTGAGTGATACCCGCGACATTCGTGCTTTAGGAGTTACATTTTTTTTTTTTTCTTTCTCTAACATTTCTATGTTTTTCTGGTCAATTTTAATGCGCTGTTTTTAAATCTGCAAACCGTTTTTCTCTATCAGGTCGGGATCTCTAGAAATATGCAATTGAAGTTTTTTAACAACGCATACAGTATTACAACATCATTCGTACAAGAAGTATAACAGTTATGTAGGCTTGAATTTCTTTGCAGTCGACTTTCGTCGGTGAATGGCATGTGGTACATCACGATGAAGCATCCAACAATAATCGGCAAGCATGGTCACACTCCACCGTCCTTGATAACGTGACTCCATTACGGCGATATCTTGATGGAATCGTTCTCCATGTTCATCGCTGACTTCGCCAAGGTTGTCAGGGAAAAAGTCAAGATGCGAATCGAGCAAATGGATTTTGAGGGACATGTTACAGCCCATAATTCTGTTTGCATCTATGCACTGCTTAACAATATGCACATAGTCGACAGATTTGTGATTTCCCAGAAAGTTATCGACGATCGATTTGAATGCCATCCATGCGCGAAGTTCACTACCATGTAACAAGTTCTCGAATTGTTTGTCTGCAATAAGTTTCCTAATCTGAGGTCCTACAAAGATACCTTCCTTTATCTTTGCATCGCTAACTTGCGGAAACTTTTCTCGAAGATAAGTGAAAGCTTTGCTCGTTTTATCTAACGCTTTTACGAAATTCTTCATGAGCCCCAACTTTATATGTAACGGTGGTAAAATGATGCTGTCTTTGTTAACTAATGGCTCGTGTATTACATTTTTATGCCGAGCTGCATACGATCCCTGATAGGCCACACCTTTCTTGCATAATGTTTCTGTCTGTTGCGGCTGTCCCATTCACATAGGAAGCAACAAAATTTAGTATACCCAGTCTGCATGCCCGTGAGAATTGCAATGACCTTTAGGTCTCCACATATCCGCCATTGGTAGTCATTGTACTTTATTTTTGCCAAAAGTATAGCCATATTGTCATAAGTTTCTTTCATATGAACAGAGTAGGCGACTGGAATTGATGAAAATAAAATTTCCGTTATGCAATAACACGGTTTTTAGATAGTCTTGGAAGAGTCGATGAAAAGTCGCCATTCGTTGACTATGTGCTCATGACCGAGGAAAAGGTGCACCATTAGACCGTGTACAGCTTTGCAATAGCAAATGTCATCATCCATCTCAAAGTATTGAACAAGTTCTCTATGTCTATGACGAAATTTAGATATCGGAGTATTGGGCGCTAAAAGATTCCATTCTTTGAGTCGCGAACCGAGTAATTCCGCTTGTCCTTTGGTAAGAGCGAGATCACGTATTAGATCTGAAAGTTCTCAATGGTTAATTAAGTGAACACCATCATTCACCGGTGTATATAATCCGAGTCAGAATTAGTTTTTAAAGCAGGTAAACTATCTCTTTCCGATGGTTCATTCACGTCCAACGGATATTGTTCTGGTGGAACTGGGATCGGACACGTGATTGGATCATGAAACGCTGGTTTCGAAACCGATAATATTTGGATAAACCACAGACTTTCTAGTTTTAAAAGTGAAACCATGGATATTTGTCAAGCAGAAGTAACAATCAGTAGCGTGATTTGTCGGTTCACGCCATATTACTGGCACTCCAAAAGGCATCGACTTATGCTTCGGC
The DNA here is from genome assembly GCA_024509875.1 of Oreohelix idahoensis. Lineage (NCBI taxonomy): Eukaryota > Metazoa > Mollusca > Gastropoda > Stylommatophora > Oreohelicidae > Oreohelix > Oreohelix idahoensis. Next base: position 196,121 of record JAMPIV010005309.1, read on the forward strand.
GATTTTCGTAACCAGCCTGCCAATGTATTTGCACAAGTTGAACAAACTGCATTTGGCTTCCAAGATTTATTTGCATCATCAACTTTCGAATCGAAATAAAGTTCATATGCTTTCTTTAGTAATGGTGTAAAGTTTTTCTGGTGAACACGATCGGTAAAATATCCGCACACGTAACAGAACAGATCAGCCGAATTTTACAACTACGTTTAAATAAAAATAAAAGCCATATTTCGCTCAGAATTATTTCAAAATACAGTAACTATTTGAAAAATAGCGTAACATATGTCATGCATCTTTTAGCAGTATAAAAAGTAGAATTATTTTGCATTTTATTAATTTTTAATAAGTTATATAGTAAAAATGAAACAGAGCAAATAACGGTTTCCCAAAAATATATTTATTCACAAATATCTTAAGAAGTCGATGTGATAGAGATAAACGGATTTCAAATTTGAAATCAGCGCAAGAAATTGACCTAAGAACACTTATTCTTATATAAGAAAGAAAAATGTTGTTTGTCAGTGTTATCGAATGCAAGTTCAAGATTTTAGGTACCTCCTTTCAATGAAATTGATAGACAGTGTACCGTTATAACTACAGAGTGGTCAAGTACATGATTTGCAGTGTTCCAGTTCCTGTCGTCCTGTGCGGTATTCAAGCACATATCATACGTTATCAATGACCTCAAGTGAGAGTTGACGACGAGTTCCAGTACCTGTTCCTGTACCTTTCAGTGTTGGAGTTTGCTTATGTTGTGTTATCCGATGCCCATCGTTTTGGCGGAAAGGACAGGATTATTCTCAGATAAAAAGATAAGTGGTTTTTGTTGTGTAAATTGTGCCACTTTATGTATGTCAACAAGCCTTCTCATGTTATGCATTATTTGTTCTATTGCGTGTTTTATGTTCTATTTCCATATTTGACTTATGAAGATAACATCCCAGTTTACCCAGGACTTCATAAGTGTTCTTTAGGATTTAGTTGTGAGTGTCAATTGAGCGATAATTCCGGTTCAAGGCTAGAAACCTTGCCGAAGTTTAGATCGTTATTTGCCTCTTACGACAGTAGTTGTTTAGGTGACGCAACGTTTCATTGTTGTTCTCGCAGTATTTTTTCTATACCTTAGTTTATTGATTAATTTGTTCGTGAGTGTCTTTCTCTCTTTTCTATCTTTTAGTTATATACACATTTTCCGTTTATACACTGTGTTGTCGATTGTTTTATTATTATATTGCAGCTGTCGTTACAAGCTTTGTAACCTATTCCTTTAGTTCTGCTTTATTGTTCTGTTGATTTCTGCGAACGTTATCATTTGTTCTCTAGTATCTTGTCTTTGTAACTGTTATTCCTATTATCTATATCGATGTATTATAGGATTTTTTGATGCATAAGTATTAATGGCTACATGATATATGTTGACTTCCCTCATATGGATATGACTTGATAAAGGTTCTATGGACAGGAATTTGTGATACAGATTTAACGAATAATTTCAATTTCTTGAACAGATATTTAACTGTGAGAGGTGGAAAGTTAATTGTCCAAACTTTTATAGGCAATAACTTATTATAATTATAGGTGATTATACATATAGTTGACTTAGTGATTGAATCACCATGGATTTGGATAGCGATCTTGATAGGGATCCTGAGGATATGAGGCCTATGTTAGACTATCTATTTGAAGAAGGTAGAGATGGGTCGTGTACTGGTCATCAGTGAAGAAGGTCTTCTTTGGGTTACCACTGCATAAGTGAATCAACCGGTCATGTTGACACAGAGTGGGAGTGTCAGGTAACGCGAATGGTGGAATGGTTCTGTGTAGTTGACCACTTGATAATATTACACTCACACACTCTTATGCAAGCCAATGATGACTGGAACTACAGCTGACATTTCACACTGTTTAATAAGGACGCACACATCTGGACAGCACGGAACATAGTCATAGGAACATGTTGACATGTACATCATTAGGCATTTGAATAGTAGATCATATTTCATGCAGCATTCAAATATGATGGGCGATATAAGGTAATCATTCAATGTTCTGGCAGACTATTGCCATATCCCCTAACTGACTGAACGCATCAGTGGGTGTGGGTGTGTAAACATATAAAGAGTTCACTGGACGAACTTTTTCCTTGGCTAAGTTCTCCAGCGGCATATATCAAATGTTTATGTAACAAAGTTAAACCACGATAGGGGTTTTCATATTAATAAGATCTCCATATCACTGTCCGATAATAAGTTTGATATACTGTTCTCTTGACAGTGATCCATAACGATGACAAGAATACAAGATGGCTACCTTCCTGAGTTTTGCTCACTCACCCAGAAGAAGGATAATGATAAGCCAAAGTTAATTCACAATTTGAATATCAATAATTTCATAGAGTTTCCCTACAGTTCCACATTCATAAGGTTGCTTCATGTAGACATAAGCTCTGTTGGGAAACCTGTCATCTTCAACTGTATATATATAAACGACCAACGATGCTCGAAACACGATGTCCATCTAGGTCTAACCAAATAGAGATCATCAAAAAGAAGGGTCTGGTATTACCTGGAGTCCGAATTAATAATAAAGTGCATGAGGAGAATCTCTGACAATAGAATCTCGCAGAGACACTATCTCCTTCTGAAAAAATCATTCACAAATCACTTTTCAACCTTTAAAAGGACCAGCCCAAAAAATACACACGGCCATTCTCAGCCGGCTTTGTCGAGACTCCGTACGCCTCCGTAGGACAACGAATACCTGCCCCAGAGTTCGGCACAAAGAATATAGTCCGACCTAAACATACGAAGATATACAATATAAGACTAAATCTTCTTGCACTAGACAAGTAATACATATGAATTCAGGCCATAAACATTCTAAACAAAATCAATCTATTTTCTGGCCCTAACAAATGAGAAATGACATAAATTCGGTATTCATACGCTAAATCAATATTCAAGGGAGATCATCCACATAATCAAAAGTATAAACCAATCATGGATTATCTAGCTTTACAAAGGAAAGCATTTTCGTACACTCAATAAATACAAATATATATTTTTCCATATTAAATAGACATACAGGACGAATTGTATGCCTCACTGAAGTAATCCGTGCGTCACACAATTCCATACAAATATAGAATACAGAATATGTGCGCAACAGATTACCACACCCCCCGGGAAAAAAAAATGGTACATTTTTTTTTTTGAAATACATCTAGGAGCAACATACAATAGGCTCACAACGCACGAATGATAATGCGCAGATGATAAGCATTCCAAACAAATGTAACGCCTAATGTAAGGCTAAGTCGTCCTATGGTACGACAAATTAGAATATATCTTAGAATCCAGAGAAAGTCTTTCTCTGAGTATAAATATTTCCAGAGAGGTGTCACCCACGCATACTACAATATTGGCTCTGCCACAATTTCTACAAAAGATTATCCAAAATATTTCATCTTAGGTATCTTAAAATCATGATTACCAAAGAAGAAGAACATCAAAAAATCAGCGGTGAATATGCATCAATGAACCGCTAAGTAGTGATACAATCAATATATGCTATATTACATATGTGTACCCATTTTAACATAGGGAAAAAAAAAACTGTAGTAAAGTTAGACATGTTAGAAATCTCAGGATCTAACAGTTAGGTGGAATCATGTGGGCATCTAGACAAGATGTCTGCCATCACATTTTCTGACCCACGGATAGCTCGCACCGAAAAATGAAAAGGCTGAAGAGCAATCGCGTATCGCGTTGATCTCGCGCTCTTCAGATTTTTACTCTGAATAGCTGTAAGAGCTTTCTGGTCAGTTTCCACAATGAAATGCGCGCCAAGAAGAAATCTTTGAAGTTTAAGGATTGACCAAACCATAGCCAATAATTCACGGTCTAGGACCGAGTAATTCTTCTCTGCGGCATTTAGTTTTCGAGAAATATACATCACAGGGTGCAGAGTTCCAGAGTACTCTTGCATTAGTGCTGCTCCAATCCCTGTGGATGAAGCGTCACTACGAAGAATAAATGTCTTATCTTTAGTAGGTAACACTAAAATAGGTGAAGTAGAAAACATAGTTTTAACCTTATCCAAAGAGGATTGACATTCTTGAGTCCAATGGACTATATTAGGAGACCCTTTCTTTAGCAATGAAGAAAGAGGTGACATGATCGAGGACAGATTCGGGATGAATCGTCCATAAAATTGTATTAGACCCAAGAGACTTCGCACTTGCTTTTTAGTCTTAGGCATAGAAATGTTAAGTATCTTACTTGTATTATGGTCCTCTGTTTTTAGGAAACCATGACCAACACGGTGACCTAAGAAAGATATTTCGCTAAAACCAATACAGGCTTTAGATGGTTTCGCTGTCAGGTTATGCTCGCGTAAGATAGACAATAGTTCATTTAACCCGTTATAGTGATCTTCCCAAGTATCACTGAAAAGACAGATGTCATCAAGATATGCAATGACATCTGAGCGATGAGATAGGATTCGACGCATCATGCGTACGAATGTTGCAGGGGCGTTCATAAGGCCGAAAGGCATGAAATTCCATTGGAATAGACCCCTAGGTGTCGAAAAAGCAGTAAACGGTTTGGCGTGTTCGGATAGTGGAACTTGCCAATATCCCTTAGACAAATCAAGTTTAGTGAAGAAATGAGATTTCGATAGTCTAGTAAGTAGCTCTTCTAGTAAAGGCATAGGTTCAGCATCAAATTTCGTCACTTGGTTCAATTTGCGATAATCAACGCAAAGACGTATGTTATTGTCTTTTTTCCGTACAATAACCATCGGCGAAGAATATGCTGATGTGGATGGTTCAATTATTTTCAAATCTATCATCTCATCCAACTCTTTCTCAACCTGTGCTTGAAAATGTATCGGGATAGGATACGGTCTGACTCTTATAGGATTATGGTCAGTGAGTATAATGTCATGTTCAATGACATCAGTTTGACCAGGAATGTCAGTAAGGACATCCTGAAATTGTTGTAACATAGTAGAAACTTGTTTCTGTTCTCCTAGAGATAACTCGGGAGAGACCGTAACATCTTTCCATGATTCATTAGAATGAAGTGGAATCATCGGAAAAGGGAGATTCACATCCGAGAAACTCGTTTCCTCATCCTGTATTACTGACAGTGATGAGTAATGTCCATGTGGGACTGGAGAATCGTCCGTTGCCTGGAAAACAGGTTGTAAATAATCCGGACGTTCATGGAATTCCGTAAGCATGTTGATGTGGAAGGTTTTATGCTTCCCGTCAATATCGACGATATAGTCAACATCGGAAACTTTTGATATTACATCGTACGGACCTTTCCAAGAAATAAGAAGTCTGTTTTCCCTACAAGGTAGCAAGACAAATGCTTTGTCACCCGGACAAAGTTGTCGCAAGCATCTCTTCTTATTGGCAAATTGCCTTGCCTTCTGTTTCGCAAATTCAGAAGAAGCAGTTGCCAATTTGCATGCTTCAATAATCTTGTGTCTAAGCGCAATGACATATTCGTAAGAGGATTTTGTGTCATCGACAATATTATCAGCAGTTATAAGGTCATGAAGTAAGGACATAGGACCTCGCGGTTTCGCACCAAAGACAAGTTCAAAGGGAGAAAATCCTGTATGTTCGTTGGCGACCTCTCTGTATGCAAAGAGAGCCGCGGGTAAAACCCTGTCCCATTCTTGAGGATGATCTTCAGTTATTTTTCCTAATAGGTTTTTGAGAGTCCTATTCAGACGTTCTACCATCCCATTAGACATAGGATGATAAATACTACTCAGAGATCTCTCTATCTGTAGAGTCGCCATTACTTGAGACATGGTATCCGATATGAGTTGGGTACCATGGTCTGATAATATTTCTGCTGGAAATCCCAGACGAGAAAATATTAGCCAAAGAGCATCTGCAATATCAGCAGTAGTTATGCTCTTTAGAGGAACAGCCTCTGGCCAACGTGTGCACATGTCAACACACGTCAAGATAAATTGGTGTCCTCTAGCAGACTTTATCTTAAATGGACCAATGATGTCTATCGCCATTTTTTGAAATGGTCGAATTGGAATATCTGCAGCCTGAATAGGTGCAGCATGGCGTGGACCTTTGGATTTAACTTCTTGACATACCCTACAAGATCGACAATAGATTCGTATGTCCCTGTTCACAAAAGGCCAAAAGAAAGACGCAAGAACTCTAGATTTAGTACGGGAAAAACCCATATGCCCAGCACACTGAGAATCATGAGCGTGCTGTAAGATTTTAACTCTCATATTTTTGGGCACAAGAATTTGAGAATGAATGGACCTAGCGGAGTTTTGTACCATACGTACAAGTACGCCATTCTTCATCGTAATCCAAGATTTACGATTTGTATCTTTATTCGGATCACCTTTTGTTGTTAGCGTGAAGAATTTTTTTAGAGTAGGATCATCTTCTTGCTTTTTTTATAAATGAGTCGCGAGAAATTTCCACGAGATCATCTTGGTTCTGCGCATCATTATCTTCAGAAGGCGAAGATTGAGGCATGTTAAGAGCTTGAGCTCTAGTGACTACAGCATTAGCAGCTTGCGTATTCTTATTTTCCCACTCAGCAATTTGTTGCGGAGTACATTCTTTCACTCCATGAATGCGACCGATGATAAGATCAGCGATCGGATTCGGCAGAAGACATGCGTGCACATCTCCTGTAAAGAAGGGAGTAGCAATATTGATAATGGCAGTAGAGTACTTCTCCAATGTGCCACCAAATGTTACGCATTTGATTACTTTGCCAGTGGCTCGAGAAGGATCTACGAGTGACTGCCTCACACCAATGGTAGTGCACCCCGAATCGAAAAGAATTGATACCGGAGTACCCTCTACTAGACCTCTATTGAAGACAAGAGCGCCTCTTCCATCATGCGCGACTGACGCAGGAAGAGCGGGAAGAGGATGACCACAGCTTAAAGTAGAAACTGTGGTTGGATCGAATAATGTTTTGCATTGGGAGCACTGAGATGCTCTACCAAAATCAAAAGCCGAACATCCTACATTATTAGAGTCTTTCTTATCATTATTTTGATTACCGGCTTCATGGAGCTCTTGCTGTGCAGAGTTAGCCTGGTAATGAAATTTATGTCTTTTGTATTGTGATCTACCTCGATTATTATAACCTCTATAGTTATTATTATTTCCTCTGTTATAACCCCTGTTTGGGTTTGAATCATAATGTTCATGATCATAATTATCATGCTCATTATAATGAGTATCTCTGTAATGTTGGTTTTGTTGTTTCCATGAAGGAAAACTTGGGTAGTTCCTATAGTGACTTCCTTTGCGGAAATTTCTGTAATTATGGCCACCCCTGTATCGAGGACTGTCAGCCCGATTCCAGTTCTTCGAAGATAAAACCCTGATTCGACTGGTTACCTTGGTTTTAATAACTATTCCAATTAGCCTTTTTGTCAAATTTGTTTTGAGCTCCTTGAAACTTATGCGAGTAATTATGATTGTGTTGTGTCGCTGAAGCAGCTGGCATACCCTCTGTAACCTTAGTGTTGCTAAGAGTTACGTCAGGGTGTGCCGTGACGTATTGGTCACAATATTCTTGCATTTGTTTTAGTGTACTGGGTTTACGCTCATGTAGGAATTCAAGAAATGGTTTATTCACAGAAGACATGATCCCTTCTCTGAGCAATAAATCCATAAGAGCCTCAAATGTTTTTTCTGTTTTGGATAATTCAATCCATCGTGTAAATGTAAGACGTGTTTTTTGAACGAATTCTGAGAATTCTACACCTGCCTTAGGTCTCATTGTCTTAAACAAAAGACGGTAACCTTCCTCAGTCATCTGATATTTCCTTATCAAGGCCGCCCTGACAACATCGTAATTGTCCTTGTCGGCCTCTTCAACTAAACTTAACTTAGTCAAAGAATCACCTTTTAGATTTATAGACAACTGATTCACATACTGTGATTTATCCACATTATTAGCTCGACAAGCACGTTCAAATCTATCAAGCCAGAATGTTATATCGTCACTGGCGGAGTTGAACGCTGGTACCTTGACCTTGTAAGTAAAGGGTTTACCATTACCACTAGATGCCTGATTAACAATACTCATACTTGTCAATTTTAATTTCTCTAACTCAAATTCATGTTCCCTTATTGCTTTCTCTCTTCAGCTTCTAATCTTTTTTCTTCCATTCGAAACTTTCTCTCCTCAGCTTGAGCAGCAGCTTTTCTATCCTCAGCAGCAGCTTGAGCAGCAGCTTCTAATTTTTTTCTTCTATTTGAAGTTTTCTCTCTTCAGCAGGAGCTTTTTTTCTCCTCACCAGCAGCTTTTTTCTCCTCAGCAGCAGCTTTTTTCTCCTCAGCTTGCATCTGCAATCTGAAATTCTCAGCATCTATCTTCTTTTGTTCAATTTCTGCTTTCCATTTATTCTCATCTTTTTGTTTTTTCTCTTCTGATTTTAATGCAAATGCAAATTGAGCAGATGAATATTCTTCCAATTCTTTACCAGACTTACCAAGGGTTAACCCTTGCTGGATAAAGTAATCTAAATTAGCCATCCTGTCTTATGAACTCAGAAACCTGAAAAAGTAAATAAATTTCCTTATCCCACTTTAATGGGAGACAAGTCTGTACTATAGACTATATACTCACTTCATTTTATTTCACTCTCTTAGTCTTAGTCAAAGACCTTATATGGTTATCTTGTTTATAATGAAACAAATGATCACTTGAGTACCTGTGGAAAATAATATCTTTCTATCCCAATCACTGTGGGAGACAAGCCTTATACAGGTCTTGTATACTTCCTTGTACAGTAATAATAATAATAAAGTACTGGCCTGTACTATCATATAAGTGTATTCAAATATACCTCATATTATCTGTCAACCAAAGAGATTAACAAGGACAAAAAAGAAAAGACAATATGAGAACACTTGCAGAAATCAAATTAAATTAAATATAAGGAACTGAAGTAAGTAAATAATCACAGAATCTGTGATGATAACTGCAATGGACTAAGCAAAACAAATGACGTTACAGTGTATAAACATAAGGGTGTAGAGAACTGAATGAAAGGAAAGATAAGACCAACAAATTCAAACAAATCAAAACAAAACTAAAAAACAGGAAAAATATTACAAAAACAACAATAGGGACAGTTTCGTTACAGCTAACAGATATTGCAACAGATGTCGCATGCAAATTTCACTTAAGAAATTTGCCCCTACAGAACACTAGTACAAGACCAATGTTACTCGGTATTTCTTGTCCTAGTCACCTCACCAACCGCCCACGGACATATAAACAACTATACATATAAACAAATAACATGTAACATAAATACATATAAAACATAAATGCATACATTAAATAATGAGATGTGTTGCGGTTGAAATGTGTTGTAAAGTATGCTCAGGTTTTACATTAATGGTACAGCTTTTTAATTACAATAACTGCCACTTTTAATCAATCTTAAATCTTTGATTTATCTTATTACACTGTTCAAATTTTTGAGCATATTAGAAGATCCAGCGATGAAATCTATGCACTTTTATGTTCAACAACACTGCAACAACAAAACAGTTTATGGCCTTCAAAGTATTCAGCTCTGTATGTCTGCTTGACATAAACAATGCCTGTACTACAAAATGTCACCAAGCGCTGACCTGATTACTGCCTTCGCTCGATAGGACAGGTCATGCTGACCTCGACTGTATAGTTGTACTGTCAACTTGTACATCAGTGTTTACGTGTCGTATATGGCGTCAGGAATGGTCTGGTTACAATAACCCCAGGAATCTGGCCTACCACTGAAAAGGGCACCACTGAAAAGGTGTCGATATTCGGGGTCGTGTACTGGTCATCAGTGAAGAAGGTCTTCTTTGGGTTACCACTGCATAATTGAATCAACCGGTCATGTTGACACAGAGTGGGAGTGTCAGGTAACGCGAATGGTGGAATGGTTCTGTGTAGTTGACCACTTGATAATATTACACTCACACACTCTTATGCAAGTCAATGATGACTGGAACTACAGCTGACATTTCACACTGTTTAATAAGGACGCACACATCTGGACAGCACGGAACATAGTCATAGGAACATGTTGACATGTACATCATTAGGCATTTGAATAGTAGATCATATTTCATGCAGCATTCAAATATGATGGGCGATATAAGGTAATCATTCAATGTTCTGGCAGACTATTGCCATATCCCCTAACTGACTGAACGCATCAGTGGGTGTGGGTGTGTAAACATATAAAGAGTTCACTGGACGAACTTTTTTCCTTGGCTAAGTTCTCCAGCGGCATATATCAAATGTTTATGTAACAAAGTTAAACCACGATAGGGGTTTTCATATTAATAAGATCTCCATATCACTGTCCGATAATAAGTTTGATATACTGTTCTCTTGACAGTGATCCATAACGATGACAAGAATACAAGATGGCTACCTTCCTGAGTTTTGCTCACTCACCCAGAAGAAGGATAATGATAAGCCAAAGTTAATTCACAATTTGAATATCAATAATTTCATAGAGTTTCCCTACAGTTCCACATTCATAAGGTTGCTTCATGTAGACATAAGCTCTGTTGGGAAACCTGTCATCTTCAACTGTATATATAAACGACCAACGATGCTCGAAACACGATGTCCATCTAGGTCTAACCAAATAGAGATCATCAAAAAGAAGGGTCTGGTATTACCTGGAGTCCGAATTAATAATAAAGTGCATGAGGAGAATCTCTGACAATAGAATCTCGCAGAGACACTATCTCCTTCTGGAAAATCATTCACAAATCACTTTTCAACCTTTAAAAGGACCAGCCCAAAAAATACACACGGCCATTCTCAGCCGGCTTTGTCGAGACTCAGTACGCCTCCGTAGGACAACGAATACCTGCCCCAGAGTTCGGCACAAAGAATATAGTCCGACCTAAACATACGAAGATATACAATATAAGACTAAATCTTCTTGCACTAGACAAGTAATACATATGAATTCAGGCCATAAACATTCTAAACAAAATCAATCTATTTTCTGGCCCTAACAAATGAGAAATGACATAAATTCGGTATTCATACGCTAAATCAATATTCAAGGGAGATCATCCACATAATCAAAAGTATAAACCAATCATGGATTATCTAGCTTTACAAAGGAAACTCAATAAATACAAATATATATTTTTCCATATTAAATAGACATACAGGACGAATTGTATGCCTCACTGAAGTAATCCGTGCGTCACACAATTCCATACAAATATAGAATACAGAACATGTGCACAACAGGAATATAATTCACAACGACATTCCTGATGGTCAGAAAAAGGAGTTAGAAGATGAGGAGCAAATAAAAGACAGCAAACGGAGTACACTACAGGAAAGGAAAAATTGTTTAGAAAGTATTACTGAAGAGAATGGACTACATGAGACAGTCTCCAAACTTACAAGTGATTTACATAAATTTATTGAGTAAAGTGAATTCTTGTATTGATGAGGAGATGAATACTGTATTTTCGGAGAAAGTTGATGAGCTTACAAATAGCCATGATAGCGAGACCGAAGGACTTCAACTGCAAATGATACAGTTGAGAGAAAAGAAAGAACAAGATGAACAAGAGACATCAGAAGAGTTAACGATAAAGAGAGAGGAGTGCAAAGTTTTGACAGTTGAGAATTTAAATAAAAGACTAAATGAAGAGATTTCACTCAAAAATGCTGAAATTGCAGAATTAGGTAAAAGAATGCATGGATTACTGGATATTCTCTAAGACAATAGGATGTGGTCTTTTGTCAATGTTGACAATGCTAAACGGAAAGTTGATTATTAACAGGTCAAAAAGGCAAAGAGTCAGCAACATACACTCATTGCTGATAGTAATGTCAAACATAGTGGACATAGATCTTTTCGTGGAAAATATAATTTCCCACGTTCTAATGATACTGCTTCTAATAGTACTGATTGTTGGCGTCAGACCAACAAAGGAAATTCTACTGTAAAGTCAGTTCGGTAGATTACGATAAAAATTTTGATAAATTTCAGGTCGAAACTCCTAAGACCAACCGAATGCCTGCTTTTGAGAATCCTGATAAATTGGTAACAAGGAACAAACCTAATACTACTCGTACCAAAAATGAGACCCATTATGTGCAGAACAATAAAGATACTATCAGTCCTGTTACTTATCATACCCAGTCCAAACAGTATGATATAACAAATAAGCCCATTGCCGCAGAAAAGAATAAAAACAGTTTTGGTAGGACAGATAATCCTGAATTTAGACAGTACCAAGGGAGTTCATTACGTGATAATTTTCATTCTCCGAAAAATTGGAGACAAGTTAACAGATCTCAACATTTTGATTCTAAGAATTTTGGAAATTATGCTAGAAATAACTACATGTTTTTTATTTTTTATTTAAAGGTTAAAATATTTATTATTATATTTATTTAATCTTACAATAATTTTATTTTTTTCCGGGATTACGGCAAGACGAATCTAATAGACTTAATATTATCTTTGTTGGCAGCCAAGCAGAAATATTTTTTAAGCACAACAATTTTCTTTCCCTCCTGCGTCTCTTGTTTGTCTGTCCCCTAACTTGTGGGGTTCTAAACATAACAATGATCCCAAACAAAGAGAAAATAGTAATAGATATTTTGATCAAAGACGAAATAGGAATCTTAACCATGCTAACTTTGCTCAACATGAGCCCAAAATTATTAATAATCAAGGTAATAAGAAAGGTGGTAGTCTCTCAAATACTACTATTTGCTATGCTTTTGATTTCGAGAGAGCTTTTCGTTGTCGTGAGTGCAGAACTTTGTTCGACACTAAAGCAGTGACGACCTTGAGTTGCGGTCATCCTCTCCCTGATCTTCCTGTGTTGTCTACCTGACGGAGGGTTTGTTGCTCATCATAAAGATGCTGGAAGTTTACACAGCCACAAGTGATAGGTAATTGTGAAGTTAACTTTTCTGTTTTTTCTCATTAAAATCTTACCGTTGATTAAAAGAGATTTTCGTTTATGTTTTTTTCACAGCAGCGGCTTTGCGATAAGAGTCAGCGCTCCTATGTTACATTAGCTGTGAGGGGTGTATGTCACCTTGCGCCCGTGTGACTGATCAAGTTAAGCTAGCCAGCATGTTGACCCCGTGTTGTATGATGTCACCTCGTGTGGTTTATAAGATGTTTTATAGACCGCCAGAATTGTTCCCTATTTAACTTGTTAGGATAATGAATTATTGTATTGTATAGTATGGTGCATTATATAGTGTTGTACTGTATTAGATATTGTGTATATTGATTTTTATGCACTATTTCAACATTATATTATTTTGTAATATGATTGTGTACTGATTACACCATTTCATTACCATATATTTTTGTGTGTTTTTTGATAGCGCACCATTGGATTTCCTTGTGATTTATATATTATTGTGTTTTGATAAGCGCTGTACACATGATTATTGTAATAAGGTGTAACATATCAGTTGGTAGTAACATGTCTTTAACTTTTTGATGAAAGCAGTGGGATGTTAGTGCCTGCATACTGGTCGGAAGACTGTGCCCACTTAGACCATATAATCATTTATCTTTATGCTCTGTATCGGAGCTTGGAGCTACGATAGCTGGTACATCAAACATTTATGTGCTTTTCCAGCTGTGATTGTTAGGATAGTTTTTTATGCATGATGAGATTGCCAGCTCTATGCACAAACTCATTAGCTGTGACGGTGCGGTAGTCACCTTCAGAAAGTTCCTGAGTGTAACTTTATTCTCTAGATTTGAATTTTGTCACCATAATTGGTTAACATTTTAGCACATACAGAGATTATATGAATTAACCGTTATGTTGTGAAACGTGATTTTGAAAAGTAGCTTGCATGTAGCAGAAAGGATCTTGTATTTGAGTTTGAGAACATATTGTGAAACACTGATTTTTTCCAGGGCATGACACCTGAGAATTTAAATAATCTGATTTTCTTGCCATCTAGGCATGCAACATTTTCCCAGCAGATTATTTTGATATAAATTTTAAAAAAAAAACTTACATGTGCTAATTAGTGTCTGCTTTGAGATAGGATTTTTTATATGTCACTCATTTTGTTAAAGCTGATTTCATTGTTAGTCTATTAATTATAGCTTCGGATTAGTTAAAAATAAAATACTATTTTTATGTAATTTATCGTTCTGAAATATTTTGGTATTGTACTTTTGTAAGGGAAAATGTATTTTTTCTGACATTGTAATATTTTTTTTTTGCCCAGCGCTTGACTGTGCGCTATGGTTAATAATGTGTAGTGATATTGGTTCTTTGAAAAGTTGTTTTTCTGATGTTATGATGTATTTTTTCTTTATCTAGCGCGTGACTGTGCGTCAATAAGAACTTATTGTTAGCGTTGATATTTTTTGTTTGCGTGATGTCTAGAATAATTCATTTTTAATTATGAATAAATTTTATAACTTGGTTAAATTGCTTATTATGCGGTATTTAGTTATAGCTTTCTTTTATGTTTTAGTATATATATATATATATATATGCATTGCCTTTTTGTTCGATGCTTTCCTATCATGATTGTATTTATTTATACAATATGTGGTTTGATTTAAACAGTTATTAGAATGTTTTGTTACCAATTTTCTCTACATTCATATCTTTGCTTTCCATCTGTCTTTGCTGATTATTCTTCGTTTCATTCCATCTTTTCTGTTGTCGTTTCGGTATGGATTCATATCTTATTTATGCTTCCATATTTCATCTTCGTTTCACTTGATTCTACTTGTATACTTCGTCTTCTTTCGACACTTATACTTTCATTCTTTGTACTGTTAAGTTAATTATATGTCTTGATATAATATAACTAGTTGTGATAGTTGTATTTATTTTACATGTAAGGAATTGTTTAACTTAATTGTTACCATGTGGTATTATTGATTTTTTCTCATATTCCGATGTTATACTTTCTTTCATTACGGATCATTCTTCTTTTGCTTGATCTTGTCTTTTCGCTTTCTATCGGTTATTTTCTGTTTGGTTTGTACTGAAAATACCTTAACTGTGTTTGAAACCGATTATCTTAGTGTACTTAGCTAATTACTTTGTACGCTTCATTTTTTACGTTTCACTTTATACTAATATTTTTTGTCGATGTATTTTTATGACTTAACATAAAGTAATTTTTGAAGGTAGACATTTAGCTTCATTGACCTCTTAATTTTTTGGGAGATAATTTTCAAAAAAATGATAGAATCATTTTTTTCCCCCCCCCCCGGGGGTCGGTGTAGATGTTAAGGTCATGTTTTAGTTCTGTTTGATCCAGAGGAGATAAACCTTAAAATATTTATTGTACATGTTGGTTTTTTGGGTTATGACGCTTGAATGCGGATTTGTTGTTGATTTGTTTAAAAAAATATACGATAGGGGAATCTTCGAGAATATTCGAAAGATAGAAAGTACAGAAGGCGTGGTAACGCTAATCATCTCAAGTGTTGAGATGTAATTATTCTGAGTTGTTTTGAGCTGTGAGAGATTATCTCTCGCGGCTAGCCCGCGCATGTATTATTGTCGAATAATATTGTTGAATAGCCGACTCTCGTGACTGTTTGAGCGGGGCTGATATGCGGAATCCCGTGACAGTTCGCTCTGGGCGTTTGACCGGGCTGGTGAGTGATATTTTGGAGGGTGTGTGCCTGCGCAGAGTACAAGGGAGATGTCTAGCGGTGTTTTTCGCTGTGTGTGTACGGGATATTTTGTAACTGCAGTGTAGGCAGTCCCTTTTGGATATTGATGTGAATTTAAGCCATGGAGTGTTAAAGAGATTTATGAGGCCATATTATTGTAACTGCCGTGTGTGCAGTCCTTTTGAGTATTCTGAGATGATTGAAGAGATTTATGAGGCCATATTATTGTAACTGCCGTGTGTGCAGTCTTTTGAGTAGTCTGAGATGTGAAGACATTATGAGGCCATATTATTGTAAACTGCCGTGTGGGCAGTCTTTATAGCGCTGAGATATACTTCGTGCTTTTCGCTGTAAACTGTGTATTTAATGTCAACGTGATTGGGTTGTGACGTAATAAATCATTATTAAATGTCACCAGTCGTATCAGCGCTCCATGACTCCCACGTACGTACCTGTGGTGTGAGTGACCATACCAACACACACCCACTTCAACATTCCAGGCAGTGACAGAATAGCAGCACACATATTAATAATAGCCCTGTGTGGGCGTGTACTCAGTACAAGCGTCTTTAACAGTGGTGGCAAGCCTCTCTACCTATGATCAGTCCACGCAACTTTATCAGTAGTAGCCTGTGTGGCGTGTATAAGAAAGGTAATAATATTTAACAGTGATATCAACAACGACTTTTAGAATTTATCAAATACCCGGAATGTTTTCTATCATTTTAGGGAAGCGCTGTTGTTTCCAAACTAGTAGCTTGTGTGCAGCGTAGATTGGCGTAGCTGTTGATATTGCATTGATGGGGTCTGCTGTCATCTTTGTTTTGACTGTTTCAATAAAATTGCTTTGCTTCAGTCTTCTTCTTCCAAGTCCATTTATTCTCTGGTACATTGGGTAGTTTGTTAGCCTCCGGAATTTCTCGGCTTGTTGATGGGCTCTGCTAAAACATCTATCCTCCATTGGCTGGAGATATGTAATCTTTTCCAACTCTTCAAGGTGTGTTAACTTCATGCTTCCGTTGTGATTCGCATTGCTTGGTTTTGGGTTCTGTTTGTTTTATCAAAGTTTGACTTAGCTGATGTTGATCATACTGCATGTCATATTCTGCATGTCATATTCTGCATGTCATATACTGCATGTCATATTCTAAGACTGATCTCACTCGCCCAGTGTGTAGCTTCTTTAGTACTCTCTCTCTCGTCCGTCCCAAGCCCATGCTAGCAAGTTTTTTCATGATTGCCATTATCTGGCTTGCTCTAGTCCTGTTTCTTTCAATCTGGGTTTTCCAAGTCAAGCGACGATCAAAGGTAATGCCTAGGTAGTTTGGGTTTTCATCCAGATGTTGATTTTTCCGATTTAGCACTAATTTTGAGCTTCATTGTTTATTTAGGAGGGAAAACACTGTATGTTGTTTTCCCGTTATTTATCTTCACTGGCCATGCTTAGGCCCACTTCTCCAATGATGTTAAGGCTTGCTGCATTTGAATGCTTGCCGTAGTGATATATTTTTCAGAGGTCCGCAGGGCTAGGTAGTGTTTATATGCTTTAACTCTTTGACTCCATAAATATTTTCCACCCTGTGCCATAATTATTTTTTGAAGAATTATAAACGGAGAAGTGTACTGTCTTTCAGTGTACATTTTATGTTAATCATTTTTTGTGAACATATACTTATTATATACCAAACTGTAGGGAAATGGATAGAGAATTGTAATATATAAAGTCTTTGGTAGTATTAACACATGTGTGTTCGGTATACTTAAAACATTTTGCAAGGAAAATTGAAAAACACTAAAAAGTTAACTGCAGAATACGATCTTACCAAAGACAAATTACTGTTGTAGACAATAAAACATTCTTTTTAGTCTTCAAACATTGTTAATCCATTTACAAAGTAAAAAAAAAAAACATTGCTTATGGCCAAAATTAGTGGCACAATAAGATCCATTGCTGTTGACCTTCGTGTGCAGATGGCAGCTAGTGATGATGATGATAATAGACAAGTGGTACCTCGGACAGTGTTAAAAAACAATGCATTATGGGAGATAACAAAGACTTTAAGCACGTTATGTTTGTCAAAGGAAGTAAAAATAAAGTTAATAAACCAAGGGAAATAATATTTAAAAAAATGTTATTAGATTTATGTTAAAAAAGTTGTAAAATGTGTTTATTTCTTAAGTAATAATTAAATACTTAAAAAAAAAGTAATAACGATTATGTATTGTATAAGAATAAAAGTTTAAATATTTTGATTTAATAAAACAAAAGACATAAAAACTAGAGCCAGTTACAATTTTTCAGCCAGTCTTAAATTTTAGTATTACAACTAGTCTTTCAGCTTACAGTTTTAACCATTTAATCGGCAATAGGGGCATGTTTCATTCGTAGCAACATTTCTTTACAGTGTCAAATGCACGTGTTGGCTAAGATCAAAGTGTCATACTTTTAGGGATCATTTCTAGAGTATGCCGGGTCTTAGCCAGGGCCGGGATCACACACCTTAACACACCAAACCTAATAAAGTCATTAGACCTCATTTTGAACCCCAGAAGGGGAATTTAAAAAAATATACGTAGCCACAGTTTTTGACCTCCAGAAACAGATCACAAGAATTATTTTTAGTCACACAATCTACAGCAGGGGTCAACAAACTTTTAGTACTGTCGTGCCGAAGTAATGTTGCAAAGTCACTCAGCGTGCCAACCTAAGTCCACCATATTTTTATATACAACAATTAGTGAAACAATTTTTAAATGATCTTGTATTAACATGTTTCCGATACATTAAATAACCATTCATTTCTTTGGAAATTATTCAATATTTTAATATAAATAGGAAAAAATATCAATACAAATATTATGTTTTGCAAAATTTAAGTTCTTAACACATTAGTTTGAAATTTTTAAATAAAATTGCCGTATGTATATTTTGTTAAGACAGAAAATCCAATATAGTTTGAAGAACAAAACAATTAAATAACTTACTTACTACTTACTTAGTCGTTCCCCTTCTACCGTGAGGTGTAGAGGTTTGGAAGAGAGAGCGCCAGACCATTCTATCAGCTGTCTTCTTCCTGGCCTGGTTCCATTCTAGTCCTCGGTCCTTCAAAGATTGTCTAATGTTGTCCTCCCAGCGGACTCTGGGTCGTCCTGGAGGTCTGGATCCCTGGCTCTTTGTTTCCCATGCTTGTCGTGGTAGCCGATCTTCTCCCATTCTGCAGACATGGCCAAACCATCTTAGTTGGGACTGTTCTATTTGGGTCTGCAGCGGATGGGATTTTAGGCCTTGACGGATCGTCTGGTTGCGGACCATGTCTCTTCTTGTTACTTCAACCACTTTCCTCAGATACCTCATTTCTGAGGTTTGGATCTGGCTTTTGTGGGTTGTAGTCATTGCCCACGACTCGCATCCATATGTCAAGACTGGGACATAGGTGGAGCGGTATACAGCCATCTTCGTTTTCTTACCAACCTCTTTCTTGCTGAGGAATCCACGATTTATGGCCTGAAAAAGTCTCCCAGCCGCTGCTTTCCGAGTGGCCAACTCTTCTTTGATGCCTCCCTTTCGGTCTATAATAGCTCCGAGATATTTAAAGTGGTCGACCTGCTCCAGGACCTGTTCTCCCAACTTAATCTGATGTTTTCTTTCTTCTCGTGATACCACCATGGATTTTGTTTTAGAGCTGCTTATGACCATCCCTCTCTTCTCCAGCTCTTCCTTCCAGACTTGCAGGTTGGATTGGAGATGTGCCTCTGATTTAGCAATCAGGGCAACATCATCAGCAAATGCCAGCTCCGAAATATAGACCTGTCTCATCTTCCAGTACCCCACTGAATACTTTCTTGTTCTCTCCTTACATGCCTTGATGACATCGTCCATAAGGAGTATGAAGAGGTAAGGTGATAGGATATCACCTTGTCTTACACCAGTGGTGGTCCTGAACTCTTCTGACTTATGGTTTGCTGTCCTCACATAATTTCTGCAAGACTTGTAGAAGCTCTGTATAGCATGAATCAAAGGTGCTGGAATATTCTTCCTTGCCAAACATTCCCAAAGTTTGCTCCAGGGGACCCTGTCAAACGCCTTTTCCAGATCTATGAAACAAAGATGGATCTCACTCTTATACTCAAGGGCCTTTTCACTCAGCTGTCTGAGTGTGAAGATTAGGTCTTGAGTACTTCGGTTTGCTCGGAATCCGCACTGGACCTCATCCAATTGTGGCTCAGCTAGGCGTCGGAGTCTCTGCTCTAGGATTCTAGAGTAGATTTTACCAGGGACACTGAGAAGGGATATGCCTCTATGGTTTCCACATTGTCGATTGTCACCCTTTTTGAAAATTGGTGTTATGATGGCAATCTCCCAATCCTTTGGTATGGTCTTGTTGCACCATGCTGCCTGTAGGACCTTTAAGAGTAATAGGTCGCCTGATGCTCCCATGTACTTAACCATTTCTGGTGTTATACCATCATGCCCTGCTGCTTTGCCCATCTTGATTTTCTCTAGTGCTGCCCTCAGTTCTTCCATCTTTATGTCATCTTCACCATCATTGGTTTCCTCTTCTGTGTCAGTGGTTATCATTTCTGATGCTTCATCATGCTCACCATCCAGGAGTTCTGAGAAATATTCTTTCCATCTTTAAATAAACCAAACATAAAACACGTTATTAAATTTTAATATGAGTAATCATTGATTACACTGACTAACAAAAAAAAACTTTTTTTTTCTTTCTCTAACATTTCTATGTTTTTCTGGTCAATTTTAATGCGCTGTTTTTAAATCTGCAAACCGTTTTTCTTTATCAGGTCGGGATCTCTAGAAATACGCAATTGAAGTTTTTTTAACAACGCATACAGTATTACAACATCATTCGTACAAGAAGTATAACAGTTATGTAGGCTTGAATTTCTTTGAAGTCGACTTTCGTCGGTGAATGGCATGTGGTACATCGCGATGAAGCATCCAACAATAATCGGCAAGCATGGTCACACTCCACCATCCTTGCTAACGTGACTCCATTACGGCGATATCTTGATGGAATCATTCTCCATGTTCATCGCTGAATTCGCCAAGGTTGTCAGGGAAAAAGTCAAGATGCGAATCGAGCAAATGGATTTTGAGGGACATGATACAGCCCATAATTCTGTATGCATCTATGCACTGCTTAACAATATGCAACATAGTCGACAGATTTGTGATTTCCCAGAAAGTTATCGACGATCGATTTGAATGCCATCCATGCGCGAAGTTCACTACCATGTAGCATGTTCTCGTTTTGTTTGTCTGCAATAACTTTCCTAATCTGAGGTCCTACAAAGATACCTTCCTTTATCTTTGCATCGCTAACTTGCGGAAACTTTTCTCGAAGATAAGTGAAAGCTTTGCTCGTTTTATCTAACGCTTTTACAAAATTCTTCATGAGCCCCAACTTTATATGTAACAGTGGTAAAATGAAGCTGTCTTTGTTTACTAATGGCTTGCGTATTACATTTTTATGCCCGAGCTGCATACGATCCCTGATAGGCCACACCTTTCTTGCATAATGTTCCTGTCTGTTGCGGCTGTCCCATTCACATGGGAAGCAACAAAATTTAGTATACCCAGTCTGCATGCCCGTGAGAATTGCAATGACCTTTAGGTATCCACAAATCCGCCATTGGTAGTCATTGTACTTTATTTTTTCCAAACGTATAGCCATATTGTCATAAGTTTCTTTCATATGAACAGAGTAGGCGACTGGAATTGATGAGAAAAAAAATTATGTTATGCAATAACACGGCTTTTAGACTAGTCTTGGAAGAATCGATGAAAAATCGCTAATCGTTGACTATGTGCTCATGACCGTTTACATCTTTGCAATAGCAAATGTCATCACCTATCTCAAAGTATTGAACAAGTTCTCTGTGTCTATGACGAAATTTAGATATCGGAGTATTGGGCGCTAAAAGATTTCATTCTTTGAGTCGCGAACCGAGTAATTCCGCTTGTCCTTTGGTAAGAGCGAGATCACGTATTAGATCTGAAAGTTCTGAATGGTTAATTAAGTAAACACCATCATTCACCGGTATGTAATCTGAGTCAGAATTAGTTTCTAAAGCAGGTAAACTATCACTTTCTGATGGTTCATTTACGTCCAACGGATATTGTTCTGGTGGTATTTGGATCGGACACGTGATTGGATCATGAGGCACTGGTTTCGAAACCGATTCAATATTTGGATAAACCACAGACTTTCTAGTTTTAAAAGTGAAACCATGGATATTTGTCAAGCAGAAGTAACAATCAGTAGTGTGATTTGTATGTTCACGCCATATTACTGGCACTCCAAAAGGCATCGACTTATGCTTCGGCGATTTTCGTAACCAACCTGCCAATGTATCGAACAAACTGCATTTGGCTTCCAAGATTTATTTGCATCATCAACTTTCGAATGGAAATAAAGTTCATATGCTTTCTTTAGTAATGGTGTAAAGTTTTTCTGGTCAACACGATCGGTAAAATATCCGCACACGTAACAGAACAGATCAGCCGAATTTCTACAACTTCTAGAAGCCATATTTTGCTCAGAATTATTTCAAAATACAGTAACTATTTGAAAAATCGCGTAACATATGTCATGCATCTTTTAGCAGTATAAAAAGTAGAATTATGTTGCTTTTTATTAATTTTTAATAAGCTATATAGTAAAAATGAAACGGAGCAAATAATAGTTTCCCAAAAATATATATATTCACAAATATCTTAAGAACCCGACGTGATAGAGATAAACGGATTTCAGATTTGAAATCAGCGCAAGAAACTGACCTAAGAACACTTATTCTTATATAAGAAAGAAAAATGTTGTTTGTCAGTGTTATTATTGATCTGAATCATTAATCAATTAATGGGACCCGTGTCCTTGCTTCTGTCACCGTGAGGTTTGGTAGGATAATAATTTGGTTTTCTTGAAACAGGGGTGCATAAAAAATGGTTTGGGAAAAGGGCTATTTGTTCTAGAGATGGGAGATAAAATTTTTTTTTTGTTTTTTTTTGTTTTGGCTGAACCATTCTACATATTTATTGTTAAATGGGGAAAAAAACAACAACACACACACACAAATAGTAATACGTCTTACAAGGAGAAAGGACAAGAAAAATCTACGTTGCGGCCACAAGGCCTTCGTCAGGGACAGACAAACAATAGACTGGAGGGAAAGAAAATGAGAATTAAGTAGAGAACACGAAACTATAAAAATAAGAGAAAAACAACTCCCTTACGTCCAGTCACATGGTGAAGCAAGATGGCTGCCACACATATGTATTGTTCGGTTTAAATTACCGATTTAAAAAAATTTTTTTTTTTTTTTCCCTATAGATGTGAAGTTTATTTGCTTTTCAATTTCATTTTACAAAACATTGCATTTTACAACAAGGAATATAAGAAAAACACAATTTATGTAATGATTCCCGTGCATTCACCCCTATCTTTTGTACACATACATACACGAAACAGGTCAAATCACAAGTTAAATTTAGTAATACTTTATTGATAAGCACAGATTTTCCCTTATTTTGACACTGTTGGGCATGTACCTCGTATATTACCAAAAAAGTGAGGAAAAGAAAAAGAGAACAAAAATGGGGGGAGATTGAATGGACATTGTTGGTACATGTGTCATACAAACATTTCTTTGTTTTCCCTAGGCGAAAACACAAAACACACTAGGCTTATTAAATTTGTTTACATGTTTCAAGTCTCTTTTCCCATCATTTTTCTCTTTTTCCAATTTTTACTGATCTTTATTCATTCTGCATTTCTCAAAGAGTCTAAGTGAAGTTTATTTGCTCTTCAATTCTAGTTTACAAAAATGTATACATGTTACATTTATAGAGAGTACATTTTGAAATTTCATATAGAAAATCTTTCGTGCACTCTCAAAACTGTCATTCGCATCGTTAGAAAATACATATCTTAAGAAATGGGAGATTAAAAGGAATAAGTATGAT
Source organism: Oreohelix idahoensis (assembly GCA_024509875.1). NCBI lineage: Eukaryota > Metazoa > Mollusca > Gastropoda > Stylommatophora > Oreohelicidae > Oreohelix > Oreohelix idahoensis. The sequence goes on from JAMPIV010005309.1 coordinate 219,807, forward strand.
AACCTAAAATCATCAGATGAAAAGGGATTTAAATTGGTTTGTAGTTGTGTTAAGGAGCTGCACCAGCGCAGATACCCACGTGTGTATAACCAAAGAGTCAAAAGGGGGGCTTCGAACAAAGAAACACTTGAAACTGTCGCCGGGGCGAGGTAGGAGTAAGCCGGTACCAGCTGGTTAACGAAACACACAGGATGCCTCGGACCGCAAGAGGCGTACCGCGGGAGTAACGAAACCATTGAAAGACTATATTAAAAGACGGTCGTAGTTTGCACAAAGCTTTTCCCCAATTATGACGGGTTTCAACCAGAAATGGCTGAGTACACAGTCACGAAAGGAAAAGGACGGGGAGTTAAAGGATATTTTTGAAAGCAGTAAGAGAGGTGTTGAGAGGGGATTTTCCCACCAAATTTTGATACCTAGATGTACATTGTTGGTACACATGTGCAATACCATACAAACCAATCATATTCATATTCAAATCATCTTACATTTTTGATGGACATCCGATGCCTTTTTCTAAACAAAGGCGGCGGTACCCCAAAACATGTGTATTTTACAAACAGAGTACAAATATATATACTGAAGCACATTAAAAACGCACCACCTGTATAATCCAGGAACAGAGTGTGAAATGTAAATATAAGTATTTACAAGTTTACATATTTGGAATCTTTATTCATTTTCCTATGAATCCATGCTGGTCATTAATTTGTACATTTGATTGTTATGAAATTAATTGCATTCTGTGCAGGCAAGGGAGAAAAGCAAAAATACAAAAAAATGCACGTGCGTTATCCTGCTGGAGAAGCTGCAAGTGTGGATAAATTGTGAACGCAGGAGCAACCAGTGCATCCAGAACCTCATCTCGATATGTCACAGTATTAACATTTCCACGGAAGACGTGACGAGGCAAGCGATGGTGAAAACTGTAGGTACATCAGAAGTCATTACTGCCACCAGCAAATAGTCAAAACAGCAATGGACGGTCAGACAGCATCCATAATAAAGATGCAATCTGCAAAGCGCTCTCCACACCGTTGCCAAATCCGCATACGTCCATCAGCAAAGGATATGTTGAATCTGCTCTCGTCTGTGAATAGGACAGCATTCCACTGCAGTCTAGTCCATCTGACATGTTGCTCTGCCCATTGCAGGCGCTGCTGACGATGTCTGTGAGTCAAGTTTGGCCCAACATAAGGTCGTCTTGCAGTAAGGCCTGTATCTCTGAGTCGTCGTATGACTGTCATTCAAGAGACTTGCCCATGTCTACCCACTATTGCTCTTGCTGTTTGAATTACCGGGAGAGTACGATTCCTTAGGTAACTCAGCACAATATGACGATCTTGCGCAGGGGTAGTAACTCAAATGTTGGCCACGAATCCGAAGTCTATAAAGGCACTGCCAGTGGTTCCGTAACGTTCATTGAAAGACGTACAATAGTGCTGTGGTGGCAATTCATCTTTCTGGCAATCTCGAATAAACGAAATGTCTCCATAAGAGGACTTCACATTCCAATGACAGAATAAATTAGCAGGACGCTCTCACAGATACGTCCCGTGGCATTTCAAGCACATGTACTGCGTGTTTTGTCTCAACGGCCTTTTTATACCGAGTATACTGCCACAACGTGTACACGTTTTCAGGGTCATAGCTGTTGGGAATCGTGTTGCACGTGTAACTTTCATCGTTTTCATGTAGTCTGTACACAAACCCGTGGGTTGAATCATGCACTTTCCATTCCAGCAGCCATTCGCTCTCTACCTCTTGGCAAACACGGGGAAAATCCATTCCCACACTTTTTTTTCCAGCTTCTCGGCATCAGTATATATAATAGTGGTGCGTTTTTAATGTGCTTCAGTATATTTCGAACGTATTCCTGCATTCGAGTAGAAACTGTTCTTATTTGGCAACAGTGAATATGGTAAACCATACATAGTATATAAGACATTCAATTTTACATATATCAGCACACATTTAGTCACTTTCAAACTATACATATGGTAAATTGTTAGGCGTCCGGAGATAGAGAGAAACGGACTGGGGCGAGAGGAACACTATTGAAAGCCACGTGTTGAAGAGTGGTCAGTCTGTTACCGCCTGCTTTGTTTATATTCGTGCGTGTGCAGGATTTAAGAGGCTAGCACGCACTGACACGAATAGAAGGAAGCTTTATTCCAATTTTCAAAGCATTTCCATTTTACAACATAGGCTGTGATAAAAATACATGCTATATAGGGACTTGCGTGCATTTACCAGTAATTTTGTACACATACACAAATTAAATCACTTCAAAAATTTTAAATATGTAAAATGAAATTAAAAGTTTGTTAAATGCATTGCATAATGCAGATAACTTATGGCTTCCAGAACAAAGTACGGCTTGGAGATACAATAGTCGGTTCGGATAGACAGGGAAGCTATGAAGGCCACAGTCTGCATTGCAAAAAGCCTCCATCTCAAGTGTAACCAAGTTTCAATCACGGATGTGATAGTTTAGCACCCACCACTGAGTAGCTTCGAGAAGATAGCGCACAAAAGAGAAAAGTAGGAGTGAAAGGGGTAGTATTTTTTTTTTTTTTTTTTTTTTTTTTTTTTTTCCTTAACCAGCGGCACTTGGGCTTTCAGCCCCTTCGGCCCAATGACATGTCATTGCGAGGCTGGGGAACCTGAGGACTTTCCTTCCAACCCGGTCAGGAGCTTCGCTCCTTCCCATCCACAGAGGGTTTATCACAGGAGCCGTTCAGGCTATTCAGTCAAATTTCCGGCCGTAAACATTTCTTCAAACGCCGACGTCCGGGTTTGAACCATGAACACCTGGTCGCCAGTACAACGCCGAAGCCATTACACCAGCGCGGCTCCCCAAAGGGGGTAGTATAAGAATATGTATATTTATGTTTTTTTTTTTTTTTCCAACTGATCTTTATTCGTATAAAACTACTGTGACATGTAAAACTCCCAACTCGAGAGAACATGTACAAATTTAAACAAAGGTGGTATATTTTAAAACACACAGAATATTACACTGGAAAAACCTGCACACACACACACACACACTCCGAAAAAGGACGCTAGGTAGACGTGCGGCTGTTAGAACATGGGCGCCTAGAGGTAAGATTGGCGGAATGTTGTTGTTGTTGTTTTGATGAATTGATGGGTGGAGATCGGGCACTCAACATCTGATCATTGTTGCCTCTTCTCGTTCCATCTTGGTCTACCCTGTTCAACCTGAAAGTTGGTTATAATTGGGGTATTTAGTGTCATTTTATTTACTAATTTTGTATTCAATTTAAGTAACTGTTGTCTTTTGCAGTTGCTGATTTTTATTTATATTAGTATTTGTCAATTTTATTTTCTCTTTTGTATTGTTTCTAGATAACTATTGTCCTTTACACTTGGTTTTAATTTGTATTAGTATTTGTTCTTTTTGGGTTGTTGTCCCTTTTTTTAAAATACCTTGTCTTTCCTTGTCCTATGAGTAGTTATTTTTTTGTTAATGCTTTGTTAGTTCTTGCTGCTTAATTTCTATTTAGTTGGATGATTTTCCTGAAGTTCTAACCTTATATTTTTTCCTTTGTTTTATGTATATATCTTTTAAGTATTGATTGGGCATCTCTTGGGGCATCTATACTTAAAACCTTATCACCTGTTAAGTCTATATTGTGATTTCTATAGTAAGTTTTTAATTCAAGCCTTTGTTGTTCATACTTTTTACAGTGGATCAGGTAGTGGTCTATGTCATTCTCTTCCTGACATTCTTGGCAGTGTGGTTCTTCTACCATGAAGTATGTTGCACCGAGTCGGAGACGCCACAGTTTTTTGTTCGATGGTATCTTTAATTCTTCTCTGACCTGGCATGTCCTCGTTGGTTCTTTCAGCAGTTTGAACGCGTGTCTGCCTTTTCTACTTTCCTTCCATGTTTTCTTCCATTCCTCGTTTATAGTTTCCTTCACTTGGCTCTTTATCTCTGACCTTCCCAGTCTTGCTTTTATATTGTTTTTACTTGTTCTTCCCTTCTTGGCATTCTGGTCTGCCAACTCGTTGCCAGCTATACCTATGTGTGCTGGAACCCACACTAGCCTCACACTACATCCTCTGTTCTCTAGTGATGTATTAATTGCTAGAATTTCTTCCTTTATGTCTGGCCGGCTACATTTACCTGGGTGTTCTAGTGCTTGTAGTGATGATAGTGAGTCTGTAAATATCGTAACAGCTTTTGGTGGGTTATCTTCGATTATTTCTAGACTTTTAAGAATTGCTACCATCTCTGCAGTAAAAATCGATGCCCCTTCTGTTACACTGTAGCTCTTTTTTATTCCCCATTGTGGTATTACAACTCCGGCACCTAGTTGCCCACTATCACCCTTGGATCCATCAGTGTAGACGGCCAGACTTTGTTTAGTTAGTTGCTCTATGAACTTTCTACTTATCATTTTGGCTTCCTTATCTTCTATGTTTTGTTTGATCTTTTCAGTAAGTGAGTAGTCTATGATTGGTGTTTTTAGTTCCCATGGTGGTATTTTGCTTCTGTATTTATTACTATTTTCAATTGTGTTTGATAGTTCTTTGAACTGCATTAGGTCTTCTATAGTTCTCCACCCTGTTGGATATCTATCTTTATTTAAGGGGACGTCCCATACACTTGGTTGGTTTTTGACAAATGCTTTATGTGCTGGGTGGGTCACTTCTTGTGCTACTTTACTCCAATAATTTAATCTCAGTTCTTTCCGTCTTAGACCAAGGGGAGGTATGCCGAGAGCTACTTCTAGAGCTTCTACTGGTGTCGATATAAATGCACCTGTAATAGTTCTCATGGCTGCATTTTGAATCCTGTCCAGTTTTGCTTTGTTAGAAGCTGCAGCTGAGTCATAGACTATGCTGGCATAATCCAGTTTCCCCCTGATGAAGGACTTGTAGAACATAAGCATTATTTTATTGCTGGCCCCCCATCCATTACCTTTTACAATCCTTAGTATATTTAGGGGTCCCCTACAGCTTTCTACCAAATTGTCTATATGTTTATTATAATTTAGTTGTTTATCTAAAGTTATGCCCAGAAATCTAGTTGTTGAGGAGGTACATATTTTCTGTCCTTTAATGGTTATATTGATTTTTTTTTTTTTTTTTAAAATTTCCTTTGCTGAAAATCATACCTACTGTTTTGTTTACATTAATTTGGAAGCCCCAACTTTTCATCCACTCTGAAACTTTGTCTATTTGATTTTGAAGTTTTTTGTAAACATGGTCCAAGTTTTTTCCAGATCGCCAAATGGCACAGTCATCTGCAAATTGTGATACTGCATTCTTTATGTCATTAAATTCATCTGCTAAATCATTTACAGCTATAGTGAAAATTGAAGGAGAGATCACTGATCCTTGAGGAATCCCATTCTGTTGTTCATATATTTCTGACCTATCATTATTCACCTGTACAGCAAAATACCTGTCCTGTAAAAAGTTTTCTAGATACCTATAGGTTTTACCAGTAATGCCAATCTTTTTCATTTTGTAAAGAGCTCCATCTCGCCAGCATTCATCATATGCTCTAGCTACATCTAGAAAGACTGCCACTGTTTTCTCTTTCCTCTTGAACCCTAGCTTTACATCATGTTCTAATCTTACAAGCTGGTCTACTGTACTTCTGTCTGCTCTAAACCCTGACTGGTTTGGGCTATATAACTGGTTTTTTTCTAGGTAGAATTTAACTCTTTTATTCACAACAGTTTCCAGTATTTTACCTAGTTGTGATGTTAAGGAGATAGGCCTATATGAACTTACATCATGGGCTTCCTTATTGGGTTTTAGAATGGGTACTATCATAGCTACTTTCCATGCTTTTGGTATCTTTCCTAAGTTCCAGATTTTGTTATAAAGTGAAGTTATTATGTTTATAGTTCTTTTGGGTACTTTCTTAAGGATTTCATAACTAAGTATATCTTGCCCTGAGGCAGTATTAGATTTATCTTTTATTGCATTAGTTACTTCTTCCTCTGTTATATCAGCATCTAAATAGTTTGTTTCATCTATCTGGTCTGGTAGTTCTTTTAAAAACTGTATCCTAAGTCTTTCTCTTCTCTCATTTTCTTCCTGTCCAAGGCTACTTTTTGCACTGACTTTATAGAAATACTCGGCAAGGGCATTAGCTTTTTCTTTATCTGTTTCTGCTCTCTTTGGTAGTTTGATTGTTGGCATTATTGTTTTCTTATTGTTCCCTTTGATTGCCTTAAGCTTTTTCCATACTTCTCTAATTTGAGTGCTAGGTTTAAGTGACTGACAAAACTCCTTCCAGTTAGTTTCTTTGGCTTTGAATATTATTCTGTTAGATTCATTCCTAATAAGTTTATACTTATCATAGTTTTCTTCTGTTCTGTTATTTCTATATTTTTGTAAGGCCCTTTTTCTTCTCTCATGAATTTCTGCACAGCTTTTATTCCACCAGGCAACTGGTTCTTTATTCCATTGAGTTTCTCTTTTCTTATTAATGTTATTTATTGGTTTAAGGTGTTGTGGCATATTTTTATTTGGTATATACTTTATTGCTATTTTCAGAATTTCATTGGTCAGTGTTTCTGCCCACAAGTCAGTATCATCTGATTCCATGTCTTTATATTCCATCACCTCCAGCTCTGATTGGAAAGCTTCCCAGTTTGCTTTTTTATAGTTGAAGGTAGGTTTCTCTGGTTCTGGGTTTGGAATGACATTTTCATGCATGGTTATTACAATGGGCAGATGATCTGAGTTTGTGTCTTGTAACACTTCCCAATTTACATTCGCTAGGTTGTTAGTTGCTATACTTATGTCTATTGCTGAGTCTGCCCTATTAGCTTGTGGATTAATTCTTGTTGCAGATCCATCATTTAGTATTAGTAGTTCATTGTTTTCTATGAAGTCAAGTAGGCATTTTCCTGCATTATCTGCATGTTGTCCACCCCAAGCACAATGATGGGAATTAAAATCGCCTACTATGATTGTTTTGGGGCCTAGTCTGGTGCTTATGGCTAGTATTTCTTCATCTTTAATTGTGCCATCTTTAGCATATACATTTAGAATTGTTAGATTGTTTGGTTCAGCTGCTATAGTAACCTGGATACCTTCTATATTGGTTGTATTAAATACTTCCCAGTCTATGATTTTAAATTTTTCGCTAACTAATACTGCGACACCTCCTCCTCTACCTTCTTTCCTATCGTGTCTAAGTATCTTAAAGCCCTTACAACTATATCTATTATTTGGGTTTAAATGGGTCTCTTGAAGAGCATATATATCAGTATTTCCTCCAGTCTCTGATAGTAGGGGTGCAAAAAAATTTTTAATACCCCTACAATTCCACTGGATAATTCTAAATCTTTCTAAATTGAATTTTAACATCATCTAGTGTACCTTTTATTTTGGTAGCTATCAAATTTGCTCTTATTCTGCATTTCCTGTACTTGTGGACCCACTATCCATCAAGTTCTCAAGAAAATCCCTATTTATACTTGTCATTATATCCCTAACTTCTTCCGCTAAGTGTGGTAAATGTGCCTCAAAATGTTTTTTGATAGTTTCTTTGATAGTTTCTTCTAGGTTGCTTTTGTTTTCCTGTTGCCTTTTGTTCTTTTTGACCACTTTCCTATTTTCATCCAATGCTACATTCCCTTCTCTCCCTATGTTAATCTCCTGTTTTTCACTTTCCATTCTTTTTAGTATTATTTCACTTTCTTCTTTTTGTTCGGACAGTTTGACTAGTATCATTTCATTTTCTTCTTTCAGTACAGTCAGTTTAGCTATATCCTGGGAAATTTGGTACTGTATGGCTTTCACTTCTTGAAGCAATGCCTCTGCACTTTTCAGTGAATTCCCATTTTCCAGTGTTGTAGCTGAACTGTCTGGCTGGCTGTTTTCTTTTGTTTTGTTAGTTATTTTCTGTTCTTTTGACTGCTGCGTTTTAATAGTTTTAATTTCTTCTTTAAGAGACTTGATTTCTTCTGCAACTTTACTGTTTGTGTTTTTTGTGTTTTCTTTTATTTCTTTCATTACTGTTTTAAATGGTTTTCTTGTTAGGATGGATTCTTTTAGTGCTTGTTTTGTTTGCTGGTATACTGGACAGCCCTGAAACCTGGCACTGTGGTTCCCTTTACAATTGATACATTTTCTGTTTCCATTCGCCTTTTTGTAGTCGGTATCTGCCTTTGCCTTTTCACACTGTGTAGAAGGGTGATTACTGGAACAGTACCTACAAACTGTTTTCCCCTTACAATTGTTCCTTCCGTGGCCGAATTTCAGACAGTTGGAGCACTGTAGCACAGGGGGAATGTAAGCTTCGGTGTGCTTCTTGGTTTTCCCAAATAGTAGCGTTTTAGGGGTTTCCCTCCCTTCTGCCGTTATTATAACCACTGGGGTTACAATACTCCCTTTCACCATTATTCTGTCCACGTGTACCAGCTTTATGTCTGGGTTATGTTTTGCGAGGATGTTCATAACTTCCTCGCTTGGAAGGGTAGTGTTTATCCCTTTTAACACACATCTACTGGTCTCTTTTGCTAGCTCTATCTTTACTTCTATGTCGTGTGCAAGAGTCACTGTTTTTGCTTCTACTTTGAGTTCCTCTAACATCTCTTTTATTCTGTCACTCTGATTTGGGGTAATTATTATGCCAAAATGAGTTTTGGAAATTTTGGCTATCGCCTTTTTGCCTAACACAGGATCAAGGATGTTTATAATTTTGTCTTCATCTAGTGCCTTGATCTTTACAGCCTCACCAGCTACTTGTGTTATCTTTAAACGACATATGTTTACTCCATCTTTATTTTGGGAAACTGCCTGGTTGCTTTTGTCTTGAGTCTTCTTTGGTACTTTCATTGCTATTTTTTTGGTTAGAAATTTCTTCTATGGGGGCCTGACTATTCTCTTCTAGTTTATCGTGCCTGGTGTCCCTATCTTTGGTTTTAACTGCTTCTGCCCACGTTTTGCCTTCACCTGACTGTGATCTAGTTAGGACTATAGGTGCCATGTTTGGTTATGAGCTATGTCCTAATTTCCTATTTGAATTTCTTTACTTATTGTTCTTTCCTATTTCTTTTAGCTCCCTTTCTTTTATTTTGTTATTAATTTAATTATTTTATTGTGCTATCTTGCTACTGAGACAAGGTGCCATGTTTTATTTTGTTCAAATCTTTTTGATCTGTCAATCTAAAATTCCTTAATTTAATTTCTTTACTTATTGTTCTTTCCTATTTCTTTTAGCTCCCTTTCTTTTATTTTGTTATTATTAATTTAATTATTTTATTGTGCTATCTTGTTCTTATTCTTAGAAGTTGGTCTATTTTGGTTCAAATCTTTTGATCTGGCAAATCTAAAATCCCTTAATCACTAATATTTATTATAAAATTGATTAACACTACTAGGATCTATGATTACAGTTTAGGATGATTCAACTTTTTGCTATTTTCTGATGAGTTAAGTAAAGTAAAAATGTCTACCGTACCACACAATGGAAAGCACGTGGCGCCTGGGCCTATTAAAATTTATTTGTTTTTGCTGGGTTTCTTGTGAGATCGATGATGAGCTTGCTGCGTAAGTCTAATTCAGGTGGGCTTGTCTGCTCTGCTGTTGTAGTGATGTTGCTGATAATGTACTTTGTCTCAAAAGTCTGGGTTGGTGGTGGTGCTGCTTTCCTAGTGGTTGGTGTGGATGTCAGTTCTGGTTTTTGTTCTGTTTCTGTGTCATCTGTGTCTGGGCTGTCTGGTGCCGAGTGTCGTCTTTGTCTTTTTTTGTCCCTTTTGTTGTTTCTGACAAGCTCGAAGTCCGCCGGTGGTGGGTCTCTTGCCTGCGACTCTTGGGGCCTCTCTCTGTTTTGCTTTCGCACTGCCGTTTCCTTTCGTGGCAGCTGTGGCCACGAGGTGTTTCCAGTTGTGGTTGGTGCTGCTAGTGGTCTTGGTCGTCCTGGTTTCCTTGAGCACTTATTTGCCCAATGGGTGTCTTCCCCACAGTGAGGACATACCATCCTCCGACCTGGCATGGTGATGAGGACCTTGTGTTGTTCATGGTCTGCAATTTTTAAGTCGATGAAATGTGGAACTGGGTTATTCTGCTGAAAAAGTACTCCCCATTTGTCAGGGGCATTTCTGATTCGGTAGACCTCTGCTTCGGGGTCGCCGGTTACTGTTCTGGCAATATTTTCCACCGCTTGCTGTTTGATTGTTGGAGGTAGCCAGTGCAGTGTCGCCTTCACCCGCTCCTTCTCCAGGTGCTCAACCATGATGGTGAGCTCCGGGTTCGTTAGTTGAATTTTCTTTCCATGCAGTTTGGAATAGAGTCGTGTGTGTGCATTGCCGATAGGTTTACGTACCATCTCACTGGGTTCTCGAAACGGTATAGAGTTGAAACGCCGTCCATAGGCACTCCCCCCGGGCCCACCAGAACACTGGTGAGAAACGACGGGGACGCCTTTGCCGCCGCCTGTGGTCCTGAGACGGTGAGAACCAAAGTTCCCGCCCGGTGGATATTCCCACCTTCGAAAGCGTCCATCGTGACGTCTACAGATGTAGTAATGTTACCTGGATTCATCGTTCAAAACTTGACTTGGTGAAACAACTGTTGAAACAACTGTGAAACCCTTGAAAATCTCGTAAAAAACAGGGTTGAAAACTTGAGTTGGTGAAACAAACTGTGAAATCCGTGAAAATTTGTCCTATAGATGGGAGACAAACGCCAGCATATATGTAAAAAATGTTTTATTTTGCATCAGGATCAGCGAACTGATCAAGACCCGGGAGATAAAATGTGGTACAGTGATACTTAGAGGGAAAGGGAGAGAACCCTTTAAATCAAAGCTATTGAAAATAAGGCTAGCTTACACTTACATTGTTTTTACAAGTACACAGTTAGGGTTTGAGAAATTTACAAATCAGGATGATTTTAGTAGGCATTAAGAAGGGAAAGTAACAATTTAGTTAAAACTTCAAAGGGAGACCACAATTAACTTACGCCCCTTACAGGTTTTGTGAGTTGGAGACATTAACGAACGCACGAGAAAAAATGAGTAAACAGTTAATTGAGAACAGCTCATTAAGTTGCCTGAGCGGAATAGGGTGAGCTTAGCGGACCAATCAGATGACTCGAAAACAAGATCGGATGATGAGACAATGAATTGAAGGACAAAAGAAATTAGTCCTGGCTGAAACTTCGAGGTGGCAAGACATGAAATTTGCCGGGCTCTCAAGAAACGAACCTGTGGGTGACAGTTGTTCGTGATGAACCAAGTAGATAGCTTTAGCCTGAATTAGCGGTAGCAATTCGAGGATAACAGACTGAACTGTGTTTATACGTCTAGGGCTAGAGTAGAGATGTTAGTAGGGAAGTGATAAGTATTTTGGAATTCTTTGACTCTGGTAAGATTGACTTTTATATTCTTATGCCTAACCAAGATGAAAAGAAGAACGTAAGGCAATTTTAGTCAACATGGTATCTGAAGACAATGCTGCTTACATTTAAGGGAGCTGTCAACAAGAAAGAACATTGAAGACGAACGTTATATTGTCTGAATTATATGAATAGAGAGAGGATTTTTTCAGACACACTGTTAATATATTACTTGAGGGTAATGCTGCTTACATTTAAGGGAGCTGACAACAAGAGAGAACATTACAGTAGATGCTTGGCTAAGACAAAGTGGTTAACTTTGGTCGAGTAAGCAGACAGGGAATGCAATTATGTCTGGTATCTATAACAAGATATGCATTGCCATCACCAAGTGTAAATAAACAAGGGATTTGAATTACATCGACTCCTATTGATGGAGATCATACCCTCTCTCATGTCAGCGTAAGTATCGAGGCTGCCACAGGAGTATTTGACATTGGTTGATTTTTTTTTACAGGTATAAATATTGATATAAGAATGATGTACTTGAGGGAGTCAAAGTTGACTCAGTTGAGATAGAAGAGAAATAAGCATCCGAGGATTTTTAGAGACTATTGTAAACAATCCTGAGAGAAATAGATCAGGTCCCTTGCATAAGAATAGTAGATGGATTGGTTGCAAAAGTTTATAAAATAGAAATAAAGGATATTGTCGAAATTAAGCTACAACCATTGACAGTGAAAAAAGGGAGACCAAGATTAAACTTGAAAAGACGAACTGAACCAACAGTTATTAGAATGCAACCTCAAACAAAGAATGTCGCAGTACAAACAGATGACAGATGTAAGAAGAGTTAAATCCCAGTTAGGGTAAAGTCAAGACAAGTTACAGATGACTTACCTGATTCGTACAGTGTTGAAATGGTCGATAAGATAGAAAAGCTGACATCTGAAGAAAGAGATGTGAAGAGTGGCGATTAAATCATGAAGCCATGTACATTCTTGTCGATGCTATGTAGTCAAGCACAGAAATGTAAGAGATATAAACAATGCGGAAAAGTCCATCAAACAATTGCTAATATTTCCGACGAACCACATCTCATCCAAGAACATCCCCCTCTGGCGGAAAGGGCCAGTAAGAGAGATAGTCTCACTTGGAAGATAAGCAGAAGAATTAGACAGACAAGTTGAATAGGTATAAATTAGGCCTGCCTCAGTCACCTAGTAGAAAGCTATTAATAGAAGACCAGGGCACTGTGACACTTCTCCTTGGTTAATTGTTCAATATCAGGTGTGTATTTTGTCAATTTCAGCTTCACACAGTCTTCTGAATGCACAGGTGTTAGGCGACTTCTCTGTGGACTTAAAACAGCTTTCATGTGTGAGAAAATGTGTTCACATGTATAAGTTGACCCAAAAGCCGAAAGTAGAGCAAATGCAACTTTCTTCAAATAGGTGAACGCTTCAGGCAGGGATGTCCAGCAGTTGAGGATGGCAGCTGACTTTTCCAAGCAGCTTCCTTCAAGAGTTTTTCGCAATTCTACAAATTTTATCGTCCATAACTCTGATGCCTTGAATTCGATGTGTTGCATTTCAAAATTGTCAACATCCATCCACTCGAAAAGAGATTGGTCAAATGGAATGTTAGTATGATCAATTAAGTCGGGCTTGATGAGGTCAGAAAACATGGGCCCGTGTATTTTGAAGTCTTGACTTCGTTTAGCAAACTCTCCTTTGAGCGCTTCAACGTACTCCTGAAGCTCATCTCTGTTGACAGTAAATCGATTTGAATGAGCCTTTACGTTTGGAAAGTACTTGTCTGTGTTAGTGGTAATATCTCTGCAAAATATGTCTAATTTTGACGCAAATCCTTTCCAGTGCTCAAAAAGATCACGAACTGTTTTACCCTGCCCTTGTAAACGCAAGTTTAATTCATTCAGATTTGTAGTTATGTCAGCCAGAAACATCAGCTTGCACAGCCAGTCCTCGTCATTCAATTCCGGAAAATGTTGTTCTTTTTCATCAAGAAACACCTTGATTGCTTCTAGACATGATACAAATCTGTTCAAAACATTACATCGACTAAGCCAACGAACATTGCTGTACAGCGGGAGGTCTGCATATGTGCTCTCCATTTCGTGTAGAAGAGACTTGAATTGCCTGTGGATCAATGAAGAGCGAGAAATATGAAGTTAACTATCTTGACAACAGTTTCCATTACAGAGTTCAAGGAAAGTGACGAAATCTTCGCACACAAACTCTCCTGGTGTATAATGCAATGGAAGCTCAATACTTGACGTCCAATACGATCCTCAAGAAGTTTAACAAATCCTTTGTTCTTTCCGACAAATGCAAAGGCGGCATCAGTAGTAACACAGAACATTTTATTCATGTTAATGTTCTGATTTTCGAAATAGCTTACAAATGCAGTTATAATGTCCTCTTCCTTGGCTGTACCATCAAAAGTTATCAAGCAGCACAGTTCTTCATAAATACGGTCGTTGTCACAATATAGCGCAACTATAGCTAGGCGCGCCACGTCATTCACATCGACTATTTCGTCAAGAGCGACACTAAATACAACAGCTTGTTGTAACCTGGTTGTTTGTTTTACCGTTACATTTTCAGCCATATCAGTTATGCGCCTCTCGATTGATCTCGCAGAAGCCGGTATTTCTCGAATCCGAGACAGTATTGTTTCTTTATTTGGTAAATCACTAAACAAAATTTCAGCGCTGCTCAAAAAAGTTTCCTTGATGTATTCTCCATCTGTGAAAGGTTTGCCCTTCGAAGCCACACACTGTGCAATTTTGTAACTACATTCGGTAGCTTTATTTTTGGTTCCAATTACTTGACTAAAAATACTACATTGTTTTTTGTAGCCAGAAACAGCCATTTTTATGGCTTCACTTTTCTCCTCAGAGTTTTTAAACATGGACTGATGTTTGGTTTGATAGTGTCTTTGTACATTTGACGTACGGCACAGGACACTTTCATAACATAAAGCACAAACAACACGATCCTTTTGTAGTATGAATCCATATTCGTTTGTCCAAAAGTCTTGAATCGAGCGTATATCAAGTTTTTGTCTTTTTTGAGTCATTTTAACGGCACCGTATTACTTAATAACAACACCAATGTTTGTGCTGCGGTCAACGGACTTACGGGCATGAGTATCCGACAGCCGAGAGAACTGTAGATGTGGTGGTGGTCGGGAGAGAGGGGAAGGATAGGACGGAAATATATCTTCGTCGAGGTCAGTCATTGTTGCTCCAAACTCACACTGGGAGTCAAAAACTGCGAGCGAAAACGAAATAAATACGCTCGTCCAGGCGCTAGCCAGACACTATTGCGTAATTATGATATTACGTCTCCGCTTGCCCGTCAAAATTTTCTTGGGATTCTTTTCAAGAATCTCATCCTGCAAACTACGGTAGCAGGTAGACGCCAGACTAGCGGGCGCCGCAAAGTATAATCACTCCCCTTAAAATTCATTGAAGAATGTTTGTTCTCGGAAACGGTTCGTAAAAACGAAGACTTACATGCAGTATAGTATGATCAGGCCTTTAGTTTGCATCAGATCGCACATTCTTACCTCCAATGTCTAAAAACTTTCGTTTTGAAGGGTTGTAAAAACAGGTATAGCTTTAAAAGAATTATATGCTTCTATTTAATTAAAAATTCAATTGTTTTTAAATGAGATCATATACTGTACAGTATTTTAATTCACTCAGCGTGCCATTGAAAATCGTTCCACGTGCCACGCTTTGTACGCGTGCCGTAGGTTGCCGACCCGTGATCTACAGCATAAAACATAAGACACTTATACAAGAAAAGAAACAGGGAGGGATTGCACTCCAGGACATATAGACAAAGATCCAAGCACTTAGAATCAAACACGTAGGGAGCATCATCAAACATCCAGAGCAACACGCGCTAGCATACTATTACATGGGGCTCAGACTCACCAGACTGAGACCACTAAACAACTCAATGCCGCACCATTTCGGCTCACTACCATCATATTTCAAGTCATGCTTACAAGCCATTCACGGACACGAAAACTCAATTCACCAGAAAACAAATGCAATCTACAAACACTTAGTCAAACTACAAGCACCACCACTACATATCAGAATTAAAAGAGGGCAGAAATACTTCAAGACAAATTATACTGACACCTTCACCAACTTACACAACCCTCACATCACTGCCAAGGCAAGAGAGGTGACCTTTAGACTCATATACAACATGACACTCACAACAGAACGACAAGCTCACAGATCCATACAAATATCACAATGTCAGCTGCGCAAAACACGCATACAGGAAACTGAAGATCATATTTATTACAGATGCAATACAGTCATACCCATGAGGAAAGCATTGCAAGATATGATCGCCTCACACACGACACAACCCGTAGACTTTTACCGAGCTATTTTTCTACACACGACCCCAAGAACAACACCAAACACACAGACATCACTTCTTATGTTATTATCACAATACAGATATTTGATTTGGAGTTTTAGGAATTTAGCAGTGTTCTTCTTCTTCTTCGTTCGCCCTGAAAAGGACGGTGGTTGCGTTGTGGCTGTTGACAACGTAGCTGCGATATCTGCACCTTTCGGTCGACACATCCGACTTCTGCACGGCATTTTTTAGGACCGGGTTTGCCTTCCCATTTCGATCCACACTCGCTCAGCCAGCCTGCACAGCTGCAGACTGTTTCCAGGACCACCACGTGGAGGTGGAGTGCGGTCTTGACCAGCTCTGGTTCGCTGGTCCTGACGCAGGCAGTCAAGCTATGAGTCGCTGACTGCGGTCTCTATTGCTGCGTCTTGAGGTCCCTAGCAGTGTTCAAATACCGCCATTTTAATTCGCAAATACAGAAGAACCTCTATAAGTTGACCACCCAATGGACTGTAGCAAACCGGTCAACATACGGAGGTGGTCAACATACGGAACGAGGCCTATTGTTCTGATACTTTACTTCCTTGAACAGCTTATAAAGAGAATACAGTATCATACGAAATCATACATAATCACATCATCAAATCAAATCATCAACATCTGTTTTATCATAGTTTAATAATTCTTTCTGAAAAAAGGAGTCAATCTTGGTCTGTGTCTTATTCTTATTACAAACATAAGTGGAGAAAGCACTCTCAACGCTGGCTACACCACTCAACATACCTGGGCATTTTTTCACAGCAAATGACTTCAACTGCATTATCAGATGCCTGACAGCCACTTCATTTGGAGTCTCTGCAATTTCTGTGTCATCGTCACTTGCTTCTTCAACTTCACCAGCTGCTTCATGCACTGTTATGCTTGTCTGTACTTCGGTCAATATCGCTTGGAAAATTCCTTCTGGGTCACGTTCATTACAGGTTGCCACCTCATCATCCATTGCAACAAAACCTTCAAAATCTACTCCTTCGAATTCTGCCATTGGCGATGGACTGTCCGATGGGGCTAAAACATCATGCTCTTGGGTTGTGACAAATCCACATTTCTTGAAACACTTCTGTATCGATTCCGGCTGAACTTTATTCCAAGCAGAACTGATCCAGAGAACAGCATCCAGAGCGTTAACTGATGCAGCGGATGAAGTTGCTTCCACAGGCGGACCACAGATCTGTGTTTTAGTAATGACCCACTGCAGGAGCTGGGCCTGGTAGTGCATTTTAAATGTTTTGATGATGCCTTGGTCAAGAGGTTGGGTTTTTTAGGTCGTGTTTGGGGGCAGAAATTTCAGTGTCACGTTTGTGAAATGCTTCACTTGTGGGTGGCCAGGACAGTTGTCTACTGTCAGTAGAATAGACCGTTTCTTTTTCTTCATTTCTCGGTCGATGCCCCTTACCCACTCCTCAAATAGGGCGCCAGTCATCCATGTGGATTTGTTTGATCTCCAAGTGACGGGGAGGTCTTCGGGCTTCAGGTTCTTGAATGCGCGTGGCTTTGCCGATTTACCAATCACCAAGGGCTTTAGTTTCTCTCCGGTTGCGCTAGCGCAAAGCATAACTGTGAAACATTCTTTGGAAAGTTTTCCGCTCTTACATTTGTCACCCTTCATGGCGAAGCTCCTGTCAGGCATCGCCTTGAAAAAGAGTCCGCACTCGTCAGCATTAAAGATGTCGTCGTCTTTGAAGTCTCTGGCGAAGTAAGGAAACTTTTTGATGAACTCTTCCACAGCTTCTACTGGAACTTCATTGGATTCACCACACAACACTTTCTGGGAGATCGCGTGTAGCAGTTTAAATTTCTCGAGCCAACCACTTGATGCTTGGAAATCTTCTGCCACCCCGAATTCCCTTGCGAATTTTTAGCAACTTTTTGAATCATCGGCCCGGATATTCGGGCGTTAACTGCCCTCATTTGTTTGAACCAGTTTAATGTGGCTTCATTGACTTCATCTAGGGGAGTTTTCCTCCTTTTCTGCTGTAGATCTCTGCTTTCCTTACCACATCTCTCCAAGTACTCATGTTTACGTTTTTGGATGTTGCTAACTGTGGTCTTGCTAACCCCAAAATGTTCTGCCGTCTTTCTTTGGCTGCTGCTTTCCAGAAAATGTAGAAGATCAACCTTTTCCTTCATTGTCAGCTCCTTGAGTTCTTTCCTTTGGGCCATCAAAAAGGTTAGGTTAATTTTTTCAACAGTCTAAGAGAGAACTTACAGTTTAGTAGTTGAATTATTATCAACCGGCAGGGCAGTCATAGCAAGAATGAAGATTTTGCTTAGAAGTTTGTCCTTTTATACTGCATGTTTGCGAAAAAATCAAAGAGGTTAGGTTTATTTTCTTTGTCGGCAAGCATCATTCGAAAAGCGGTCAGAAAGCCTGTGCCGACAAAATTCAAAAACACTGATTTTTTTTTAAACTGGTCAAGTAATAGAGGGTAAATTACTATTGTGTGTCATAGTCCAAGTGGTCAAGATACAACTTACAGAGGTGGTCTTATAGAGGTCGTCTTCCATTGAGTACATGTGGTGCGTGTCCGGTCTATGAAAATGTGGTCAACTTCGGGAGGTGGTCAACTATGGAGGTTCTACTGTACTTTTAAATGTCTTCCTACAGAAGGCATTGGCAATTTCACCAGCGTTTACTGTACGTAGTATGTATGTGTATGTTTTTATATGTATATACACGTTGGAAATGTTGTTGTTGTTGATTCAATCTGTTATTTTGCTGTAATACCCTGTTCAACCAAAATCCATTGAAGGGTTATAAACGGTTATATTGGGGTATATTGTGTGTTAACATCTTCTCTGGTATTACTTTCCAGTCCTGGAGATGACTGGTCCTGAAAAGGACCACTAGCTGGCTGTCTGGATTCCTCTTTGTCCGGTTATGGTGCCGTGCCGCTTATAGTGTTTTTTATGTCCTGCCTCACTATCTGGCTTGTGTGGTTTTGTGTGCTTTTGCCCTCCTTTTTTCTGTTTCTTGTGTCTTCCTTTGCTCTTGTATCTTAGATAGCGCTTTTTCTATAATTGTTGGGAGTAGCTTTTCTAGCGTTTCCTCGATGACTTCTTCGTCTGGTTGGTCGTTCGTTTTAATATTTTTTGTGTTTGATGTTATTTCTTCAATGGTCATTCGTTCTGCTTCTATTCTCTTCAGTACCTCTTCGTTTCCTTCTTTCAGTTCTATCAGCTTCTTGATATCTTCTTCTACCTGCTGTTGAATTCTTTTCATGTCTTGGTGTATTATTTTCATGTCGTTCATGAATTGTTGTTGTTTCGCGCTTTCCGAACTATCAGGGATTTCTTCACATCTGGCCGTTGATGTTCTGTCTTTGTGTGGGTGCCGGTTTTCTCTCTCCTTTCGCAGTTGCTGTTTTAGATCTTTCACCTCAGTCGTGAGCTGTCTGACTTGTTCTGTTAGGCTGTCTTGGTGCCTATTACCTTGAGTGTTGGAAAGTCAGGTATTGGTAGTACCTCTGGTGAAGGAGCTGTCATGCCCTTTTTAGGGCAGCTCAGCCACCTTTGGTCCAAACCTGGCATCCAGCTCTCACCTGTGGCTCCTCGTAGCTGTCAGCATGCGACAGCGGCCACCCCCGGACAACGGCTTTGACAGGCCGGCTAAACTAGGTGAGGGTAGCCGAATGGTTATAAACCTTCGGTGAGTTAGGGTCTGCCTACCCATGCATGCGAAGACTGGATTCGATAGACTGCGCGGAAGAAACCACCTGTTGGTTCAACGGGCATGACGGCGATTACCAGCAACGCGCTGTGGAGCGTAAGGAGCACGGCGAGGCACGTAGAAAGCCCTGGTCATCCACTGCACCTGACTTCATCTCCAGTCGTCTTGACTTGTCTTGCCACTGGATTGAGATGGACCCAGGCGAGAGAGTGAGGTCGACGAATTGCGCAACTCTTCCTCACTTTAATCCAAATCACCGCGCAAGTCACTCTTTCATCCATTCATCCATCCACTCACAACAAGTCCTGTGGCGATGGGCGAGCGGCGAAGCGGCAGGCGTGGGTACGCTGGCAGTCGTAGTCGCAGACCTACACACAGGCGGCTCAGGCCATATGGTCGTCTTCCACTGATCGGAGCAGCAGTGGGATTCGGCAGCCCCCTGAGTGTCTGAGCAGCCCCTTTAGGAAAGCACTGCTCACCTCCATGGCATGAGGAAGGGGCTAGAAAAGGTGCCCTAAACATTGCCTGCTTCACCATTACCTAACCAGCTTACCGCGGTTGGTGGGTACCCTACTTCGGCGGTCGACATATAAGAAAAAGAAAGGACAGATTTTTCCCCCTCATTCTAGGCGCATGGAATGTGCGCACTTTACTTGACAAAGACTTTAACGCAAACAGACCTGAGAGACGAACTGCCCTGATTGGGAGAGAACTGGCCAGGTACAACATTGACATAGCAGCACTGAGTGAAACTCGACTTGCAGGCGAGAGCCAACTTTGCGAAAAGGGTGCAGGTTATACATTCTTTTGGAGCGGAAGAGGAACTGAAGAAAGACGAGAAGCAGGGGTTGGATTTGCAATCAAAACAGCAATTGTCAGCAAGTTAGCGGGGCCCCCAAAGGGAATAAATGACCGACTCATGACGGTCAAGATCCCTCTGTTCTATGGAAGAAAACATGCCACCATCATTAGCGCGTATGCACCAACTATGACAAACCAGGATGATGTCAAGGATAAGTTTTACGAAGAACTACATGCAGTCATTGCATCAGTTCCTAAAGCAGATAAGCTCATCATTCTTGGTGACTTTAATGCAAGAGTAGGCTCAGATAACATCTCCTGGAATGGCACTATTGGTAGGAACGGCGTGGGTCGCTGTAACAGTAATGGACTTCGTCTCCTCCAGACTTGCGCAGAACATGACCTCCTTGTCACCAACACCATTTTTCGACTTCCTACCCGCAACAGAACCTCCTGGATGCACCCTCGCTCAAAGCATTGGCACCTAATTGACTATGTAATTGTTAGGAAGAAGGACAGGCAAGATGTCCGGGTGACCAAGTCCATGTGTGGTGCCGAATGCTGGACTGATCATCGCCTCATTGTATCTAAACTTAAAATTCGTATCCAACCAGCCAGGCGCCCTCAGGGGAAGAAAACTCAAAAGAGGCTGGATGTCACCAAACTAAAGAAGACAAAAATCAAACAGTCATTTACTGACACCTTAGAAGACCGTCTCAAATCTATCTCGCTAGACGGCCAAAGTGTGGAAACAAATTGGGCAGCCCTAAGTGAGCAGATCTACAACACTGCTACAGAGGTCCTGGTCCTTCCATCAAGAAACAAAATGACTGGTTTGATGAGAACTCAGATGATATAAAGCAGATGTTGGCTGAGAAACACCATCTCCATAAAGCATATTTAAATGATCCAAACTCTACATCCAAGAAAGACGCTTTCAACAACATGCGTAGAATCGTCCAACATAAACTACGCCAGATGCGGGATTCATGGCTGAGTAATAAAGCAGATGAGATCCAAGGCTTTGCTGACAGCCATGACTTGAAAAACTTTTACCTTGCACTCAAAGCGGTCTATGGTCCAACATCATCAGGATCATTTCCCCTCCTTAATGCAGATGGAAAAACACTAATTACAGACAAGGAAAAAATTCTCCAACGCTGGGCTGAACATTTTAATAATATCTTGAACCAGCCATCATCTATTAACGACGAAGCCATCATCCGCCTGCCCCAAATTCCTATAAATGAAGCATTAGATGATGTACCAACTCTGGAGGAAACTAAAAAAAGCGATTCGTCAACTGTCTAGTGGAAAGGCCCCTGGCTCCGATTCAATTCCTGTTGAGGTTTATAAAGATGGCGGTGCAGTTCTGATAGAGAAACTTCATATGATCTTCCAGCAAATGTGGCAGAGTGAAACCATCCCACACGATCTCAAAGATGCCTCAATTATACATCTATATAAACGTAAATGTAATCGCCAAGACTGCAACAATCATCGAGGCATCTCTCTTTTATCAATCGCTGGGAAGATATTCGCCAGAATCCTTTTGAATCGCCTTACGGCTCATCTTGACAAAGGTCTTTTACCTGAAAGTCAGTGTGGATTCCGGAAAGAACGTGGAACCACAGATATGGTGTTCGCTGCAAGACAGCTACAAGAAAAATGCCAAGAACAGCACTGTGACCTGTACACAGCTTTCATCGACTTGACAAAGGCGTTCGACACGGTCAGTAGAGAGGGTCTATGGAAGATCATGGCAAAATACGGCTGCCCAAAGAAATTTATCACAATAGTGCAGCAACTGCATGATGGAATGCAGGCTAGAGTTCAGGAAAACGGTGAGCTATCAGAGCCTTTCCCCGTCTCAAATGGAGTTAAACAAGGGTGCGTACTTGCACCGACTCTGTTCAGTATCATGTTTTCTGTATGCTGACTGGTGCTTTTAGAGACGGGGACACAGGAATCGACATTAGTTATCGTATTGATGGAAAATTGTTTAACCTTAGGAGGCTTCAAGCAAAAACCAAGGTCAAATCACACACCATCAGAGATCTTCTGTTTGCTGATGATTGTGCCCTCAATGCTGGCTCAGAGGCTGATCTGCAGCATAGTGTGGATAGATTCTCCGAAGCCTGCGCCAACTTTGGGCTTACCATCAACACGAAGAAAACAGAAATCATGTACCAACCAGCTCCTGGCACAGTTTATACTGAGCCAGTCATCAAGGTTAATGGTGAGAAACTGAATGTTGTGAACAGATTCACATACCTTGGTAGCACACTATCCCAGAACATTGTCATTGATGATGAGGTGAAAACCAGGATCTCCAAAGCCAGCAGCACATTTGGCAGACTATACCCAACGTTTGGCATCGAAGTGGCATTAGTCTACAGACAAAGCTGAAGGTGTACAGAGCTGCGGTGCTTCCAGTGCTGCTATATGCATGTGAAACATGGACTGTATACAGGCGCCACGTAAAGAAGCTAAACCACTTCCATACAGTCTGTCTCAGGAAGATAATGAACATCAAATGGCAAGACAAGATCCCGGATACCGCCGTTCTTGACAGAGCTGGTATCCCTAGGATTGATACTATTCTGATGCAGTCACAAATTTGCTGGGCAGGTCATGTAGTCCGCATGCCAGACCATCGACTGCCAAAGATACTCTTTTATGGTGAGATGCAGAAGGGTAAACGCTCCCATGGTGGCCAAAAGAAGCGCTTCAAAGACACGTTAAAGACGTCATTGAAAACCTTTGACATAAACCCAGACACATGGGAAGCTGCTGCGCAAGACCGAACTGCTTGGCGCACATCTCTTCGTAAAGGTGCAGCAGCATGCGAATCATCCAGAAGAGCAGCAGCGGAACAGCGGAGACAAGCTAGAAAGGACCGTGAAATAAAACCTTCACATGAAGCAAACATTCCCTGCCCACACTGTCCAAGATCTTTCCAGGCCCGCATCGGGCTCTTCAGTCACCTTCGTACCCATAGACTAACCTAACATATTCTTAAATAATTGGATGAACAGAGTGGTCTTCATCACCCGTGATGGACGAACAACCACCTTGAGTACTTGCCTTCAGTGTGTTTTTTGCCTCTTGGTACGATATCCCCTTTCCAATGGCAACTGTAATTATTTGCCTTGTTTGTTGGTATTCGGGACACCCTCTGTATCGTGCTCCGTGCTTTCCGAGGCACTTGGAACATTTTCTATTGTTATTTGGTGCTTTGTAGTCGCGGTCTTGTTTTGCCTTTGGGCAATCTTTGTATTCGTGGCTGCCCGCACAGTATCTGCAGACCGTCTCTTTTCTGCACGTGTTCTTTGTGTGAGAAAATCCCTGGCACTTTGAACACTGCATCATTGGTGGGATGTAGGCATGTGTTCTTCGAGGTCTATTCTGGATAGTGATGTTTTCCGGGACTGTTTCCCCTTGTAGAGTCACTTGGAAATGTAAATGTCATCGAAGTTTTATATGAATAAAGAGCAGTGTGGAAGGAAGTATGTTTCTTATCAGCTTAATATCTGATACGCGGCCCATTGGGTCACTGTGGTATTGGACGGATTACAATTTTACCCCTCCTAACTGGATCTTTCTCGTCGGGCCGGTGTATCTAGCCGCCTTTAAGACTGCTCTAGGCTGAGTAAGCTTAACTAGCGCATTGTTAGTCGAAACTTACCCAACCAAGAGAAAAGCGTTACGCAGCACACAATGGCCACCCTCTTTCAACCCGAGGGGGTCCCAATATCATGCCCAGGGGACACCTTCAAGTTTCTTTGTTTCTTGCAGCCAGAATTGTACGCTGGTCACTTCAGAATGTAAATACCCCCTTTCAGCCTCCTTGAGTATAAGTGCGTGTCTGTTGGTGTGGGTGCAGTTTTTACCTATGTAATAATATTGCAAATGTCTTAAATCATATATTTTAGGAAAGTGTTTTTCCTTTAAATTGCAATAAAACCATTGTTTGAGAGTGTGTGTGTGTGTGCGACGTTTCCTTTTACTATGTAATATCTGGTGTACCTTTGACAATGTTATTTTTCTTTCAAATGTATATATGTTAAAAAAAGACCACACCTGTTATAAAATTTCACCATATCTTGACAGTAAATCCTTTTGCGAAATATATTACATATATTTTACTTTTTATAGTTTGAAAGTGATTAAATTTGTGCTTATGCGAAAAAATTTAATGCACGCATGTCCATCAAAAAAAAAATTCGTATGGTGGTTGTGACTTTGCAAGTTTATCCCTTGCCTCCTTCTGGCTCTTCAGATTTCTCATCATAATCATTGCGATTTCGTTCAAGGCTTCCTCTTCTCTTGGGCCGAAAGTCGGCTCTTTTTTTACGGCTGTCAATGGTGTCAGGAGCTGCATAGCTCGGCTTCCCAGGAGGTCCGGCCTCTACGCTAGCACCTGGAGCAACCCTGCTCTCCGGCAATCTGCTCTTGCCCCTTAATGTCTTTTCCTTGTTGTCAAGTGCTGGCAGGCTTTTACGGTCTTTCATCTTTTTGGCTGGCATCTTTGTCTTCTGCGTACGCCCTGAAAAGTACGTTGGTTTTAATATATTGCTGTATTCTTGTGAAAAATCTCGCCCTGAAAAGGACGCAGTGCTGTCACCGCTGCGTGAAAATGTATCTCGAGAGGGGTTGAGGAAATGTTGTTGGTTGTCGTGCCAGGCCTGGGCATCGAAGACGCTGTCCGTAACCCAATGACGGAAAATTACCAAGCGGCAGAGGAGTGTAAAATTCAACTAAACAACCACCAGACATCGAGAGCCGAGACAAAAACCAACGAAAACCCCGAGATGCAAACCACCAGACCTTGTCCGGAAGAAACAACAGCTAACAACCCAAAAGCTAAGACACAAGAGATGGCACCTTGTAACAAAGAACAGGAACAAGATTCAAACCAAGCCTGTAAAAGGGAACAAAGACTAAATACTAACAAGACAAACAACACAGATACGATGCAGGAGATGATCGTAAAGATCACCCAGATGTCTGGAGGTGAGGCCTCACTCAGGGCCCTACCAGATGACAAAGTGATCGGCATCCTCGAGGTGATAACTGGAAGGAGAGGTATCGCTAAAGTAGGGAGGCACGAAAAGGGAGTCGTGCGCTTTCGCTCAACAGCACTACAGCAACCACTTCACTGATGACCGAACTGGAATCCAGTTCAAAAGAAGTCTAGTTGCCTGTAGTGGGTTTTGATGTTATTGAATAAAATATTACTTGTCTACAGAGTGAGGTCAGCGATGCAAGTCCCGGAGTCTAATAGTTGATGATGCTTGTTCTCAGGGTACCTGACTGCTACCACCCTACGACCTCAATCTGCGATATATTTTAATCCTACTTATATGTTAAGATGTCTGGTTGTTATCTGGCTAGATGTCTAGGGTAATGTGCTATGTGATGTAAAGAAAATAACAACAACCACTAATGTAACTCAATGAAAAGTATTAAACAAATCAGTGGTTAAAGTTTGAGTAACAATTTTTTTTACAATTTTAATTTTCTGTACCTCCATTTCTTGGGCCCAGAAATGTTTAAAACTCAAATAGAATGAAAATATATTTACATTAATGTGAATCAAAACAAAAGACTACTTGTCTGTTTATATCATAAAAATGTCTGTGACTTGAAATGTCCTGATGAAGCACTAAATTCCATAAAAGTCACTATTAGGAGGAACGAATGTGTTCATCACTTCAAGAACGCTGTGTTGATTTTAATACTGGAGAGAGTATGTCAGGTGAAAACTCATGAACCCTTATATGGTTCTTATCTGAAAGTCTTGGAGCACTGTGGTCTTTCTTCCACCACGATAGTAGTCTTACTTACTTACTTAGTCGTTCCCCTTCTACCGTGAGGTGTAGAGGTTTGGAAGAGAGAGCGCCAGACTATCCTATCGGCTGTCTTCCTCTTGGCCTGGTTCCATTCTAGTCCTCGGTCCTTCAAAGATTGTCTAATGTTGTCCTCCCAGCGGACTCTGGGTCGTCCTCGGGGTCTGGATCCTTGGCTCTTTGTTTCCCATGCTTGTCGTGGTATCCGATCTTCTCCCATTCTGCAGACATGGCCAAACCATCTTAATTGGGACTGGTCAACGATAGTAGTCACGAATGCAAAATATAGACCCTGCTGCAGTAATCTTCAAAGTCTTTGGACAATCATATTCTTCTTGCCTCCAACGTGCAGATACAATAATTCTATGATGGCTCACTGAATATTTCAACATGGAACCCTGAAATTAAGAGGATTAAAGCCTCCTCAGTATTTCAAACATATCTCTCCTTATCTAATCAACGAAGCATTATCAACAGTCTCAAGATCAGTATCAATGGCTACATAAACAGCTATCGTTCCTATCTGATGGAGTGACAACTTCATACTCAGGTAAATTTCAATCATCAGTTTGATACATTCCTTTCATAGGAAAATTATAGTTAACTTTATGAAGTCATGTGAAAACACTGTGACTTGCTGAAGAGGGCCAGTGGTTTTCTGGCCTACCAATTATAATAATGTCATATTTTATTTCCATCTATATCTTTTCATTCTCTCCCAAAGTTTAAGAAAGCCTGCCTGGCTTTTAACAGAAATAGTAATCTTCCCTACTATCACTTGTGGCATACACAAAGTGTTGAGTTTGGCGCCTTTCTGGTTTAGCCTCTACCCATCCATAATGCATACACATTCAATAATACAAATACATATCAATAATAAGGTTTACATAAATGTTCATCTTACCGCATCAATGAAATAATGCACAATTTGTAGGTTAACCGGCGATCAATGGGCATACACAGATTGCCACTGATGCAGAACAGCGAAGGCACTGGCAATAAATTCCTTGCGTCTGATGATAACACTACTAGTTAAATATTTTTCTTCGAGTGGCAACTAACGCTGGTTTCAAATCGTTTTTATCACTACTGTTAGTCTATTCTGCTACAGCCAATCGAATTATGTTATGCTCCACTTGTTTTTTTTTTTTCTTCAAAATAAATTACACTTTCAAAATTGTAACGTCGTCGTTCTCTATCGTTCTGTCCAAAACGAAGCAACGCGTT
Source organism: Oreohelix idahoensis (assembly GCA_024509875.1). Taxonomy (NCBI): domain Eukaryota; kingdom Metazoa; phylum Mollusca; class Gastropoda; order Stylommatophora; family Oreohelicidae; genus Oreohelix; species Oreohelix idahoensis. The sequence continues at coordinate 247,169 of JAMPIV010005309.1, forward strand.
TGAATTTCATTCGAAAATACAAATCTACAGGAAATGAGAGCTTGTCTGTGTGTTTTTCACTACAGTCTCCCTATCTAAGTGTTTATACATTCAAACTGTTCTACTAGTGAACGGGTTGTAAGGGGTTTGTAATGGCTTTGCACCGCTTTTTTCAAAATCTGCCAGCAACAAAGCTCGTTATAGTAAACGATGCCTAGAACCACTGTCTTCCTCTCCTTCCGTCATTCCTCCGTTTTTCTCTCACTCTTTCTTGGACGAAACACGCCTTGGCTATCAAAATGTTAAATTTAATTTCAAGGACGGAGTCTGAAAAGCTTGTACTATTGAGAGAGAGAGAGAGAGAGAGAGAGAGAGAGAGAGAGAGAGAGAGAGAGAGAGAGAGAGAGGGGGTACCATTCACTTAGCGGTACGGTTTTCTCAAAACCTGCGCGACTGAGGGCGATGGCGAAGACGTTTGAGCACAACTCCCCTATTTTATCTATATAGTATTTGAATTTATAATCTATAATATTTTATCTATTTGATCGGGGTATCATGAATCTTACTACATTGTCCCACCAAATAAAAGTGGTGGTGGAAAAATACAAGAAAACAAAGAAGTTGGTCAAAAGAGGGGTGAATACCAGATGTTCCGCAGGCGAGGTCCACAGACGCATTCAGGCTGAAAACGCAGATGTAAAAATCACGCAGGCCGAAAGGTTAAAAACCTGGGCCAAGAAAGACACCAATCTGATGATAGTAACGGTTGAAGGATCGACAAGACCCGAGAGACTGACGCTCCAAACAACAACAAAAAAGACAGTAGCCTATATCCCTCCGGTGATGCAGTGCTCTAACTGCCAGCAGTTTTCACACACCAAGAAAACATGCAGGAGAGACGCAGTCTGCCGATATTGCGCGGGAAACCACCAATATGGCGACTGCCCCAGGGCGAAGGAGTACCACAACTACAAAGCTATGAACACAAACCGTACATGTGCAAACTGCCTCGGAAACCACGGGGCAAGTTACCGAGGCTGCCTGATGTTCCAAGAAACAAAGAACATACTGAAGGAAGCGGTATCCAAAAACATCCCCTTCAGCGAGGCAAAGCACAAAGTGGCTGCGGATGTTGCAGAAAATGCGCACGATTGATAGACGACAGTTACACAAGCTGACCGCTGAAGTCAAAGAAATGAAAATGAAACTAGAGGTCGAAAACAGAAGCAAGCAGACTCCCGAAGATGAAACCGACAGTGGTGAAGACGTAATCGATCTACAGAACGTCAGAGAAATGCTGGAAGACATGAAAAAAATCCAGCAACAGATAGAAACAGACGTCAAGAAGCTGACAGAACTGAAGGAAGAAAACTCAGAAATCCTCAAGAGAATCGAAGCAGAGCGAAGAGCCGTAGAGGAAAGTACATCAAACACAAGAAACGAAAACGAACAACCAAACAGAAGAAGACATCATCGAGGAAACACTAGAAAGACTACTCCCAGCAATCATAGAAAAAGCACTATTACAGATACAGGTGAAGAGGAAGACTCAAGAAGCAGAAATGAGGAGGGCAAAAACTCACAAAACCAAACAAGCCAGATAGGGAGGCAGTAAATGAACACCATGAACACGCCACGACACCACGAACGGACAAGCAACGAAGAGGTATCCAGACAGTCAGCTAGTGGTCCTTTTTAGGATCAGTCCTTTTCAGGACTAACAACCGGCTAGCACCGAAGAAACTAAATGCACAATATACCCCAATTATTACTGTGACAGCGCCATCTTGAGATCTGTCGTTCTCGGCGCTGGCCCCATCTGGGCAGTCATGTTGTCTATGTGGATTAGTGCCTTTTGATCACGTTATCTTCAAGCAGATTTATTACAAGGCCATAATAAGCCTACGAATTAGCTGTGTTTTTGCTCTAGTTGTGTATATCTGTGTTTTCATGCATTCTGGAGCAATAATCGCGTGTGTTATCAGTGTGGCGCAGATTAATGCGCGTAAGCGCGCAGTAAATTGAGTGGTTAGGCCAGGGCCTATAAAAGGGGTAGCAAGTGGCGAAACTGGGATTGTTGAGGCAGCCGCCCAGTGAGAACAGACGAAGAAGACACACAAGAGCCAAGCTGTAAATGCCTTGAGCACACAGTCTATGAACACTGACTGGGTGTTCGTTTGATTGTTTGTTGGATTGTTTGTTTGGTGTTCGGTTCTGTTCGGTAGAATTAAATGTTGATCTGCATAAGGCTTTGGATTGCTTGAATTGTTAAGTCTGCTGCTGAGAGGGTTGCAAGCAACCAATAATTGCAACCCCTGTCAAACGATCCTTTATAAATTTTCTTGGTGCACGGGTCTTGGGTGTGAGGTACCCCTAGCGCCCCTGTCACAAGTGGCGTCGTCGGCAGGATTGACAGACAGCACGCAGTGAAGCAACTCTTCAGCAATCAGAGCAGCAACAGCCGAAACAGTAGAACACCCAGTTCAGTGCAAGGCGAGGGACGGGATCATCCAGTTTGTCAAGATTTCTAGTCAACTCTACTAGCAACAAGATGGCGGCACGCAACACACGCGCTGCTAGTAGAACTGATAACGAAGATGTGGCTGAGGTGGATGACCCTGTAGTAGGGCTAAATCGTCAACCAGAACGAGTGCAGTACATCGTGGTACCTACTCACAAGAGGGTGCGGTGCTTTGGGGAGCGCACGGGTCCTACGGCTGAGGAATATGTCAGAGAGGTGAGAGCTGCCTGGAGAGTAGGGATGATGAGTAAAGAGGACCAGGCGGATGTTATTCTTGAGAGTGTGACCCCAAGTGTCCGAAGGGAGCTGAGGATTCAGGCTGATGACGATGACCCAGAAGCAATGCTACATTCCATTCTTAGGGTGTATGGGGAGCGTCGGAGCATCCCAGAAGTAATGGCCGCGTTCTACTCTACCCGGCAAGGTGCAAGGGAGTCTCTTTGGGAATTCTCCCATCGCATTCACGAGATGTTTGAAAGTGTTGTAAGGGCACACAAGCAGAACAACGTCACTCCTTTGGCGCCATCCTTTCTTCGTGACCAGTTTGCTGCTTGTCTGAGAGATGACCTACTAAGAAAGCTTGCAAAGGAACTGATCATCAAGGAGCCAACAGCATCGTTCACGTCGGTGAGGGACTATGCCCTACGGTTTTTGGAGACTGAGCCCACTTCTGGGGCTGGTGTTGCCAGTGTCGAAGCAGCTTCGGGGGCTGGTGTTGCCAGTGTTGAAGTGGCAAGAACAGAGACTGTGTCAGATACGCATGCATTAAACGCAGAAGTAGAGCGGCTGAGAGCACAGGTGGCTCAATTAGAGGCTAAAATTGATGCGATGTCTCAGGAGCAGGGGAGACGTACCAGGACAGTTCGTTGTTTTAGATGCAGAGAACTAGGCCACATACAGAATCGATGTCCACAGGCATTAAACTAGACCCCTCTGCGGCTGGGAGTCAGGTTACAGAAGGGGAGCAGAATGGCTCGAAGATAAAGAGGGTTGGTGGTCGACCGGAGTGTGAGGCGCTTATTGCAGGGAAGAAAGTCAAAGGCGGCCAGGGATGTAAGGGTAGCAGGAGGCGACCCAGGGCACCAAGGAAGCCTAGGAAAATAAGATGCTTCAACTGTGGAGACCTTTCGAACCACATGGCAGCCAAGTGTCCCCAGGGCCCGCTTCCTAAGCGATGTTTCCATTGTAGGTCCCCGGACCATTTGATATCGGTTTGCCCATCAAAGAGCGCCCTCTCTAAGCGTACCAACACATCTACATTGCCGTCACAGTGCAAGCCAAGAGATGGCCGTGGCAACTGTCACCATAAGGGCGCCGGGAAAAGTGGTCGGCATTTAGAGGAGGAGACTCATCTAAAACTCGTTGAAGGACACGTTTCCAGGCTACGAGGGGCGCACGTAAGAGCAGAGCCACCGTTGCAGAGTTTTGCAGCAGTTCGGAAAGGGAGATGTGACAAGCTGTCGTGTTCTACTCCACTACAGGTCGGAGAATTGGTGAAGAAGAGAATGCACGACGCTGAGAGATCCGAGATTCGTGATATGTGGTCAGAAGACGAGTACGTTGTAGTTCGTGCTCCCACAATGACAGGGGGTCCATATATCATCCAACGAATGGACAGAGCGAGTCCGAGCATTAGAGTAACCAGCAATGACCTGAGACGAAGTGAAGGAAAAGGTGATCCTCCAGATTTGGAGAATACGACTGAAGCGCCTGATTTAGTGCAGTTGTCGGGACGACAACAAAATCAGGCGGGGAATATGTGACAGCGCCATCTTGAGATCTGTCGTTCTCGGCGCTGGCCCCATCTGGGCAGTCATGTTGTCTATGTGGATTAGTGCCTTTTGATCACGTTATCTTCAAGCAGATTTATTACAAGGCCATAATAAGCCTACGAATTAGCTGTGTTTTTGCTCTAGTTGTGTATATCTGTGTTTTCATGCATTCTGGAGCAATAATCGCGTGTGTTATCTGTGTGGCGCAGATTAATGCGTGTAAGCGCGCAGTAAATTGAGTGGTTAGGCCAGGGCCTATAAAAGGGGTAGCAAGTGGCGAAACTGGGATTGTTGAGACAGCCGCCCAGTAAGAACAGACGAAGAAGACACACAAGAGCCAAGCTGTAAATGCCTTGAGCACACAGTCTATGAACACTGACTGGGTGTTCGTTTGATTGTTTGTTGGATTGTTCGTTTGATTGTTTGTTGGATTGTTTGTTTGGTGTTCGGTAGAATTAAATGTTGATCTGCATAAGGCTTTGGGTTGCTTGAATTGTTAAGTCTGCTGCTGAGAGGGTTGCAAGCAACCAATAATTGCAACCCCTGTCAAACGATCCTTTATAAATTTTCTTGGTGCACGGGTCTGGGGTGTGAGGTACCACCTAGCGCCTGTCACATTACCAATTTCCAGGTTGAACAGGGTATAACAGCAACATAGTAGACTTACTTACTTAGTCGTTCCCCTTCTACCGTGAGGTGTAGAGGTTTGGAAGAAAGAGCGCCAGACCATTCTATCAGCTGTCTTCTTCCTGGTGTCGTAAATTTATTTTGAGAGAAAAGAGTCGTAGAAATAGTGGTCCGGTTTAGAGTGGAAAATGATGATGGAAAGCTCAGTGATAGAAAATGTAGAGATTTAATAGTTACTTCACAGCGTGCTGGAGGAGAGTAAAGACAGACTTATTTACGACAAATCGTGTCTCTCAATCTTCTCTTTCACTCTCCTGGTCAAAACAATTATTTGCCAGTTTTCCAGACTCGCATCTGCGCGCACACCGATTCGGTGTTTTCAAACACACACACGACGTTGATACAAACTATATTAAACGAATAGGGGAAATGTTGGGCTTTGGGTATATCCAACACACAGAACTAAATGAGTTTATGTGATTTTATTCACTTTAAACATCAATCACTAAAAATATCAGATATTACATAAATTATCATAAGTACACAAATGCAAATAACAAGTTTGGGAGGGGGTGAAGAAGATTGGTATCGACTAAGCCCTTCCCGCTCATTAGACAAAGACAAACCCAGTCCAGAGATAGATAATATCAGGAACACGGGTACGTTAACCTAACAGTAAAGTTAATTACTCTGAAAGAGGTGTTACCAAGTTAGGTATAAGTGATAGAAAAAAAAACCTGTTCTTCCCAGCTGTTCTTCCCTTTACTAAGCAAATGGAAAGGAGGTGGTTTTAAACAGAGTTAACAAATTATCAACTATCCCACTTAAAGGAACAATGTAGGGTATACAGAAAAGATATATGTTACCAGGTAAGCAAGTTAACAAAATGGTCACACAAAAGAATTAATTTCCTGTCATTCATACACGCGCTAGCAAAGGCCTTCACTCATCTTGCTCTCACTTACCGATTGTGAAAAAATCTTGCACTCCATAGAATAACACAACAGCAGTTACACCTCAACTAAATGTATGAGTGTTTGTTCAAGTTCTAGCCCCAGATTATCGGGTAGGCGGTCAGCACATAAAAGGGTCCCGTAATCGCTGGAAAAATGAATCTGTAGTTGTGTCTCTTTTCTTAATAACAGTTTCTATGGGAGGGCACGGTCTCTGATACCGGGGTGAGGATGGTGTGGTCTATTTGACTATGCCGCGGATAATAAAATTCTTACGCGTGCTGGTACACTTTATCCGTGAGGTATGGTTTAAGTCCAGTGAGAAAACTAGTCACATCACTGTTCAGGAAATTATGAATTATCTCTCTGTGTCAGTAAACTAACAAAGCTCGGGCCAGTGTTCTTCTTCCCGTTACGACTTAAGTTGTTTGATGGTGCGTTAAATTTGTCTTTGGGTGTGCTTTCTTTGCTATAAGTTAGATAGCGGAATTCCAAACATAGAATCGCCTCAAAGATTAAAAATTTACACAGTCTCAACAAGTTCTGCGTCAGGGGAACTCTACACACTGTTTATGCTTTGCTTTGCTTAGATTGATTTCTTTATTGCTTTCTTAATGCTGGGATCGCACAGGTTACGATCACTCTGTATGAAAGAAAAAAAAGACATGTAATATACCGAAAACAAATAACCTTCTAAAGCGCGATGAATTTCCCGTTAAGCCTATAATACACTCGAGTATTTAATTATGTATTTAATAAACACTGCGCGAATTCTAGTGGTTAAAAACCCACATCTATAAAACTAGGACTTAACTGAATTTATTAATTATAAATTCCTTCGCGACTTTAAAAGTTAATTTAAGCATCTATTATCTTTTGAAATAATATAATAGATAGATCATTATATTTAAAACTGGAACTCTTGAGATGGTTTAATTAAATAGATTTAAATTAACACAGAATCCCTTTAAATAGAATGACTGAGCTAGACCACTGATCACTTTACACAATATATATTTTACCGCTTTGCACAGAATTAGAAATCACTGCAAATATATATAAAATCCAGGGGAAAATCTATAACAAGATTTCAATAAAGCTAGTGCTTCTGTAAAGATCTGGCCAGCGAGTGATAACGTGTCTAGTTCTACATGGTCTATTTAGCTAAAATGAAATGTAAGTTGAGTGGGACATGATAAACTTGACAACTTATTTGATCTCACGAACTTTTGGGGATCTGACCGCCAAATCAAGAGAAGAAGCCGCCCCCTGGTCTTCGTATCCGCTCGCTGCTGCCCGTTTCGCTTTCCCCCGTTCGCTCGGTTCCTCGATTGACACCGAGACGCGAAATTAGCGGCAAGCAACTGCGTCTCGTATCAGGGAAAACTACTGTCTTTGATAGCGCCGATAGTCTCCCCTAAGATCCCTCGGTCTGTCTCTTTGATCTCGTCGCTGTATCCTACATGAGTCCCGGTGGAATGCGTTCTGGCAAACATGTTTTCATTTTTGACAATGGAGGTGACCTGATTGGTGATTTTAGGATGAGTGGTATCTTCAGTTTGCTCTTCTTCCTCTGTAGACCAGTTTCTACTCAGGAAATCAGCCCCGACATTCTGTCTTGCCGGAATATATTCCACTTTGAAAGAATAAACGCTTAAAAGAAGCGCCCAACGCATGATCCTTGCGTTAAATTCTTTATTGGCACCAAGAAATGCTAACGGAGCGTGGTCTGTTTGCACCGTGAAAGATGTACCATAAAGAAACTCATGATGGCGTCTGATACCGTCAATCAGAGCAAGACATTCCCTTTCAACTACGCTGTAGTTCCGTTCCGCTTTATTTAATTTCCGACTGCCATAGGCAACTGGAAATAGCATGTTCAGGTCACTGTCATCGGCTTGAAGCAGTGTTGACCCGATGCCCTGACCTGACGCGTCGACTCTCAGTACAAAAGGTTTCTTGAGGTCAGGCAACCTCAAAATGGGGTATGCAGACAACTGTCCTTTCAAAGTGCTATACGCGTGTTCGCACTTTTGATCCCATATGACCTTATCAGGACAACCTTTCTTTGTGAGGTCAGTCAGAGGTGCCGTCAGTCCGTTGAAGTTCTGGATGTACTTCTGATAGTATGCACATAGCGATATGAAGGAACGTACGTCTTTCTTCGTTCGGGGTCTTTTTGCTGCAGCTATTTTCTCCACGTTCTTCTTAATAGGCCAACTGCATCCGTGAGAAATAGTGTGCCCCAGGAAGTCTAACTGTTCAAACCCGATGAGACATTTGCTAGGTCTGGCTGTGAGACCCGTTTCCTGTAGTCTCCTGAGGAGCATAGCAACCGTAGCAATATGTTCTTCATAGGTTTCCGATGCAATTAAGATGTCATCCATGAAATTATGGATATGGGGACTTTGCAAAGGCTCTAGAAGCTTCCTCATCATCCTGGTGAACACTCCTGGTGCGTTATGCAAACCGAACGGCATCACGTTAAATGTGTAATGTCCTTCACTAGTGCTGAAAGCTAACAAAGGTTTAATTTCCTCCTTGACTGGTATTTGATAATAACCTTTACTGAGGTCAATCTTGGAGAAGATCTTAGCTTTGCTGAGCTTGGTGAACAACTCAGAAACAGTTTGGAGAGGTTCGGGCTGGAATTCCGTTACAGCGTTTAGCAATCTGTAATCAATGCACAGCCGAACTTCCTTATTGGGCTTCTGCAACAGCACTACACTCGAGCTGTAAGGAGATGTAGACTCACTGATAATTCCTGCCTGACGCAGCTTGTCTATTTCTCCGCGAAGTGCATCAGCTTTAGCGTACGGGATGGGGTAAACTCTGGTTTGAACAGGGGTCTCGTTTGTTAATTTCATATCAAATTCAATGAGATTTGTTCGACCAGGTACATCCGTTAAGACTGCACTGTACTGTTTTAGTAGAGCCCTGGTTTCTGTTTGTTGTTCTGGTGAGAGATTGTCGCCGAACTTGACATCTTTAAAGGATTCTGTGGGTTGCAATGGATACTCCATGCAACCATCATCATCTTCCTCGTCTTCCGTTGCTATGGCGACAGCCAGGAGATGCTCGGGGGATGGCACCGGTCTTTCCAAATATTTCTTTAGCAGATTTATGTGGAAGACCTTCTCCTTTCCTTTGATGGAGATCTTGTAGTTGGTACGTGAGATCTTTTTAAGGACGGTAAACGGTCCTTGCCATCCGATGCGAAGTTTATTGCTTCCGGTTGGAAGTAGCAATAGGACTTTCTCCCCTGGTTGTAGTTCTCTCTCTTTTGCAGCTTTGCTGTATCTTTTATACATCCCATCCTAGCTTTAGCCTTTCCTTAAGCTCAGATACATACTTGCTTGCAGAGACGACTGTCTCGTCAGCCTTCTGGTCTGTCAGGGACCGAAGTAAGGCTTCTAGTGGCCCCTTAATAGGTCTGCCAAATAAAAGTGTAGCTGGCGCAAAACCCGTAGACGCTTGGGGTACCTCTCGGTAGGCGAATAAGGCAGCCGATATATATTGGTCCCAGTCTTCCGGTTTCTCCTGACCCAGCTTACGTAACATCATGGTGAGGGTACCGTTAAAACGTTCCACGAGCCCATTTCCGGCCGGATGGTAGGGACTTGTGTGGATATGTTTGGCCCTCAAGATCTTAAAGATCTCCTCCATTAACAGGCTACGGAATTGGGATCCATTGTCCGTCAAAACTTGTTGAGGGAATCCCAACCGTGTAAAAATTTGCACAAGGGCTTCTGCGACATGCTTGGAATTAGTGCATGGTAGCGGTACGGCTTCGGCCCACATAGTGCAAGTGTCAACTAAGGTCAGGATGAACCTGTTCCTTCTTTTGGTCTTTTCCAGAGGACCAATAATGTCGACAGCAACCCGTTCAAATGGAGTCCCTACTATTGGCATTTGCCCCATAGGTACTGGGGGTGTCAAGTGCTTGGGTGCTACCCGTTGGCACTGGGCGCAGGATTTCACGTACCTGACAATGTCAGAGTTCATTCCTGGCCACCAATAGTGGTTTTTTTATTCGCTGAATAGTGGCGTTTTGTCCCATGTGTCCGCTAAAGGGAAGAGAGTGCCCCATTTATAAGATCTGGTTTCTGTACTGCGTCGGTACTAGGAGCTGGTTATTCCCCGTGTCCGGGTTGCCCGTTCTACGATACAATACACCATCCTTAGAAAATATGTCTCCGTTGTGTCTGGGGTCCTTAGCCATGGGCAGTTTTTTAAAGCAGGGCGCCAGAGTAGGGTCCTTTTGTTGCGCCTCCTTCAGTTCATTCGGCAACAAGTTTGGCGCAGGCTCCTCTCCTTCTTGGCTTGCCCTCTTGTGGTTACCGCTGCCACAATCGGCTCCTTAGGTCTCCCAATGAACACATATCTACATCCCAGGATAACTGGGTAGATCGGATCATCCATTATGGCCGCTTTAATAACTCCTCTGACAAAGTCAGAGTGTATTTCTACCAGTGCGATAGGAAGCGTCCTGGGTGCATCACTCCTGAAAACTCCACTAAGTTTGACGGTTTCCTCTGTCTCCTGACCGGGTTTGACTAGGTGCCTAGCGACAATACAGTCAAACCTTAATCCAGTGTCAAAAAGACAAGTAGTAGAGGTACCGTTCAAAATTACAGTTCCTCGAGTTGAGGGTCGGTCCCCCTCAGGTTGAGAATCACTGACATTGACTCTACCTTTCGAGGCTGTATGCAAACATCCAATGCGGTTTGCACCGGTTTGTTTGCCCTGATCAGACGTTCCTGGTGTAGGGGTCTTCCCTTTTCCTTGACCTTGGTGGCCGCGCTGCCACGTAGGCTTGTTGAGTTGATCAGAATTGTTGTTGGGGGGGTATCGGGTTTTGTAGAATTTCGATTTTTCCTGGGGAGGTTTCTGGGTATTGTTATCTCGTTGGTTATAATGTTGAGAGGAAGTGGAAGAATAGGATGCCTGCTCTAGATTCTGTTTTCGAGATGGCTCATCGGTGGGTTTACGTTTAGTGCTGGGAAGTTCGGCCATTGCATTGCTATAGCGTTCGGCTTTATTGAGTATGTCTTCAAGCCTGACTGCCCCCTGTTCCGCCAAAAATCTACGTGTTTCATTCGACAAAGTGGATTTTATCTGCTCCACAAGAACAAGTTCGAGGAGTCCCTCATATGAAAGAGGTAGGTCAGATAATTCAATGCACTTTGTCAGATAACCCGTGAGACGTGAAGAGAACTGTGGAAATGTTTCCGTGCTCTCTTTTTGGCTGTTTCTGAACAACTGCAGAAACTTTCGGGCAGTCATCTCAAACTGCTGTAGTAAGGCCTTTTTCAACATGTCGTAATCATGTTGATTCGGTCCCAGCTTTGTGTACACGTCATAAGCATTGCCTTTCAGTGACGTTGAAAGTTTGAGCGCCCAGCGGGTACTCTCTAACCCATAAAGATTCGCGAGTCTCTCGAATTTTTCTAGGTAGCTGTCAATTTTTTCGTTAGGGCTAGGAAAAGATTCTAAAGAAAACGACATAGCAGTTAATTGGGCACATTGAGTACTGGAGAGGTCCATTGATTGAGACTGGGGCGAAGACGGCTCTCCGTTAGTCGAAGTAGAGGCGCCCCGACTCTCTAGAGCCTTAAGCGCCAGTTGATGCTGTCTTTCCTTGTCTCTCTCTCTCTCTGCGAGTTTCCATCTCTGCTTCAATTTTCTTCTGTTCCAAAAGACGTTCTTCCGCTTCTTTCTTATCTGCCCTCTCCTGGGCGTCTCTCCTCTCTGTTCTTTCTTTCTCTTCCTTCCTCTCAGCTTCGGCTCTCTGTTGCTTCGCCTTCCTCTCAGCTTCGGCTCTCTGTTGCTCCACGTCATATATTTCCAATTCCTGGTTAATAAACGCGTTTGCAGCTTCTGCATCTAATCCTGCCTCTTTCGCTTCCAACCTCAAGATGGACCTCATCTTTATCCTCTCTGCCATTGTTAAAGAATAAGATGAAGTATGCTTAGAGAACTAGTAAGAAGAAACGCGAAAGGGAGGAACTCTGAACCGCTACGAGAAAAAAAAACACAAGTACAAATTTACCTGTGTTACCTCCTACCTGTACTGTGCAAACTTATCGCTGCTATTATCTGGCAATTAAGGCTCTAAACGCAAGCGACTATGCCACTAAATGGTAAGTTACACTGGAAAAGAATCTACTTTTACTAACAGTAGAGAAAAATTTATATTAAAACAATTTAAAAGGAAAAAAAAATTTCCCCTAAATTTTAAATCTCTGACAACAAACTCCGTCCCTAAAGTCAATTATTGAGATGAGACGTTGTTAACTTAATTTTTAAAAATCAGAACAATCCGTCTTTAGCTAAGCTCAACTCTTTTTGACTTCAAAAACCTTAGTGACTGTAAAACAATCACGCAATCCCAGCAACTTTTATAAAGAAAGAAATATAATTATCTCCGCCAGAGGATAATTAAAATAGCAAATATATTTGTTTGTCTGTACTTTCTACTGCTGTGGAGAGAAAACAACCTGTAAATATGCTGTGTGGACAACCCAAATACTTAAAGAACGTTTGTCTAGGGGTGTAATTATTTATTTATTTCCCTAATTCACAAAGACAAATCATTCACACTCTACCTAGTTAGACCCAAACTAAATCAGACTCAAAATATCTTTAACCCGGCTATGCGATTGCCTCAAATGTAGCTCAAGATCCCAGAACCAGCCCACAAATATGTGTGCATCAAATGTATCTCAAAATTATCCCAGACGAGCCGGCCAAATATTGTCGTAAATTTATTTTGAGAGAAAAGAGTCGTAGAAATAGTGGTCCGGTTTAGAGTGGAAAATGATGATGGAAAGCTCGGTGATAGAAAATGTAGAGATTTAATAGTTACTTCACAGCGTGCTGGGGGAGAGTAAAGACAGACTTATTTACGACAAATCGTGTCTCTCAATCTTCTCTTTCACTCTCCTGGTCAAAACAATTATTTGCCAGTTTTCCAGACTCGCATCTGCGCGCACACCGATTCGGTGTTTTCAAACACACACACGACGTTGATACAAACTATATTAAACGAATAGGGGAAATGTTGGGCTTTGGGTATATCCAACACACAGAACTAAATGAGTTTATGTGATTTTATTCACTTTAAACATCAATCACTAAAAATATCAGATATTACATAAATTATCATAAGTACACAAATGCAAATAACAAGTTTGGGAGGGGGTGAAGAAGATTGGTATCGACTAAGCCCTTCCCGCTCATTAGACAAAGACAAACCCAGTCCAGAGATAGATAATATCAGGAACACGGGTACGTTAACCTAACAGTAAAGTTAATTACTCTGAAAGAGGTGTTACCAAGTTAGGTATAAGTGATAGAAAAAAAAAACTGTTCTTCCCAGCTGTTCTTCCCTTTACTAAGCAAATGGAAAGGAGGTGGTTTTAAACAGAGTTAACAAATTATCAACTATCCCACTTAAAGGAACAATGTAGGGTATACAGAAAAGATATATGTTACCAGGTAAGCAAGTTAACAAAATGGTCACACAAAAGAATTAATTTCCTGTCATTCATACACGCGCTAGCAAAGGCCTTCACTCATCTTGCTCTCACTTACCGATTGTGAAAAAATCTTGCACTCCATAGAATAACACAACAGCAGTTACACCTCAACTAAATGTATGAGTGTTTGTTCAAGTTCTAGCCCCAGATTATCGGGTAGGCGGTCAGCACATAAAAGGGTCCCGTAATCGCTGGAAAAATGAATCTGTAGTTGTGTCTCTTTTCTTAATAACAGTTTCTATGGGAGGGCACGGTCTCTGATACCGGGGTGAGGATGGTGTGGTCTATTTGACTATGCCGCGGATAATAAAATTCTTACGCGTGCTGGTACACTTTATCCGTGAGGTATGGTTTAAGTCCAGTGAGAAAACTAGTCACATCACTGTTCAGGAAATTATGAATTATCTCTCTGTGTCAGTAAACTAACAAAGCTCGGGCCAGTGTTCTTCTTCCCGTTACGACTTAAGTTGTTTGATGGTGCGTTAAATTTGTCTTTGGGTGTGCTTTCTTTGCTATAAGTTAGATAGCGGAATTCCAAACATAGAATCGCCTCAAAGATTAAAAATTTACACAGTCTCAACAAGTTCTGCGTCAGGGGAACTCTACACACTGTTTATGCTTTGCTTTGCTTAGATTGATTTCTTTATTGCTTTCTTAATGCTGGGATCGCACAGGTTACGATCACTCTGTATGAAAGTAAAAAAGACATGTAATATACCGAAAACAAATAACCTTCTAAAGCGCGATGAATTTCCCGTTAAGCCTATAATACACTCGAGTATTTAATTATGTATTTAATAAACACTGCGCGAATTCTAGTGGTTAAAAACCCACATCTATAAAACTAGGACTTAACTGAATTTATTAATTATAAATTCCTTCGCGACTTTAAAAGTTAATTTAAGCATCTATTATCTTTTGAAATAATATAATAGATAGATCATTATATTTAAAACTGGAACTCTTGAGATGGTTTAATTAAATAGATTTAAATTAACACAGAATCCCTTTAAATAGAATGACTGAGCTAGACCACTGATCACTTTACACAATATATATTTTACCGCTTTGCACAGAATTAGAAATCACTGCAAATATATATAAAATCCAGGGGAAAATCTATAACAAGATTTCAATAAAGCTAGTGCTTCTGTAAAGATCTGGCCAGCGAGTGATAACGTGTCTAGTTCTACATGGTCTATTTAGCTAAAATGAAATGTAAGTTGAGTGGGACATGATAAACTTGACAACTTATTTGATCTCACGAACTTTTGGGGATCTGACCGCCAAATCAAGAGAAGAAGCCGCCCCCTGGTCTTCGTATCCGCTCGCTGCTGCCCGTTTCGCTTTCCCCCGTTCGCTCGGTTCCTCGATTGACACCGAGACGCGAAATTAGCGGCAAGCAACTGCGTCTCGTATCAGGGAAAACTACTGTCTTTGATAGCGCCGATAGTCTCCCCTAAGATCCCTCGGTCTGTCTCTTTGATCTCGTCGCTGTATCCTACATGAGTCCCGGTGGAATGCGTTCTGGCAAACGAAAAGTTACAACCAATGTTCAGGGGTTCTAATGTTATGAAAAGCTAAGGGTCCCTTTAATCATCCATCATATCAGGGAAAATTCCCTTGTCAAACTAGACGTACGTCACACCTGGCCTGGTTCCATTCTAGTCCTCGGTCCTTCAAAGATTGTCTAATGTTGTCCTCCCAGCGGACTCTGGGTCGTCCTGGAGGTCTGGATCCCTGGCTCTTTGTTTCCCATGCTTGTCGTGGTAGCCGATCTTCTCCCATTCTGCAGACATGGCCAAACCATCTTAGTTGGGACTGTTCTATTTGGGTCTGCAGCGGATGGGATTTTAGGCCTTGACGGATCGTCTGGTTGCGGACCATGTCTCTTCTTGTTACTTCAACCACTTTCCTCAGATACCTCATTTCTGAGGTTTGGATCTGGCTTTTGTGGGTTGTAGTCATTGCCCACGACTCGCATCCATATGTCAAGACTGGGACATAGGTGGAGCGGTATACAGCCATCTTCGTTTTCTTACCAACCTCTTTCTTGCTGAGGAATCCACGATTTATGGCCTGAAAAAGTCTCCCAGCCGCTGCTTTCCGAGTGGCCAACTCTTCTTTGATGCCTCCCTTTCGGTCTATAATAGCTCCGAGATATTTAAAGTGGTCGACCTGCTCCAGGACCTGTTCTCCCAACTTAATCTGATGTTTTCTTTCTTCTCGTGATATCACCATGGATTTTGTTTTAGAGCTGCTTATGACCATCCCTCTCTTCTCCAGCTCTTCCTTCCAGACTTGCAGGTTGGATTGGAGATGTGCCTCTGATTTAGCAATCAGGGCAACATCATCAGCAAATGCCAGCTCCGAAATATAGACCTGTCTCATCTTCCAGTACCCCACTGAATACTTTCTTGTTCTCTCCTTACATGCCTTGATGACATCGTCCATAAGGAGTATGAAGAGGTAAGGTGATAGGATATCACCTTGTCTTACACCAGTGGTGGTCCTGAACTCTTCTGACTTATGGTTTGCTGTCCTCACATAATTTCTGCAAGACTTGTAGAAGCTCTGTATAGCATGAATCAGAGGTGCTGGAATATTCTTCCTTGCCAAACAGTCCCAAAGTTTGCTCCAGGGGACCCTGTCAAACGCCTTTTCCAGATCTATGAAACAAAGATAGATCTCACTCTTATACTCAAGGGCCTTTTCACTCAGCTGTCTGAGTGTGAAGATAAGGTCTTGAGTACTTCGGTTTGCTCGGAATCCGCACTGGACCTCATCCAATTGTGGCTCAGCTAGGCGTCGGAGTCTCTGCTCTAGGATTCTAGAGTAGATTTTACCAGGGACACTGAGAAGGGATATGCCTCTAAGGTTTCCACATTGTCGATTGTCACCCTTTTTGAAAATTGGTGTTATGATGGCAATCTCCCAATCCTTTGGTATGGTCTTGTTGCACCATGCTGCCTGTAGGACCTTTAAGAGTAATAGGTCGCCTGATGCTCCCATGTACTTAACCATTTCTGGTGTTATACCATCATGCCCTGCTGCTTTGCCCATCTTGATTTTCTCTAGTGCTGCCCTCAGTTCTTTCATCTTTATGTCATCTCCACCATCATTGGTTTCCTCTTCTGTGTCAGTGGTTATCATGTCTGATGCTTCATCATGCTCACCATCCAGGAGTTCTGAGAAATATTCTTTCCATCTTTCCATTACTTCCTTCGGGGCAGTAAGCAATTTGCCTTGCTTGTCCTTTATAAATTTGAGAGGGCATTGTTTTTCTTTCCTCATGTTCTTTAGGGTCTTATAGAACAATTTCTGGTTTTCTTGTGCATCTTTTTCTAGATTTTCTCCAAATTCTTCCCAGGACTTCTGTTTTGCTGCTAGCACTTTGTTCTTTGCTTCTGTTCTGAGTGTCACATATTCTCTATATTTTTCCATTTGTCCTGTTGTGTTTTTAGCTCCTAAGTATTGTTTCCATGCCATTTTCTTCTCTCTTATTTTCTCTTTGACTTCCTCTGTCCACCAAGGTGTCCTCTTTCTCTGGTTCCCAAGTCGGACTTCACCGCATGCTTCTGCAGCAGCTGTCTTTATGATATCCTTGAATTTATTCCAGAGGGTTTCCAAGTCATCAGGTCGTTCTTCTGTGTTGCTCACTGCTGTAGCAATAAGCCCCTGATATCTTGTCTTAATTTCTGGCTCTCTCAGCTTGTAGGTCCTAATTCTCATTTCTCCTGCTCGTTTACTTGGTTTCTTGCGTGATGTTGGGCAGTTCCTAGGCTGAGCAACTCTTTCAGTTGTTCGTTTGATTGTTAGCAGGTAGTGATCACTTCCAATCTCTGGCCCCCTCCAAACTCTTGCATCTCGGACATATCTGAATGAGCTTCTCCGAACAATGGCATAGTCGATCACTGACTTCTCATTCTTGGTTGGTTCACATCTAGTGTATGCATGTATGCGCTTATGGGGGAACTTTGTGTTTGTAATGATCAGATTCTGCTCACTGCAGAATCTAAGGAGTCGCTTTCCATTGTCATTGAGAGTATCTTCTCCATATCTTCCGATAACTCCACCCCATCTAGCATGGTCATTTCCAACTCTGGCATTAAAATCTCCGAGCATAATAACTTCATCTAGGCAGTCATCCACTGTCCTTTGAAGCAGCTCGAAGAATTCCTCCTTGACCTCTGCTCTCTCATCCTCATTTGGCCCATAAACTATGACCAGGTTGACTATGGTTTCTCCTTCTTTTAGTTTTACAACCATAATGCGCTCCGAGACAAAGTTCCATCCCTTGATACTATCTTTTTGATTTTGGGCCACAATGCAACCCACGCCCCCTTTAGCTCTTTCAGATATGGGTACACCACTGTAGAGCAACGTGTTGCCATCGAGATCCATGACTCCTTGTCCTTTTTTTCTTCGTTTCCGTTATAGCCAGGATTTCTAGTTTTGCTTTCCTCATCTCTTCCACCAGCTCCTCTTCCTTCCCATTTATACTTCTTGTGTTCCAAGTTCCATAAGTCGTAGTCCGTAGTCCGTTCCAGTTCGTCGCCTTTAGAATCAGTCCGGTTTTCTCTCTTGTAGTTCGCGTAATCATGATTTAAAGCAAACAGGTGATTGGCCTGTTGTGCCTTTGAATGGTGGAGGGGCTGCCTCCTTACGGCCTCCATGCAGGCCGCCCTCCTCCTTTTTCATCCGGGCTTGGGACCGGCATTGGCGGAGTTAACATAGTAGACAAAAGAACTAACGAACGAACTAACCATTTAATTTCGACACTAAAAATTTCTTCAAACCCATCTACAATACTTACTGTTTCAGACCTAAAGGTCATTTATATTTGGACATGCGCACTAATATGCGGTAATTGGCTAAGATCATGGTGTCTTAGCCAGGGCCGGTGTCAGGCGGGCTCCACCGCGACTCATGCGAGTAAAAAAAAATGCGACTTCATGCGAGGGGAAAAAAAAAAATTAAATGATAATTTATTTTTTGGTTCGGCTTTAAAAGCCGACACAACAAAAAATTGTTTCAGAAGTAACTAACAATTTCCATTTCTAGTTTTTTTTTTCAGAACTATCCCTAGCTTCATCTTCTACCTAGGACTAGTGATTAGATGTTTTGGTAGGTCTAGTTTTGTTGCTTTTTGATGGGCCAGAATATGACTACAACCCACTCATCAACTAAATCTAATCTGTCTAGCTTTTCTGCACCGATTCCGTATTTTGACAACAAACTGTGGCTACCGAACAATCATCAGCAATGTTTCAAAGTAGTTTGACACAATTATTTGCTTAGCAGATTTAGAAAATGTAAACATAAAGCGTGACATATTTCTCTGGCAATAACAACGAAAAACGCAAACACGCGAATCGTCACACAAATTGGGATAATAACATCAAAACACGCACATGTGCTGCTTAACTACAGTCAAATTAGTTGTTTAAATAGTAGCGGAAGTCATTCTACGAGTTTTAAAATATGAACTGCATTAAACGGACGATCTTTTGGGGTTTATTCGTGATAAACTAAAAACAACGCTCTGTGCGTTGCGCTGGCACGGCGCGTTGAATTATGCAACGGGACCAGAAGACGCAGCAATAGAGACCGCAGTCAGCGACTCATAGCTTGACTGCCTGCGTCAGGACCAGCGAACCAGAGCTGGTCAAGACCGTGCTCCACCTCCACGTGGTGGTCCTGGAAACAGTCTGCAGCAGTGCAGGCTGGCTGAGCGAGCACGGATCGCAATGGGAAGGCAAACCCGGTCCTAAAAAAAATGCCGTGCAGAAGTCGGATGTGTCGACCGAAAGGTGCAGATATCACAGCTTAGGCGTAAACAGACACAACGGAACCACCGTCCTTTTCAGGGCGAACGAGGAAGAAGAAGAAGAAGAATTATGCAACGCTCAGAGCGTTGGTCTGGAGTCAAAGAGTTAAAGGCCAGCACCTCGACATTTGTCACTTTGTCCTTCCACGAAATACCAAGGATGGGGAGTAGACACCGTAGATGGAAGGTATTGAGCTTTCTTTCATGCTTAGCATAGGTTTTCCATGTCTCGCTGCCATTTAAAAGTGTGCAGGTGACGCAGGCATTATATACTGCAGCGTTGATCTTCATTGTGATTTTGGAGTTTCCCCAAACATGGGCTGTGAGGCGGGCAAAGCTGCAGCTTTGCCAATGCCGCTGTCAATTTCAGTGTCCAGAGAGAGTTTGTCGTTGATGGTAGACCCCAAGTATGTGAAGTGGTGCATCACAGCCTGTTCATAGTTATCGATAGTGATAACTGGTGCGACATCCACATCCTGACTCAGCACATTTGCTTTCTTTAGACTTATTGTGAGGCCAAAAACCTTGCATGTTTGGGTGAAGCGATTCATCAAGCTCTGAAGCTCCTGCTGACAGCAGCGTCATCAGCAAATAACAAGTCTCTTATAGCGATCCTTCTGATTTTTGTTTTACATTCAGCCTTGCGAGGTTAAACAGTCGGCCATCTGACCTTGTGTGACAGCATATTCCTTCAGTTGCATCTCCGAAAGCGTGTTTCAAGAGCAATGCAAAGAAGATCTCGAAGAGGATCGGAACCAGGATGCAACCTTGGTTGACGTCACTGCGTATATCAAAGGGCTGTGATGTACTTCCAGCATTTTGGACTGTTCCCTTCATGTCTTCATGGAATGACTATATTTCCAGCAATTTAGTGGGGCAGCCTATTTTCAGGAGGATTTTGGAGAGTCCATCCCTGCTAACCAGGTCAAATACCTTTGGGAGGTCTATAACGGCGATATATAAAGGCCTTTTCTGTTCTCTTGATTTGTTTAATATTAATATAAATAGAGTAAATTGTTAGAGTAAATTAATAACTTTTGTGGATTTTTCTACACGTTGTGAGCATCACCATTTGTTTAGTCAATAAATATCAAAATATTTTACGTAATCCAAAGTGACACCATATACACACAAGCATACACTATGTGTTTCAATTACAACGCTTCGGTTAAACAATATGGGTAACAATAATATATAAGGAAATAGTTAACAATCCAACACGAAAATAAGAATCTTCAACTTCCTTACTTACTTAGTCGATCCCTTCTACCGTGAGGTGTAGAGGTTTGGAAGAGAGAGCGCCAGACTATTCTATCGGCTGTCTTCCTCTTGGCCTGGTTCCATTCTAGTCCTCGGTCCTTCAAAGATTGTCTAATGTTGTCCTCCCAGCGAACTCTGTGTCGTCCTGGGGGTCTGGATCCCTGGCTCTTTGTTTCCCATGCTTTCGTGGTAGCCGATCTTCTCCCATTCTGCAGACATGGCCAAACCATCTTAGTTGGGACTGTTCTACTTGGGTCTGCAAGGGGTGAGATTTCACGCCTTGGCGTATCGTCTGGTTGCGGACCATGTCTCTTCTTGTTACTTCAACCATCTTCCTCCGATTTTTTGAGGTTTGGGTCTAGCTTTTGTGGGTTGTTGTCATTGCCCATGACTCGCATCCATTTGTCAAGACAGGGACATAGGTAGTGCGGTATACAGCCATCTTCGTTTTCTTACCAACCTCTCTCTTGCTGAGGAGTCCTCGATTTATGGCATGAGAAAGTCTCCCAGCTGCTGCTTTTCGAGTGGCAAACTCTTCTTTGATGCCTCCCTTTCGGTCTATAATTGCTGCGAGATATTTAAAGTGGTCGACCTGCTCCAGGATCTGTTCTCCCAGCTTAATCTGATGTCTTCTTTCTTCTCGTGATATCACCATGGATTTTGTTTTAGAGCTGCCCATGACCATCCCTCTCTTCTCCAGCTCTTCCTTCCAGACTTGCAGGTTGGATTGGAGATGTGCCTCTGATTTAGCAATCAGGGCAACATCATCAGCAAATACCAGCACTGAAATACAGACCTGTCTCATCTTTCAGTATCCCACTGAATACTTTCTTGTTCTCTCCTTACATGCCTTGATAACATCGTCCATGAGGAGTATGAAAAGATAAGGTCTGTTAACAGTCCAAATATCGAAAAACCTTGTCTTGACACCAGAGCGGTGTGGTAACCACTACGCTAGCGCGGCTCCACATGCCTTGATAACATCGTCCATGAGGAGTATGAAAAGATAAGGTGACAGGATATCACCTTGTCTTACACCAGTGGTGGTCCTGAACTCTTCTGACTTATAGTTTGCTGTCCTCACATAATTTCTGCAAGACTTGTAGAAGCTCTGAATAGCTTAAATCAGAGGTGCTGGAATGTTCTTCCTTACCAAACAGTCCCAAAGTTTGCTCCAGGGGACCCTGTCAAACGCCTTTTCCAGATTTATGAAACAAAGATGGATCTCACTCTTATACTCAAGGACCTTTTTACTCAGCTGTCTGAGTGTGAAGATTAGGTCTTGAGTACTTCGGTTAGCTCGGAATCCGCACTGGACTTCATCCAATTATGGCTCAGCTAGGCGTCGGAGTCTCTGCTCTAGGATTCTAGAGTAGATTTTACCAGGGACACTGAGAAGGATATGCCTCTATGGTTTCCACATTGTCGATTGTCACCCTTTTTGAAAACTGGTGTTGTGATGGCAATCTCCCAATCCTTTGGTATAGTCTTGTTGCACCACGCTGCCTGTAGGACCCTTAAGAGTAATAGGTCGCCTGATGCTTCCATGTACTTAACCATTTCTGGTGTTATACCATCATGCCCTGCTGCTTTGCCCATCTTGATTTTCTCCAGTGCTGCCTTCAGTTCTTCCATCTTTATGTCATCTTCATCACCAGTGGTTCCCTCTTCTGTTCTAGTGGTTATCATTTCTGATGCTTGACCTTGCCCATCATCAAGGAGTTCTGAGAAATATACTTTTCATTGTTCCATTACTTCCTTCGGGGCAGTAAGCAATTTGCCTTGCTTGTCCTTTATAAATTTGAGACGGCATTGTTTTTCCTTTCTCGTGTTCTTTAGGATCTAATAGAACAATTTCTGGTTTTCTTGCGCACCTTTTTCTAGCGTTTCTCCAAATTCTTTCCACGACTTCTATTTTGCTGCTAGCACCCTGTTCTTTGCTTCTGTTCTGAGTGTCACATATTCTCTATATTTCTCAGAATCTTCAACGCAGATGTCAAATTCTTCCTATTAAATGGCTCTAAGGTCATGGTACGACAAAGTTGCCAATGTGGATCTGATGACAAAAACCAGACAAGTCGTAGTGGAACAAGAAATGAGAAGAAGGCGCTGCAGACGGATAGAACACATATTGAGAAAACCTATTGATAGCCTTACCAAGCATTCTGGACTCCTCGGGGTAAGAGAAGCAAACCTAACAACACATGGAGAAGAAAATTGGGGACAGAAATGAAAATGTTGAGGAAAACATGGAAAGACCTTGAGCTTATGGTACATGACAGGAGGATCTGCTTTACGTTTGATGAAGGCCTTTGCTCTTTGGGGAACTCAATGATAATGGTGATTGAATGAAGAGTTTCTCTCTATTCATTTTTGTCATGGGATTTTTCGTACACCTGCATTAAAGAAGTACCGTACTTCTAAAAGTAATACGTCGAGAAATGACATCAAAGAATTATGGTGTGCAATTTCTGTCGCATGTCCTGATGACAACACCAATTCTCCGATATTCAGTTTTTTCCCTTCCATTTTCTTTCACCAAGCAAATAAGCCTACCAACACGCACAGACATTTGGAAACTACAAATTAACAAAACACACTTCTAAAGATCGATGACTGAATTTTATTTTTAAAAATGTACATCTGCTGGTAATCGAAATCAGACCTTCAGCTTGTAAGCCATTTATTCTAACCACTTGTCGTAGATTTTTGATAGGGGAATTAAGACTAGGGTTGGTCCCTTCTGAATAAATTAGAATGAGTGATAGCCACAGTGAGAGATGATAGTAGAAATAGATTTCCACGAGTGAGATGGTAGAAATCAATAGAGGCTGTCTCTGAAATCGAGAATCGTCTCTCTCTCTCTCTCTCTCAGCCTATCTTCTACAACAGATCTAGAGGAGTCAGACAGTCTATTGACTACATATATTAATATATATATATATATATATATTACCACTCACGTGCACACACGCACAAGTGACGACAGGTAGACGCACACACGTGGGAAAACTATAACAATGATTATATAGATATTTTGGAACGAGCTGACCCGACACACTGATTAAGTTTAAGGGAATTTTAATTATCAGAAAGACAGCTGATAGAATAGTCTGGCGCTCTCTCTTCCAAATCTCTACACCTCACGGTAGAAGGGGAACAACTAAGTAAGTAAGTACGTTAATTATCAGAAAATTCCATCACAACACATAAAATTACATCAAAGCATATACAAATAGTAAAAAAATCAATGAATTGCTACAAGAAAATGATAGACCCACAGTTATGATCTTTTCCCTCGATGTTTAGCCCACAGTCCTGTTAGAAGAAAAGATGATGGCCCCAAAGAGTCACGGATACATTTGCTGTAGTCTAATGATTTTCCCCTTTAAGGTTAAGGACAGAATTTGATCTTAGTGTGATCTATCCTAAGGAAAAAAAATATACCTGCAGTAGCAACAATTTGCATAAATGGAATTACAGAAGTGGGTGAATAAAACATCACTCAGTCTACTTTCACTCGGTTCTTTCATCAGGGTACCCTCACTCACTTTCTTACCTAATAGCTTGCTGGTGTTCGCCGTCTGGCGCACTGTATGACGCACCGTTTAAATCTGTCTATCTTTTGCTGAAGCGGATTCCCAGCTCTGCAGATCGTGGTTTCATTCACGGGGTCCGGGGAGCGTCCTCTTCATGCGATAGTTTTCTTTACAGATTTAAGTTAGTGTCATTTCACTCCGTTCAGGTAAGAATTAGTTTAAGCGGGCACACAGTGTCAGAATCATGAGGTTTCCCTTGTTTAGGAAGATGACCGGTTGGTAAATTCTTTCAGTAGATAATTATTGTTCACACCCGCAGTTCGTCAAAATGTCGGAAGGTCAATGATTTGTAATGTTTTACTTGCCACAAGGGCTGAAATGTACTTGAGGTTTTTCTCTGGAAGAGTTAAATCAGGCTTGATGGGCCCGTTACTTCATTTAACCTTTAAAGTTCTTGTAAAGATTATACACCATGTCTTTAAGGAAAATGTTTTAGTTCTTCACAGATATTTCTCGTTGTACTCAAACGCTGGCAAAGTTGGGTTACCCCAGTTTTCACTGAATAAAGAAAAACAACATACCAAATACTTATACCTACTATGTACTTCGGTTATAACTTACATTATCAACTGCAAGCGGAGGCTTGACTTATCGTTTAAAACCTTCCCGTGAAATAAGTTATATTCATAAAATCAATCAACATGAATTAGAAATACATACGTATTTCTTCAATACTCAGTGATGGATCTGTGCAGTTATAAGTTTAGTTTTTTTTTTTAAATATTCTCGTCTGATTATTTAGCAGTTAAATTAAACTTATTTAGCTTTATGATTTTTAAGCTAGAAATTATAATTTATTCTGCTTTCCACTGAAACACGTCAGCTAGAGAAAATAACAGACTATAAATTACTCACTCTGCACAAAAGAAACTAGGGAAATGAAATAGGGGATTTAACACTTAATCACTCACAAAATACTAGATATATTATATTACCTCAACACAGAACTACAGGCGACAGCACAACTTAGAATTATACGCTGATATATATATTTGAAGTCTAGAAGCTCGGCAAATTTTCGAAAACAACTGAGAAACTTCGCTATACAGCTTATTCTTTACACGAGCGAATCTTGAGGACTGAATGAAAATCCAGTTTAAAACTCTCGTTAATATCTTAAAACCCAGACAAAGGATGCACGCTATTTCCAAAACCCCGCAATTGTCTCCCCTGCTCGTCTTAATACTTACGCCGAGGCGTGAGTTTCACCTCACACTATCGCTGAGAAAACTACCGTGAAGCTTCGTGTCAGAAGAAACTATCAGACTATATGTCTCCTCATCATGTCTGACAGAGTGAATTCTCACACGTTTACGTCGAGAATCTAGCCCAGGAGCGCCGTGTCATGAGAGAAGTATAGACACATGTCTGCTTTCTGTGTCTGACTGGACGAATAGTCACACTATTCGTTACCATGACATCTTATGCAATAAATGCGTTTCCAGTATGAGACCAGAACGGTAAAGTCAGAATGGGAAAAAATAATATTTTTCGCAAACGAACGAATGCGAAAAATACAGGAAAAAGATAAAAGAGCGATAATAAAGTAGAGGATACGGGTAGAAAAGAAAAGAATATAGAAAATTTATTGATCATAAATCTCTATGCGATACCACTAAACCATAGACGCACCTTGGTATATGTGGTTTTGTAAATCTTAACTATTCTATTGTATCTGGGTTTACATAATGTAAATGATTAACAGAAACGTCTTCTTCGTACACTCTCAGACGTCCACTTGAATGTCTTAAAAGACAGCAGTACGTCAGTTTGAGGCTATTTGAATCTCCGTAGAGCTTTTCCACGAATGGTACTGGTGTCGCCCATATGCGTTTGTGGCCAGTCAGTGCGGAGTCTGAAGATTACCACTTGTTCTCTTCTGTTGAGCTGGTAGTATGCATAATTTTTCGTATGACCTGGATGCTCTACTGAAGGGGTGGCTCTAATGCTGTCTAGGGAAGCCCAGAATGCACTTATAGAATGGGAAGCAATGGGACACCGAATTATAACAGCAAGGTTTAAATCAGCCAAAAAGAAAGTAAATATAAACATCATCCAATGTTATGCACCAACAAATGATAAAGAAGAATCTGAGAAAGAAGACTTTTACACCAGACTACAAAATGTCTTGGACAAAAAGAAAAGAAAGGACATCACAATTTTGATGGGGGACCTAAACGCGAAAATAGGAACAGACAACGCCGGCTTTGAAGAAATCATAGGAAAGCATGGATTAGGTATGATGAACGAGAATGGGGAACTATTAGCTGACTTCTGTGCTTCAAATCAACTAGCTTTAGGAGGAAGCATATTTCCACATAAAAGAATACATAAAGCAACATGGATATCATCTGACCACAGAACTGAGAATGAGATTGATCACATATGCATAAGTAAGAAGTTTAGGTCATCATTGTATGATGTAAAAGTATGTAGAGGAGCAGATGTGGTATCAGACCACCATCTTCTGTTGGCTAAAACAAAATTAAAACTCAAGAAATTTACAACTGTATATAGCTATAGACAAACAGTATAATGTGGAATATCTAAGAAATCAGGAAATAAGAGAAAAATTTTCAATCACAGTATCCAACAAATATCAAGTACTCCAACAGCTGGAAGATGAAGCAGTTACGGAAGACCACTGGCAACAAGTAAGAAATATATGGAACGAGACATGTGAAGAAGTACTGAGAAAAACAGAACATCAGCACAAAGCATGGATAACAACAGAAACCATTAGCGAGATAGAAGACAGGAAAAACAAGAAAGCAGATTTAAACAGAAGCAAAACCAGAAGCTCCAAAGCCAAGGCTCATGAAGTGTACATAGAAGCAAACAAAGAAGTAAGAAGAAACATCAAAAGAGACTACAGGACGTATGCTGAAGAGTTGGCAAGGGAAGCAGAGGAAGCTGCAGCCAAAGGAAATATGAGATGCTAACAGGGAAACATAAGCACGCAAATGGCCTCATAAAAGATAATAATGGAAAATTGCTTAGTAATATACAAGACTGCCATCAATGGTACCTATACCTTGTAGCGGTATGGCAGCTTGCGTACCCTGACAATCCCCAGAGCTATGCCAGTGGGAGTTTTACTCCTGGTAGGCTCAACCAAGCTGGACTGGTCTGTGTGGGTAGGGGTCAGACAAAAGCTGGTACCCTGGTCCTCCAGGTTGGGGGTTTTAGCACCCCTGTCTGTGTTAAAAAAAACAATGAAGTTACGGAAACAATAATAAATGAACAAACTTTGCTGCGGGATGGACATTCGGAGTCTGTGGCTCGTATGACTGTCAGTGGTTAAAGCCGAAAGGAAGCCACTGACATGAAAACGGATGTCCTGACCGCAAAACAGGATACAAGAATAGGTTTTTGGAATGTCAGGACAATGTACGAGACAGGTAAACTAAGACAGGTCACGGCAGAAATGAGAAACTATAGGTTACACATTCTAGGGATAAGCGAGAGCAGATGGACAGGGGCAGGAAAAGTTAAAACAGCAACAGGAGAAACAGTACTTTACTCTGGAAAGGAAGATGGACAACACAATGAAGGCGTAGCCATTATTCTACAGAAAGGAATAGAAAGGACATTACTGGAATGGAAACCCATCAACAACAGACTGATAAGATTAAGATTGAGAGGGAGATTCACCAACACTACAATAATACAATGCTACGCACCAACGAATGATACCGATGAGGAGGTCAAGGATGAATTCTATCAACAACTGCAGAAAGAAATGGAAGACACACCTAGATATGATCTTGTTATAGTAATGGGAGACCTCAATGCGAAAGTTGGTACACACAATACATATAATGAAAGAACAATAGGGAAATGCGGCAGCGGAACAGCAAACGAAAATGGGGATAAACTAATAAGTTTCTGTAGCATTAATAACCTGGTCATTGGAGGAACACTCTTCCCACATAAAGAAATTCACAAATTAACATGGGAATCACCAAATGGTCGGGACAGAAACCAGATAGACCACATCATGGTTAACGGTAGATGGAGACATGCATTACAAGATGTGAAGGTAAGAAGAGGTGCAGATGTGGGAAGTGATCACCATTTAGTAGTAGCAAAACTGAAAGTGAAACTAAGAAGGGCTGCACCAACTGTAACTACACAGAAAAGGTCTGACATCAGCAAATTGAAGGACTCCCTTACCAGAAAAGCTCTTGCGGCTGACATAAAGAAACGATATCAATTTGCCAAAAGTCAGGAAAAGACATTGACTGATGATATAGACCAGAATTTCAACACCATTTCAACAATATACAAAGAAAGCAGCAAATCATGCTTGGGATTCCAGGAAAGGAAGAAGCAAGACGGGATAACACCAGAAACTTTAAACACCATAACGATGAGAAAGGAAATGAAAAGAAAGAAAACAGAAGCGAAGTCCCCCAGGTTAAAGCAACTATATAGCGAACAGTACAGTCAGCTGGACAAGGAAGTTAAACGCCAAACCCGAGCCAACAAAAGGAATTTCCTAGACGATCTTGCAAGACAGGCAGAAGAGGCAGCACTGAGAAATGAACAAAGCACAGTATACAAAATAACTAAATTCATCAGCGGAAAACGAGGTGCAAACAATATTACATTAGTAAGAGATAAGCAAGGTAATCTCATCATGACAGCAGATGGACAAGAAACAAGATGGGCAAAGCACTTCAGAGAAACTCTGAACAAGGAACCACCAGAGACACAATTGAATGTTCCTGAAGCTGAAAACGATCTAGATGTGAATACAGACATTCCACGAAAAGAAGAAATCATCACAGCAATCAAAGGGTTAAAGAACGGCAAAGCTCCGGGCCATGATAACTTAAATGCAGAGCTATTTAAGACAGACCCTGAGCTAGCAGCAGAACTATTAGAACCACTATTTGCACAAGTCTGGAAAACGGGGACAACACCATACTGAGGGCTTATGGAATTCCAAGCTGCATAGTGTCAATCATAAAAAGCCTCTATGCAAACTTTACGTGCAGTGTTGGGCATAGCAACCTAACCTTTGAGGTGAAGACAGGAGTACGACAGGGATGCCCCTTATCAACCACTCTATTTTTAACAGTCATAGACTGGGAGATGCGCCAGACAACAGACGGCAGTCCAAGAGGAATAAGATGGACAACATTTTCTACATTGGAAGATCTGGAATATGCAGATGACATTGCACTACTAGCACATTCACATCAACACATCCAGGAAAAAACGGATAGACTTAATAAGTTTAGCCAGCAGGTGGGCTTGAACATCAATTTAAAGAAGTCTGAGGTCATGACGCTCAATGTGAGCAACCCTGAGCCCATATCAGTAAGGAATAAGCAATTGGTACAGACAGATACCTTCACATACCTAGGAAGCATAGTAACACCAGACGGCGGGGCAGGCAAAGACATCAACATCAGAATGAATAAGGCAAGAACAGCCTTCTTTAGCCTAAACAACATCTGGAAGTCCTCCCAATACAGCACAAGCACAAAATTAGGATTATACCAGAGCTGTGTGCTTTCTGTGCTTCTCTATGGTGCGGAATGCTGGAGAGTTACAGAGAATGAAATGTCGAAATTGTCCTCTTTTCACACAATATCTTCTTCTTCTTCCGTCCTTAGCCAACGACCGGCAAAGCAGTCAGTGGCCATTACGCCTAGTGGCGTCTTAAGGGCAACAGCGAATGGATTTTCTTTGCCGTTGTTCCCATCACGCCTAATGGCGTCTTTAGGGCAACGACAAATCAATCCGTTTGTCGTTGTTTCCGTAATCAAAGTGACTGGCAAACGGGTGATCAGCCCGTGGGTTCACACAACATGCCTAAGAAAAATTCACCGAATCTTTTGGCCGAATACCATCACTAACCAAGATCTGCTTACTCGTAGCAAGCAAGAGGACATGCACACCATCATAGCTGGCAGACGCTGGAACTGGGTTGGTCATGTCCTCAGAAGAGACCCCGATGCCATCACAAGAACAGCTATGCTTTGGACCCCTGAAGGAAAACGAAAGAGAGGCCGACCAAAAACAACCTGGCGGAGGACTGTGGAGGCTGAGATGCAAAGAATGAACCAGAGTTGGGGCACTGTACGAAGGATGGCCACCGACCGAGCAAAGTGGAATCAATTTGTTGTTGCCCTACAAGACGACACTAGGCGTGATGGCCACTGACTGCTTTGACGGTCGGCGGCTAAAGATCAAAGAAGAAGAAGAAGAATATACAAGAACAAACAAAGAGATGGACATAACATTTTGAGGAACTTCTCAATAGACCAGCTCCAACTAATCCCCCAGACATCCAGCCAGCAGAAGAGGAGCTACAAATCAGCTGTGAATGGACCAAGTAGAGAAGAAATAAAGAAAGCCATAAAGCTTCTGAAAGATGGAAAAGCAACTGGTCCAGATGGCATTCAAGCAGAGGCCATCAAAACAGATATTAATACCTCTACAGAGATACTATACAAACTACTTGGCAAAGTCTGGTAGAGAGAGGAAATACCAGCAGAATGGAAGGAAGGTTATCTGGTCAAGTTGCCTAAGAAGGGAAATTTACAAGAGTGCCCAAATTGTAGAGGAATAATGTTACTATCAGTGCCAGGAAAAGTATTAAACAGAATCATCTTTGAGAGATTAAAAGAGTCCATAGACAAGCAACTGAGAGATGAACAAACAGGTTTTCGAAAAAACAGATCGTGTACTGACCAAAAACCGCATTGAGAATAATAGCTGAACAAAGTCTGGAATGGAATTCACCGTTATGCTTCGGATTCGTGGTCTATGAAAAGACATTTGACAGTGTAGAGTGTAGACAGAGAATCACTTTGGAAATTGATGAGACATTATGGAGTTCCCCTGAAGATCATTAACTTAATAAGGAAGACCTATGAAGACATGACATGCAGAGTTCTTCATGAAGGACAACTTACAGAACCGTTTAGGATTAGAACGGGAGTGAGACAGGGATGCCTCTTGTCTCCATTTATTTTCTTACTAGCAATAGATTGGGTTATGAAAACATCGACATCACACAACAGAAATTGAATCCAGTGGAATCTGACTAAACAGCTTGATGATCTGGATTTTATAGATGACTTGGCTCTTCTGTCCCATAACCATAATCAGATGCAAGAGAAAATGAAAATTCTCGATGAGAGGTCGCAACAAGTGGGCATGAAAATACACAGGGAAAAAACAAAGATTATGAGAATAAATGCAAGAAATTATAACAAGGTTGAACTTGAAGAAACAAAACTAAAAGATGTAGAATCTTACACATACGAGGGGCATTCAGAAAGTAATGCACCACATCGTTTTTCTCAGGAGCTGTTTATTCAAAAAGCATGAAATTTATACACAATATACTTGGATATGTCATGTAAATAATGGTATTATTCAACATAATCCCCATCAACTTGTACGGTTTTATGCCAGCGCGAAACAAGTGCATGTATTCCTAGCCCGTACCAGATTTTGTCTTGATCATGTAGCCATTTCTTCGCTGCATGAATCCCTCCTTCATACTCTTCAAACCTTGTCCCACGGAGTGCATCTTTAAGTGGACCAAATAGATGAAAATCAGAGGGTGCCAAATCGGGACTATAGGGTGGATGGGGTAGTACAGTCCAACCCAATTAGGTGATTGCTTCCCGTGTTGCCAGACTTGTGTGAGGTTGCGCATTGTCGCGAAGGAGAAGCAGTGTATGCTGGATTCTTGTGCGGCCGAACTCTGCGAAAACGTTGATTGAGTTTTTTTAATGTCTTAATGTAAGCTTGCGAATTGATTGTCTCTCCTCTTGGCATAACGTCTACAAGAATCACACCTTCAATGTCCCAAAAGACAGTGATCATGACCTTTCCAGCTGAAGGAATTGTCTTGAATTTCTTTCTTCGTGGTGATTGCGGATGATGCCACTCCATTGACTGTCTTTTTGTCTCAGGTTCAAAATGATGTGCCCAGGTTTCGTCACCTGTAACGATCTTAGCCAAAAAGTTCTCTCCATCAGCATTGAAACGCTCTAACAATTCAGAAGAAATTGCTTTCCTTTGCAATCGGTGGTCATTTGTGAGACTTCGAGGAACCCATCTTGCGCAAACCTTAGAAAATCCGAGAGTTTTTATAACTGCATTTGAACTACCAGTGCTGACTGACAGCTGTAAGGCCAATTGTTGAGTACTGATTCGCCTATCAGTAAGAATAATGCCCTCAGCGCATTTCAACATTTCTGCGTTGGTGGCTGTGGCAGGACGTCCACAGCGCGGCCGATCAAGCAGCTCCGTATCTCCACTTCCTGATTCTTTAATTCTCTGAACCCAGCGATTGACTTTACTCCTGTCGACTGCAAAACTTCCATACACATCACATAGACGCTTGTGAATGTTCACAACAGTTTCCTTCTCTGCAACGAGAAATTCTATCACAATTCGCTACTTATAACGCAAGTTGCTAACACGCTCCGTTTCAACTGTTTAGGGCAACCGTATTATTTGGCCGGTTGCGGTGCAATTTGGTGCACACAATTGGCACATGCCATATTTGAAGGGTGCAAAATTTCATGCTTCTATCTTCATTATTAGCTGAGAAAGACGATGTGGTGCATTACTTTATGAACGCCCCTCGTATCTTGGAAGTAATATAGACAAAGTTGGAGGGACAAACAGTGATATCAAAATAAGAATACAAAAAGCAAGAGGAGCTTTCATTGCATTGGGAAACATATGGAGAACAAGAGAAATCAAGTCCAACACGAAAATAAGAACCTTCAACTCAAATGTCAAGTCAGTCTTATTGTATGGCTCTGAGACATGGAGAGCAACAAAAACAACAACCAAAAAGCTACAGACTTTTATAAACGGGTGCTTGTGTAGAATAGAAGGACGGAAATGGTATGACATTACAAAGTCACAAATGTGGAATTGATGACAAGAACCAGACAAGTGCCAGTGAAACCAGAGTTGAGAAGAAGACGCTGGCGATGGATAGGACACACATTGAGGAAACCTGTTGATAGCATGACCAGACAGTGCTTGTTCTGGAATTGTAGCGAAAGGTTTTCCTAGTGTGATGATAGTGGTAGAGAAGAAGTAATGGATGGGTGTGCAAAAATCGAAAAAAGGTGATTCGTCTTACGGGGACAAAAGAATGAGAAAATAGCCAACGTTACGGCCACAAGGCCTTCGTCAGGAAAAGGAAAGAAAGTGAAGGTTAGATAGGACACATGAGAACCTAAAAAGATATAAAAAAAAATAAAAAATAGGTACTTCCCTGAAGGCGGCAAAGTCCTAACGCTTATGGGCGCGTGCCAGGAAAGGGAAATGACTGCCACCACCGGATGTACACAATAACATACTTAGAAACTAAAAAACGAAACTAAGCAATAAACTACCCAAACTTAATAGAAGTTGGGACTGGAAATAGAAGGGAACAGAATGAGTCGAAGATAAATAAATAAAAAATAGAATAAAAAATCTAGACATATTAAAAACAGTGTATTATATATTCATGCGTATAATTAGAGGGCGGCAGAAAATAGAAAAATGGGATAAGAGTGGAAAGAGTCAAAGTAGAACAGGCGAGGAAAGGGTGACCTCAGACAAAGGTGTGTAGAGTGTTGAGCCCAGCTGGTTTCAGACACCCCATGCGGTGGATAAGACGGTTCTCAAGCTGTTCTCGGCTAGCAGTCTCAGAGGAGCAGGATCTGATCGCCGTGACCTGGATGTCGATGGGACCCTGGTGGTCAGGGCCATTGAAGTGTATGGCAACTGGTGTGGATTTGTGCTGAGAGATGTCATTCAAGTGCTGGCTGAACCTGTCCCCAAGTCGTTTGCCTGTTTGGCCAATATAGGTTTTGCAGCAACGTTTACATATGATCGTATAAATGACGTTACGCGACTCACATGTGAAGCTACTAGTGATGGTGTACGTAGCCTCAGGAAAAGACACCTTGTGGGTTGAGATGACATACTTGCTCGTGTTGCATCGTGTCCGACCACAGGGTAATGTGCCAAAGTGAGTGGCATTCTCCTTTGGGAGACGGCTGTGAACAAGAAGGTCCTTCAGGTTCTTGTCGCGTCTATATGCCACCAAAGGTGCTTCACCGAATACTTCTTGGGTCACAGACTCTGCTTGAAGGATAGGTAGGTGGCGGAAAAGGATCTGTTTGACTGCAGTACTGTGTGGGTGATAGGTCAAGATTAATTTGACTATCCGAAGTGGATTTATAGTGAGGTCTGAGGGCCTCCTGACGAGAGATGGGGAGAACACGTTGGAAGGCAGAGGTGAGAACATGTTCGGGATAAAGTCTGCTACGGAAGAAATCCAACATCTCATTGGCTCGGAAGTGGAAGTCATCATCGTCTTGGCACAAACGACGGAGGCGGAGAAGTTGTGAAAATAGAAGGGAGTCACGACAAGCCCGAGGATGAGAAGAGGTATACAGAAGGTAGCTATGGGCATCTGTCGGCTTGTAGTATACTGAGGTATTGAGGCCGGAGGGTGTGATAGTAATAGTAATGTCAAGAAAGTTGACAGATACTGTGGAGATGAGGGAGGTGAACTTGATAGTGGGGTGGAAGTGGTTGACAAAGTCGATGAAGCGGGGTAAATCAGTCTCGGACATATCTGTGAGACCTATGCCATCATCGATATATCTGCGGTAAAACCCGGGGAAAGGACCGGAGTATTGTTGCCATATCTGATGCTCCAAGTGGCCCATGAACAGGCAGGCATAGCTAGGACCCATCTTCGTTCCCATGGCAACACCACTAATTTGGTCAAAAAACTGGCCATTGAATTCAAAGGAATTCAGTTGAAGGACCAGTTCAGCAAGACGGAGAAGAGTGTCAGTGGGAATAGAGGGACAAGTGCGCTGGTCAAGAAAAAACCGAAGAGCTCGGAGACCATCGGGGTGGGGAATTGAGGTATACAGAGAACAGACGTCTAACAAGAAAAGACGGTAGGAGCGGTCTGCTGAGAGTCGGATAGAGGAGAAAGTTGTAAGAGCATGATTAGTGTCTTTGATAAAGGAGGGAAGATTCTGAACGATAGGTTGGAAAATGCTGTCGAGGAAGTCGGAAATGTGTTCAGTAGGACAGGAACAGGCCGAGACAATAGGTCTGCCAGGGTTCTCGATCTTATGAATTTTGGGGAGCATGTAGAATACAGGCTTGCCCAAAGAACTATCATGAATCCTAAGAAGAGATGCGCGGGGAGGAAGAGCTTGGCTGGTGATGAGCTGCTTAATGGTGCTGTGTACAATGCGATTGTTGGAGACAGTAGCATCGCTGGTCCTGGGCCTGTAAAAAGAGCCATTGGTCAACTGGTTTTTACCTTCACTTAGGTATAAGTCCTTTTGCCAGACGACAATGGCTCCTCCCTTGTCAGCCGGTTTGATGACAATGTCGTCTCTACGGCGAAGAAGGGAGAGAGCATGGGACTCCGCAGACGTGAGATTGGAATAGTGCAATCTACGAGGACGGAGCTGCTGAATATCGTGGATGGTGTTCTTTATGTACAGGTCCAGGGTATGAGAAGCCCCAGGTTTAGGTGTAAAAGGAGGTTTCGTGGAGTCAGAAAAACGTGCGAAGATGTCAGATTCAGCCTGAGACTGCGGAGTGCTGTCCTCCTGTCTAAAATGGAGTTTCAGCCTCATGCGACGGTGAAATCGATGAACATCCTGGAGGAGATTATATGGGTCTAGGGTTGGGCGAAGAGGAACAAATTGTAGGCCCTTACTGAGAACAGAGCGCTCTTCCTCCGAGAGCGACAGATCTGGGGGGATGCAGACTACCTGAGTGCGGGATGGAGTGGAGGATGGAGGAGCAGCATTAGGGGTAGGGAGGAGACGGGATAGTTTATGATGTTTAGTAGCGGAAAGGGACTCATGCAGCTGCCGGTTCAGTGTGTGGATAGTGGTGCGTATCATGGAATAGAGAGGGAAGTTGTTGGAGGTGAGACAACGTAAGCGAAGCAGAAGCTGGGACTGTTGGGCACTGAGATCCGATAAAAGGCGGGAGTGACTGGCAGCCACTACGCGCATGCGTTGAAAGCCACATCTGGTCTCAGTTCGTTGTAGGAAACGTCGTTCCCTAGGATTGAGTGTGCCAGCAGATGGATGAAAATTGGAAGAGAATCCATTGGGAAGAATTTTGTGGTGGAGGCAGGTATGAATAAAGTGGCGATGAGAGGTGAATCTGGTTTTCTTGAAAGTAACGAAAGCAAAGTCAATAGCGGCACGGGATATATCAGGAGGCAGGGAGCTAAAGCTGGTGGTAACCGACACACGGAGAGAGTTGATAAAATATTTCAGAGAGGGCATAGTGGGGAAAGAACCAGGAGAAAAGTGAATCGCCCAGAAAATGAAACAAGAGATAAAAAAATAATAATACAAAAATATTTAATTAATAAATAACATAAAACACGCTAGATGAAAATAAAGATGAATAAAAAAATAAAATAAATAAATAGGATAGAGTGCAGAAATATATAGTATGAAGGAAGAGTAGGGAATTACGAAAATAAATAAAACGGATATAAAATGATAGGCCTATGCAATACTAAAAGAAGGGAGAGATATGATAGGATCGGAGGGATAAGCTTGATAGGTAGATAGACACACGAGATAACAGAGATACGGTGCAGTCAAAAAATTGTATATTAGGTCGAGGAAGTTGAGGGGAACTGCGGTAAGACGGGGAATACAATGGATGGGTGTGAAAAAAAATCGAAAAAAGGTGATTCGTCTTACGGGGACAAAAGAATGAGAAAATAGCCAACGTTACGGCCACAAGGCCTTCGTCAGGGAAAGGAAAGAAAGTGAAGGTTAGATAGGA
The DNA here is from genome assembly GCA_024509875.1 of Oreohelix idahoensis. Taxonomy (NCBI): domain Eukaryota; kingdom Metazoa; phylum Mollusca; class Gastropoda; order Stylommatophora; family Oreohelicidae; genus Oreohelix; species Oreohelix idahoensis. Next base: position 284,085 of record JAMPIV010005309.1, read on the forward strand.
CACATGAGAACCTAAAAAGATATATAAAAATATAAAAATTAAAAAATAGGTACTTCCCTGAAGGCGGCAAAGTCCTAACGCTTATGGGCGCGTGCCAGGAAAGAGAAGAAGTAGAATCTCTCTCCAGAAAGTATGAAGTTCCAGTGCCCGAGAAGTACACTGGTATCACAATTGAGCTACAGCTGTGAATACTCTGAGCTGGACAATAGATTTAGGCTTCTGAAGTATACAGTGCCACTTTCGCTATAGTAACTCTATGTTATAATATAATAAAATTAGAAAAAGTAACTCAAAATTTAACAGTTAAATTTTACCAAGTCAAATGAGTACAATTTCATAATTTATTATGTACATCTATATATTTTTGTAATGAGAAATAGGTGTTGGAAGATGGTAAAATGTATGATTATTTATAGTTACAAATTAAAATAAATAATAGTAAAAATCTTGGATGAATCTTCCACTGAAATTAGAACAGTCTGTCACAGTATATTTTTAATATATATCTTGCTAACTAGTCTCTAGCTGTTATCATCATCGACAGTCGTTTTAGAAACTGCTCACACGATTTTTTAGATGGTTATACATATAACTCATCTGGTATTAGCCACGTCTGCTCGAGGTTCCTGAGACACACTTGAATCAATAGACTGTCCTTCAGCCCGCCCTATAACTACGGGGGACTAAGATGTTGAAGATTGGTTGACCTCTAGGCTTTAGTTAGCAGGATCAATGGTCCTCAAGTCTTTAGTTTAAACTCGAACATGAGCTTGATCAGGAATGATCATAAAACTCGATCATAAAAACCTGAAACAAAAGGTAATAGGTGGCCATGGTGTTCCAACAATCTCACCACCCACTGCTGTTCATGAGGTGACCATGTCTTCAGTGTTTGTGTATAAATGAATGATTCATGGTAGTATGTTACAGAGATAGCATGATAAGATATTGTCCACTGTGAAGAAAATAACAAAATACATGAATAAATCACATGTTATGTTACATGGGTAAGATATAACCTTTATGACTTATGGATGTCAAGTCACTTATGTACTTGCTGGTATGTCGTAAGCTTCCAGGCAAGAACTAGCCATGATATATTTGGCTAACTAATTAAGGGTTATGCTTCCTGACAATGCCGGTGGAGGTTATCTCTGGTACCGTCATTCCCTTTTTATTATGTCTGATACAATTAAATCGTAAATAAAATCTGAAATAAAATGATATTAGTCATACATATATCTTTAATAAACTTACATACCCTCTTAGGATTAATAAGCTCACGGTGAGGCTGTATTGGTTGAAGTTAATCTGCCCTGCATGCAGCGTGAAAAAAGAACTTTTCTTGCAGATACTGTCTTCCAGTTTCTCACTCTGGCTTCTGGATTTGGTGTGTGTGATTTTCAACGCGCCGCTCTGTTCTTATATTTGGGCATCTCTCCCGTACGAGAAAGCACACTTTGAAGTCCCATAAGATTTTCGTTTAATCTCTCGGTTTGAGGCGATTTTGAGGCGATCTGTGCTTTTTCTGTACTTGTTTTCTCTTCTTTTCACTACTCACTTATATCCTTCCTTTTTTCCTATGTATCCTTTCATTTTCCCCATATGAGGCTTTCATTCTATCTAAGTTTTATCAAAATCCGTTTAGGCATGTAGTTATAATAAATTTTCAAAGATTATTAGCTAACTTTTAGCAGATGTGATGACGATGAAAAATGTTAATTATTTTTAAAACTATTTATATTTGAAAAATATCCTTTTGGATATCATTCATACTCTATCTCCTTTGGTGAATTATTATTATTTAAATGTATTCCAACCAGGCGTTCTCTTATAGCTTTAAATTGTCTTTCCGGTTAATGCAAACTTTTAAAGTCGGCCATTCCTATATTCGCTATTTCCTACCTTCTTCAATACCGTCCGGCTAAACGTAATTAACATTTTTCCGCCTCCTTCAAACTTCAAAGCAAGATCCGTCGCGTGTTATCCCTGCGCTGTGTGTGTGTGTGCGTCGCGTTACACATTTTTTCACAAACGAAGCAAGTGGTACCAAATCTCGCTACAGGAATCCACAGGGAAAGAGAGGCAGAGGTAGACCAAAAACACATGGAGAAGAGAACTGGATACAGAGGTGCACAATGATGAGGAAAACATGGAAAGAACTTGATCGGATGGCACAGGACAGGAAGACTTGGCATGTGTTTGTTGAAGACCTATGCTCCTCGGGGAGCTAAAGGGTATTGATTGATTGGATGTTCTACATCCCATTTGTTTCTGTATCTGATTCTGAAAAAATTCTTTGCCTCCTCGAAAGTTACTCTTGCATCAGGCGGAGGTAGATTTCCACCTTCTTTTGTCAATCTGTCAGCCTCTTCATTGCCAGTGATGTTACAATGAGATGGGACCCATTGGATCCCAACACTTCTGAATTGTTGACATAGTTTGTGGAGCACTATTCTGAGGTCATCCAGATCTGTATTATTTTGGCTTTTCAACGCTGCAATTACTGACTGTGAATCAGCAAAGAAAGCAACTTGTCTCTCTGTCTTTTCCTCTGTCATTATAACAGCTGCTTCAATTTTCAAGGCCTCTGCCTCTGCTCTGAAGTTACTTGAGAATTGTCCTGTTGCCACTGACAGCTTTTTTATGCACCAGCGTTTAAAGTCAGAAAGACACCTCCACCTCCATTTTCTGTTGTATTGGTTGCGGATCCATTTATGTATGCATGGGTTCAGGTGTTGCGTGCGTAATGTTTCTCTATGTATTTTGTCGCTATAGATGTTCTATCTGTTGCATCTGGCTCTTTTTTCTTTCAATTCCAGGAATGTTTTCTATCATTTCAGGGAAACCATGTTGTTTCCAAACTGGAAGCTTGTTTGCAGTGTAGATAGGTTTAATAGTTGATATTGCATTTATGGAAAGTGCTCTCATCTGTGGTTTGGTTGATTCTACAAAATTGCTTCGTCCGAGTCTTTGCCTTCTAAGAGCATTCATTCTATGGCACATTGGATGGTCTGTTAGTCTCTTGGATTTTTCAGCTTGTTGCTGAACCCTGCTGTCTCTTCTATCCCCCACTGGCTGGAGGCATGTAATCTTTTCGAGTTCTTTTGTTGTCTTCATGCCGCCCATTATACTTCTCATTATAATTTTATAATTCTCATAATAGAAACGAGCAAGATTAGTGTATTCTTCTTAACTAATACAGTGGTAAAAAAAAAATTGTTAAATTTCAAAACACATTTACCAATGCATTATCGGGCAGTTGTCAAGAGATAATTGTTTGCCACTGCTTAGATTATGATATTTTAATGATTCACTCCCTCAGTCTGCTTGGTTTGTTGCAGACGAAACTAATGTTGGCCATGTCTGTAGATAGAGAGAAGATTGGCTACCTTGACAAATATGGCAATACAAAAGCCAGGGTTCAGACTTGCAGGATGACTCAGAGTGTGCTGGAAGGACAAACATCTGACAATTCCTTAAAAACCGAGGACTAGAGTGAAATCAAGGCAAAAGGTTCAAAGAAGAGTTGGCTACTCTAAGAGCAGCAGCTGGGAGACTTTTTCAGGCCATAAATCGATTATCCCTCAGCAAATGAGAAACTGGCAAGAAAACGAAGATTGCAGTATACCGCTCCACTGCTTTTTTGCAGTTGTCATCTTTACCTCCCAGGATTCCCACATAGGAATAGTTTCATTTTATTTGTTTCTAGTGCCAAGAATAATTTTTGAATAAGATTCACTACCTTTCTTAAACTCTCCTTACTGTAGCGAAAGGTTTTTATGAGTATAATTGTCAGTAGTAGATACTGATAGAACAGAAAAAGAATTCTGTTTGAAAAGAATATAGCCCCAGTGTCAGAGAAGAGCACTGGTATCACAGGATAGTCACGGCTGTGAAGGTCTCTACTTCAGATAGTAATCAGATGAAAGTTTGAGCCTAAGATGCTGTAACATGGTACACATTGCCTAGTTAATGAAGGAAAGACAGGAAAGTAGGACATGTGTACAGGCCCAATGCTGGTAGTATTTTTCGAAGGCGTGTGGAGGTTAGCCAATCATAAAACAGGAGCTCCCAAGAACCGATCGATAATGCTACGACAGTTTAATTTCTTTCTTTTTCTTTGATCCTTAGCCGCCGACCGTCAAAGCAGTCAGTGGCCATCGCACCTAGTGGCGTCTTGTATGGCAACAACAAATTGATTCCACTTTGCTCGGTCGGTGGCCATCCTTCGTACAGTGCCCCAACTCTGGTTCATTCTTTGCATCTCAGCCTCCTCAGTCCTCCGCCAGGTTGTTTTTGGTCGGCCTCTCTTTCGTTTTCCTTCAGGGGTCCAAAGCATAGCTGTTCTTGTGATGGCATCGGGGTCTCTTCTGAGGACATGGCCAACCCAGCTCCAGCGTCTGCCAGCTATGATGGTGTGCATGTCCTCTTGCTTGCTACGAGTAAGCAGATCTTGGTTAGTGATGGTATTCGGCCAAAAGATTCGGTGAACTTTTCTTAGGCTTGTTGTGTGAAAAGAGGACAATTTTGACATTTCATTCTCTGTAACTCTCCAGCATTCCGCACCACAGAGAAGCACAGAAAGCACACAGCTCTGATATAATCTTAATTTTGTGCTTGTGCTGTATTGGGAGGACCCCCGATGCCGCCTAGGCTAAAGAAGGCTGTTCCCGCCTTATTCATTCTGATGCCGATGTCTTTGCCCGCCCCGCCGTCCGGTGTTACTATGCCTCCTAGGCATGTGAAGGTATCTGTCTGTACCAGTTGCTGATTCCCCACCGACATGGGCCCAGGGTTGCTCACACCGAGCGTCATTACCTCAGACTTCTTTAAACTGATGTTCAAGCACACCCGCTGGCTAAACCCATTAAGTCTATCCGTCTCCTCCCGGACGCATTGATGCGAATGTGGCAGCAGTGCAATGTCATCCGCACACCCCAGATCCTCCAACGCAGAAAATGTTGTCCATCCCATTCCTCCTGGGCCGCCCTCTGTCGCCTGGCGCACCACCCAGTCCATGACTGCTAAAAACAGAGTGGTTGACAAGGGGCATCCCTGTCGCACTCCTGTCTTCACCTCAAAGGTTAGGTTGCTCTGCCCAACACTACACGTAAAGTTGGCATAGAGGCCCTTTATGATTGATACCATGCAGCTTGGAATTCCATAAGCCCTCAGTATTTTCCATAAACTGTCCCTATGTATGCTGTCAAAAGCCTTTTCAAAATCAACGAAATTAATGTAAAGCTGTCTTTGCCACCCCGAGCACTGCTCTATAATGTTCCCGAGAGTGAATATACGATCTACACATCTTCTGTTCTTTCTAAATCCCGCCTGCCCCTTCCTCAGCCCGTGGTCCACTGCCCCTGAAATTCCCTGTATAACTATCCTGCCTAGTATTTCTCCGGGAACCGAGAGAAGAGCGACGCCTCTCCAATCATTGCAGTCTGTAAGATCTCCCATCTTGGGCAACCCGACAATTATTCCTCTGTTCCACTCCGATGGTGTTGTCCCCGTTTTCCAGACTTGTGCAAACAGTGGCTCCAATAGTTCTGCTGCTAGCTCAGGGTCTGTCCTAAATAGCTCTGCATTTAAGTTATCATGGCCCGGAGCTTTGCCGTTCCCTAACCCCTCGACTGCTGTGACGACCTCCTCCCCTCGTGGAATGTCTGTATTCACATCTAGATCGTTTTCAGCCCCATGAACACTCAATCGTGTCTCTGGCGGTTCCTTGTTCAGAGTTTCTCTGAAGTGCTCTGCCCATCTTGTTTCCTGTCCCTCTGCTGTCGTGATGAGATTACCTTGCCTATCTCTTACTAATGTAACATTGTCCGCACCCCGTTTTCCGCCGACGAATTTAGCCACTTTGTATACTGTGCTCTGCTCATTTCTCAGCGCTGCCTCCTCAGCCTGTCTTGCAAGATCGTCCAGGAAATTCCCCCTGTTGGCTCGGGTTTGGCGTTTAACTTCGTTGTCCAGCTGACTGTACTGTTCGCTATATAGTTGCTCCAACCTGGGGGACTTCGCTTCTGTTTTCTTGCTTTTCATTTCCTTTCTCATCGTTATGGTGTTTAATGTTTCTAGTGCTATCCAGTCCCGCCCCCCCCCTCCCGGAATCCCAAGCACGATTTGCCGCCCTCCCTGTATACCGTTGAAATGGTGTTGAAATTTTGGTCCACATCATCAGTCAATGTCCCCTCCTGACCCCTGGCAAACCGACATCGTCTCTCTATGTCGGCCGTAAAAGCTTTTCCGGCAAGGGAGTCCCTCAATCTGCAGACGCCAAACCCCTTCCGTGTAGCCACAATTGGTCCAGCCCTTCCCAGTTTCACCCTCAGCCCTGCCACCACCAAATGGTGATCACCTCCCACATCCGCACCTCCTCCCACTTTCACATCCCGCAATGCACGTCTCCATCTACCGCCAACCATGATGTCTCCGTCCCGACCACCCGGCGACTCCCATGTCAACCCGTGAATTTCCCTAAGTGGGAAAAGTGTTCCTCCAACGACCAGGCTGCCAACGCCACAGAAACCCATTAGCCTATCCCCACCCTCGTCTGCTGCTCCGCCGCCGCATTTCCCCACCGTTCTTTCACCACATGTATTGTGTGCACCAACTTTCGCACCGAGGTCTCCCATTACTACAACAAGATCACATCTAGGTGTGTCCTCCATTTCCCTCCGCAGCCGTCGACAGAATTCATCCCTGACCTCCCCATCGCTATCACCCGCTGGTGCGTAGCATTGTATCATTGTAGTGCCGGTGAATCTCCCTCTCAATCCTAATCTTATCAGTCTGCCGCCGATGGGCCTTTATTCCAGCAATGTCCTCTCCATTCCTCTCTGCAGAACAATTGCCACGCCCTCACTGTGCTGTCCATCCTCACCTCCAGAGCAAAGTACTGCCTCTCCCGTTGCTGTTTTAACTTTTCCTGCCCCTGTCCATCCGCTCTCGCCCATCCCTAGAACGTGCAACCTACAGCCCACCATCTCCGCCGTGACCTGTCTCAGCCCACCCGTCCCGTTCACTGTCCCGACACTCCAAAATCCCACTCTTGTATCCCGCCCTGCGGTCAGGACATCCGCTCTCATGCCAGCGGCCTCCCCTCGGCCTCCACCACCGACAGCCATACGAGCCACAGACCCTGGGGATTGTCAGGGTACGCAAGCTGCCATACCGACAGTTTAATATGGAGGATAAAAAGTGTACATACCAGAGGTTAGACCTATGACCCGCAAAAGTGTATGCAATGTCAGAAAAGGATGAATAGGGCCTCATTTTACAGGGAATATCTCCAAGTATGTGAATATAAAAGCAGGTGGAAGGAAGGAATTCTTTTGAAGATACGTGAGAGTAAAGGTGTCAGTACATCTAGCGACCATGTGTTGTTCCTAATTAAAATTTGATATAAAATCAAATACACGACCAATTATGGAAAACAACACATGGAAAGAAAGACAAACTTACGGAGAATGGAAGTATATCACTCAGAAGGTCCTAACTAGAAAAGGTGAGATGCACGAAGCAGAGGCTGGGAACACTACTCGCAGCTTCACGCGAAGAGGCAACATTTTGGAAACTGCAGCAGAGTTACCGACCTTGTCTTCTCGTACGTAGGGTGCCAGCTTATATAAAGAGACCGCGGAGAATTCAAAACACACTTGCACATCATAACGATAGAAGGACGGAGGCTAGAGAGACGCTTGTTGAGGCTAAAACCTTACCATCTGTGGCCGGGCAACATATGTTCCATCAAAGCCAGTCTTTTCTGAACTTATATAAGATCCTGAGAGGGTATGTAGAATTATTATGTATACTGTAGTTATTACATTAAATATAACTGTTTATTTCAGGATTTGATTAGTTGATAGACATACTTATTTGTGTTAGTTGGTATGATTGTTAAAGATGGAACCCGATAATATAACCACACAGTGGCTCAGCAGAGTCCTGTTAACAGTCCTTATCAGGATTAATAAACAGTCCTTATCAGAATTAACAAACAGTCCTTATCAGGATTAATAAACAGTCCTTATCAGGATTAATGAACAGTCCTTATAAGGATTTATACAACCTGCCATAAAGTTACAGGGAATATATATATATATATATATATATATATATATATATATATATATATATATATATATATATATATATATATATATATATATATATATATATATATATATATATATATATATATATATATATATATATATATATATATATATATATATATATATATATATATATATATATATATATATATATATATGGGGTTTGGGATGTCAGGTATTGGTAGTACCTCTGGTGAAGGAACTGTCATGCCCTATTAAGGGCAGCTCGGCCACCTTTGGCCCAAACCTGGCATCCAGCTCTCACCTGTGGCTCCTCGTAGATGTCAGCATGCGACAGCGGCCACCCCCCGGGAACAGCTTTGACAGGCCGGCTAAACTAGGTGAGGGTAGCCGAATGGTTATAAACCTTCGGTGAGTTAGGGTCTGCCTACCCATGCATGCGAAGACTGGATTCGATAGACTGCGTGGAAGAAACCACCTGTTGATTCAACGGGCATGACGGCGATTACCAGCAACTCGCTGGGGAGCGTAAGGAGCACGGCGAGGCCCGTAGAAAGCCCTGGTCATCCACTGCACCTGACTTCATCTCCAGTCGTCTTGACGCGTCTTGCCCCTGGATTCAGATGGACCCAGGCGAGAGAGTGAGGTCGACGAATTGCGCAACTCTTCCTCACTTTAATCCAAATCACTGCGCAAGTCACTCTTTCATCCATTCATCCATCCACTCACAACAAGTCCTGTGGCGTTGGGCGAGCGGCGAGCGTGGGTACGCTGGCAGTCGTAGTCGCAGACCTACACACAGGCGGCTCAGGCCATATGGTCGTCTTCCACTGATCGGAGCAGCAGTGGGATTCGGCAGCCCCCTGAGTGTCTGAGCTCTTTAGGAAAGCACTGCTCACCTCCATGGCATGAGGAATGGGCTAGAAAAGGTGCCCTAAACATTGCCTGCTCCACCATTACCTAACCAGCTTACCGCGGTTGGTGGGTACCCTACTTCGGCGGGCGACACATAAGAAAAAGAAAGGACAGATTTTTCCCTCTCATTCTAGGCGCGTGGAATGTGCGCACTCTCCTTGACAAAGACTTTAACGCAAACAGACCTGAGAGGCGAACTGTCCTGATTGGGAGAGAACTGGCCAGATACAACATTGACATAGCAGCACTGAGTGAAACTCGACTTGCAGTCGAGGGCCAACTTTGCAAAAAGGGTGCAGGTTATACATTCTATTGGAGCGGAAGAGGAACTGAAGAAAGACGAGAAGCAGGGGTTGGATTTGCAATCAAAACAGCAATTGTCGGCAAGTTAGCGGGGCTCCCAAAGGGAATAAATGACCGACTGATGACGGTCAAGATCCCCCTGCTTTATGGAAGAAAACATGCCACCATCATTAGCGCGTATGCACCAACTATGACAAACCAGGATGACGTCAAGGATACGTTTTACGAAGAACTACATGCAGTCATTGCATCAGTTCCTAAAGCAGATAAGCTCGTCATTCTTGGTGACTTTAATGCAAGAGTAGGCTCAGATTTCGTCTCCTGGAATGGCACTATCGGAAAGTACGGTGTGGGTCGCTGTAACAGCAATGGACTTCTCCAGACTTGCGCAGAACATGACCTCCTTGTCACCAACACCATTTTTCGACTTCCTACCCGCAACAGGACCTCCTGGATGCACCCTCGCTCAAAGCATTGGCACTTAATTGACTATGTAATTGTTAGGAAGAAGGACAGGCAAGATGTCCGGGTGACCAAGTCCATGTGTGGCGCCGAATGCTGGACTGATCATCGCCTCATTGTGTCTAAACTTAAAATTCGTATCCAATCAGCCAGGCGCCCTCAAGGGAAGAAAAATCAAAAAAGGCTGGATGTCACCATAATAAAGAAGACAAAAATCAAACAGTCATTTACTGACACTCTAGAAGACCGTCTCAAATCTATCTCGTTAGACGGCCAAAGTGTGGAAACAAATTGGGCAGCCCTAAGTGAGCAGATCTACAACACTGCTACAGAGGTCCTGGGTCCTTCCATCAAGAAACAAAATGACTGGTTTGATGAGAACTCAGATGATATAAAGCAGATGTTGGCTGAGAAACACCATCTCCATAAAGCATATTTAAATGATCCAAATTCTACATCCAAGAAAGACGCTTTCAACAACATGTGTAGAATCGTCCAACATAAACTACGCCAGATGTGGGATTCATGGCTGAGTAATAAAGCAGATGAGCTCCGAGGCTTTGCTGACAGCCATGACTTGAAAATTTTTTACCTTGCACTCAAAGCGGTCTATGGTCCAACATCATCAGGATCATTTCCCCTCCTTAATGCAGATGGAAAAACACTAATTACAGACAAGGAAAAAATGCTCCAACGCTGGGTTAACATTTTAATAATATTCTGAACCAGCCATCATCTATTAACTGTCGTAAATTTCTTTTGAGAGAAAAGAGTCGTAGAAATAGTGGACCGGTTTAGAGTGGAAAATGATGATGGTAAGCTCAGTGATAGAAAATGTAGAGATTTAATAGTTACTTCACAGCGTGCTGGAGGAGAGTAAAGACAGACTTATTTACGACAAATCGTGTCTCTCAATCTTCCCTTTCACTCTCCTGGTCAAACAATTATTTGCCAGTTTTCCAGACTCGCATCTGCGCGCACACCGATTCGGTGTTTTCAAACACACACACGACGTTGATACAAACTATATTAAACGAATAGGGGAAATGTTGGGCTTTGGGTATATCCAACACACAGAACTAAATGAGTTTAGGTGATTTTATTCACTTTAAACATCAATCACTAAAAATATCAGATATTACATAAATTATCATAAGTACATAAATGCAAATAACAAGTTTGGGAGGGGGTGAAGAAGATTGGTATCGACTAAGCCCTTCCCGCTCATTAGACAAAGACAAACCCAGTCCAGAGATAGATAATATCAGGAACACGGGTACGTTAACCTAACAGTAAAGTTAATTACTCTGAAAGAGGTGTTACAAAATTAGGTATAGGTGATGGAAAAAAAACCTGTTCTTCCCAGCTGTTCTTCCCTTTACTAAGCAAATGGAAAGGAGGTGGTTTTAAACAGAGTTAACAAATTATCAACTATCCCACTTAAAGGAACAATGTAGGGTATACAGAAAAGATATATGTTACCAGGTAAGCAAGTTAACAAAATGGTCACACAAAAGAATTAATTTCCTGTCATTCATACACGCGCTAGCAAAGGCCTTCACTCATCTTGCTCTCACTTACCGATTGTGAAAAAATCTTGCACTCCATAGAATAACACAACAGCAGTTACACCTCAACTAAATGTATGAGTGTTTGTTCAAGTTCTAGCCCCAGATTATCGGGTAGGCGGTCAGCACATAAAATGATCCCGTAATCGCTGGAAAATGAATCTGTAGTTGTGTCTCTTTTCTTAATAACAGTTTCTATGGGAGGGCACGGTCTCTGATACCGGGGTGAGGATGGTGTGGTCTATTTGACTATGCCGCGGATAATAAAACTCTTACGCGTGCTGGTACACTTTATCCGTGAGGTATGGTTTAAGTCCAGTGAGAAAACTAGTCACATCACTGTTCAGGAAATTATGAATTAACTCTCTGTGTCAGTAAACTAACAAAGCTCGGGCCAGTGTTCTTCTTCCCGTTACGACTTAAGTTGTTTGATGGTGCGTTAAATTTGTCTTTGGGTGTGCTTTCTTTGCTATAAGTTAGATAGCGGAATTCCAAACATAGAATCGCCTCAAAGATTTAAAAATTTACACAGTCTCAACAAGTTCTGCGTCAGGGGAACTCTACACACTGTTTATGCTTTGCTTTGCTTAGATTGATTTCTTTATTGCTTTCTTAATGCTGGGATCGCACAGGTTACGATCACTCTGTATGAAAGAAAAAAAAAAGACATGTAATATACCGAAAACAAATAACCTTCTAAAGCGCGATGAATTTCCCGTTAAGCCTATTATATATATGCTCGCGTATTTAATTATGTATTTAATAAACACTGCGCGAGTTCTAGTGGTTAAAAACACACATCTATAAAACTAGGACTTAACTGAATTTATTAATTATAAATTCCTTCGCGACTTTAAAAGTTAATTTAAGCATCTATTATCTTTTGAAATAATATAATAGATAGATCATTATATTTAAAACTGGAACTCTTGAGATGGTTTAATTAAATAGATTTAAATTAACACAGAATCCCTTTAAATAGAATGACTGAGCTAGACCACTGATCACTTTACACAATATATATTACCGCTTTGCACAGAAATAGAAATCACTGCAAATATATATAGAATCCAGGGGAAAATCTATAACAAGATTTCAATAAAGCTAGTGCTTCTGTAAAGATCTGGCCAGCGAGTGATAACGTGTCTAGTTCTTCATGGTCTATTTAGCTAAAATGGAATGTAAGTTGAGTGGGACATGATAAACTTGACAACTTATTTGATCTCACGAACTTTTGGGGATCTGACCGCCAAATCAAGAGAAAAAGCCGCCCCCTGGTCTTCGTATCCGCTCGCTGCTGCCCGTTTCGCTTTCCCCCGTTCGCTCGGTTCCTCGATTGACACCGAGACGCGAAATTAGCGGCAAGCAACTGCGTCTCGTATCAGGGAAAACTACTGTCTTTGATAGCGCCGATAGTCTCCCCTAAGATCCCTCGGTCTGTCTCTTTGATCTCGTCGCTGTATCCTACATGAGTCCCGGTGGAATGCGTTCTGGCAAACGAAAAGTTACAACAAATGTTCAGGGGTTCTAATGTTATGAAAAGCTAAAGGTCCCTTTAAATCATCCATCAGATCAGGGAAAATTCACTAGTCAAACTAGACGTACGTCACATTAACGATGAAGCCATCATCCGCCTGCTCCAAATTCCTATAAATGAAGCATTAGATGATGTACCAACTCTAGAGGAAACTAAAAAAGCGATTCGTCAACTTTCTAGTGGAAAGGCCCCCGGCTCCGATTCAATTCCTGTTGAGGTTTATAAAGATGGCGGTGCAGTTCTGATAGAGAAACTTCACATGATCTTCCAGCAAATGTGGCAGAGTGAAACCATCCCTCACGATCTCAAAGATGCGTCAATTATACATCTATATAAATGTAAAGGTAATCGCCAAGACTGTAACAATCATCGAGGCATCTCTCTTTTATCAATCGCTGGGAAGATATTCGCCAGAATCCTTTTGAATCGCCTTACGGCTCATCTTGACAAAGACCTTTTACCTGAAAGTCAGTGTGGATTCCGGAAAGAACGTGGAACCACTGATATGGTGTTCGCTGCAAGACAGCTACAAGAAAAATGCCAAGAACAGCACTGTGACCTGTACACAGCTTTCATCGACTTGACAAAGGCGTTCGACAAGGTCAGTAGAGAGGGTTTATGGAAGATCATGGCAAAATACGGCTGCCCAAAGAAATTTATCACAATAGTGCAGCAATTGCATGATGGAATGCAGGCTAGAGTTCAGGAAAACGGTGAGCTATCAGAGCCTTTCCCCGTCTCAAATGGAGTTAAACAAGGGTGTGTACTTGCACCGACTCTGTTCAGTATCATGTTTTCTGCTATGCTGACTGATGCTTTCAGAGACGGGGACACAGGAATCGACATTAGATATCGCATTGATGGAAAATTGTTTAACCTTCGGAGGCTTCAAGCAAAAACCAAGGTCAAATCACACACCATCAGAGATCTTCTGTTTGCTGATGATTGTGCCCTCAATGCTGGCTCAGAGGCTGATCTGCAGCATAGTGTGGATAGATTCTCCGAAGCCTGTGCCAACTTTGGGCTTACCATTAACACGGAGAAAACAGAAATCATGTACCAACCAGCTCCTGGCAAAGTTTATACTGAGCCAATCATAAAGGTAAATGGTGAGAAACTGAATGTTGTGAACAGATTCACATACCTTGGTAGCACACTATCCCAGAACATTGTCATTGATGATGAGGTGAACACCAGGATCTCCAAAGCTAGCAGCACATTTGGCAGACTATACACCAACGTTTGGCATCGAAGTGGCATTAGTCTACGGACTAAGCTGAAGGTGCACAGAGCTGCGGTGCTTCCAGTGCTGCTATATGCATGTGAAACATGGACTGTATACAGGCGCCACGTAAAGAAGCTAAACCACTTCCATAAGTCTGTCTCAGGAAGGTAATGAACATCAAATGGCAAGACAAGATCCCAGATGCCTCCGTTCTTGACAGAGCTGGTATCCCTAGCATTGATACTATTCTGATGCAGTCACAGATTCGCTGGGCAGGTCATGTAGTCCGCATGCCAGACCATCGACTGCCAAAGATACTCTTTTATGGTGAGATGCAGAAGGGTAAACGCTCCCATGGTGGCCAAAAAAAGCGCTTCAAAGACACGTTAAAGGCGTCATTGAAAACCTTTGACATAAACCCAGACACATGGGAAGCTGCTGCGCAAGACCGAACTGCTTGGCGCACATCTCTTCGTAAAGGTGCAGCGGCATGCGAATCATCCAGAAGAGCAGCAGCGGAACAGCGGAGACAAGCTAGGAAAGACAGTGTAATAAAACCTTCACATGAAGCAAACATTCCCTGCCCACACTGTCCGAGATCTTTCCAGGCCCGCATCGGGCTTATCAGTCACCTTCGTACCCATAGACTCCTAACATATTCCTAAATAATTGGATGAACAGAGTGGTCTTCATCACCCGTGATGGACGAACAACATATATATATATATATATATATATATATATATATATATATATATATATATAGTTATATATATATATATATATATATATATATATATATATATATATATATATATATCCTATATATATATATTATTTATATATATATATAATATATCCCAACTGGGTGATCATCCGCCTTTTTGCCAGTCACTTTGATTACGGAAACAACAACAAATGGATTGATTTGTCGTTGCCCTAAAGACGCCATTAGGCATGATGGGAACAACGGCCAAGAAAATCTATTCGCTGTTGCCCTTAAGACGCCACTAGGCGTAATGGCCACTGACTGCTTTGCCGGTCGTTGGCTAAGGACGGAAGAAGAAGAAGAAAAATATATATATATATATATATATATATATATATATATATATATATATATATATATATATATATATATATATATATATATATATATATATATATACAGGGTGTCCATAAAAGATTGTACCCTTTTCAAACAATTTATTCTCGGCCCCATGATGTGGTACGAGGATGCTTTCTATCACAAAAGTAAGATAATCTCTGCATATTTTTAAGCAGATAAACCCTCAAAAAGAATGTACCTATTTCTTTTTCTTTCCACCTACTTGACCAGTGTGTTGAGAGACATGTTACAATTACCGGTTGCAACTTAACTGCGAAAGTTTCACTTGAAATACCTGCTGCGCGCATTCGCACTTTTTTTAGGGATGCTTAAAAACTTGCAGAGATTATCTTACTTTTGTGATAGAAAGCATCCTTTTACCACGTCATGGGCCCAGGGAATAAATTTTTTGAAAAGGGTACAATCTTTTATGGACACACTGTATATTGTCGCTAATTCCAGATAATAATTGTTATTGCTGTTACGTGATCGTGGTATCAACTCGCCTTTCTAATTAGTAAAAATAGAACAAATTAGAAACTTTTGTGCATTTTTCTGCGCATGTTATGAACATTACCACTTCATATTTATTTGTTAAATAAATAAATATAATGTTTACGCAATCCAAAAATTATACCATAGATACAAAAACATTGTCACGAGGAGCGAATGAGTTTGTATTTCGACTTTCTATACTCATTGTCTGCACAGACATCGTTTGTCAACAGTCATGGGACATCCACCAATTTTACAAGGAATGTTTACATAACAATAGACAGCGCTCGGCGTGAGCCCTGTAAACGCAACAACATTCACCTGTAGAAAGTCGTAAATGTCGCACAACAAGGAGACATTACATCAATAGTCCATCGCCGGACGTCGCGGGTGTGTTTACCCATGGCCAGTAATCTACAAATATTATTTCGGCTTGTAACAGAACATAAAGGTGGTCAGTCGGACTTCACGGATAATATTGAAGTAACGGAGACACAAAGTCGGGGCGAAAGTAAATAGGAAAGAATAAATAACAACATGAAAGGAGTGAGAATACGAAATTATAACGAGACAAACAACACTGCACCAGACACCCAAAAGACGAACGCAGACAGATTATCTGGTAGAGGAAACACAAGAAAACGATAATAGCAAAATATAACAGAAATTTTACACGGTAATGAGGACTGAATGTCTGACTAAAGGAAAACAAGCGAAATTTCACATGACAAGAAGCGACCAGAAAAATCGCCATAGGCGATTCAAACGATATATAACCCAACTAAATTTGTCGCTCGGCATTGCAAGAGACTGCATTCCGCCAACATACTGGGGTTCTAGATTTCACAAGAAAGAATCAAGACGTGTGTCAGTGAAATTCTTGATATGGACACCAAGGTTAGTGTAATATAGTTTGTACATTATTATTATACATCTATCTTAACTTCAGTCAGATAATATATACATATTTTCCATAAATATAACACTGTAAATACCAGTCACGTTTATTATAATATTATATTTTATACTCATAAGTACAGGTTGCAATAAACACCATGAGAGAATTACTATATTGCACAGTTTCCAGTAACTATAACGAAGTAAATACAAGACACTTTTATTTTGCCTCTTACATTACATGTTAACCGTGCAGTAAACACCGCGCAGCCATTCATTATAGTGATAAGATTTCACATACAAGAACACACGACAGGCGTAACATAGTTTACGGGGTACTTACAAAGGGTTCGTTATTTTATCCATCACAGTGGTAGAGACAGGGACCATTTGAGATAATTCAGCCTTTGTCTACTACGTTGTTGGCGTTAATTACGGGACAAGCTACATGAGTAGGGCCAAACAGAAATACTGCGACGACACGCATCTCACAGATATTTAACGGCAACAAACCTACCAACAAACAACGGGGATTTTAGAAAAGAACTTGCCAGACGGCGAAGGGACTTTCTACTAAACAATCACCCACACAGAAAAGTAATCCGTAATTACCTAGAATAAGGGATGCATTACTAAAGAGCTGTCTACGGGAATTAATGATCTGAAGTGGCAGTAGCCTACGGACGATTGTCATTACAACAAGTGCCTTTGAGAAATCTTGACCAGAAGTGGCATGAGCCGACGGACGATTTTGTAAACCCAGTGCCTACAAAATTTATCGAGATCCTAAATTACCTGGAGTAATGGACAGATTCTCCCAGTAAAACTGATGCGCAAACAAATTCAACAATATACCAGATGTCACTATCATCACCACCTGAGGAAAATATCTTCACCACACATGGACATCTGCATATCAGACGAAGTCTCCACCGCATAACATTGCTTCAACACAACCTAGGAACACGCCACCTCAGACGCGCGTGGCAATATCAACACTCGCTTTGTGAGGAACAAAAGGACAGACCATCGACACCTGACGAAATAAAGTGGACCGTCCAGTATTATTGAATGCAGACAAAGAGTGTGTATTGACAGTCAGTCAGAGACCCGAAACAAGATATCCTTTTTGGTAGTAGTTAAGATAACTTAAATTCATCATCATCACATAGTGTAGACTTTAGATTCATTTGTGTATTTTGCATTAACTAATATCTTTCTTCACAGGGATAGTTAATGTCATTCCTAGTTGCATTTGTATTAGTGTAATTGAATGTGGTTATATTTCAATAATTTAATAAATGTTGTAGTTGTGGTTGCATTACCAACACACGTTATTACATCTATAGAGAAGGAAAGAAAGTGTGCGAAAGAGACATACTGTTCTTCCTTTCTTCCTCTTCTGTTCACTCAGTGTAATAGGGGAGGTGGGTGCTCATTAGCATTATAATATAGAGAGGGGGATAGAGTGGTAGGAGTTATAGTGTCACGAGATCTAGAATCACTGGGACTGTCTGCGGGGAATTTATCCCAGTCTTACGTTCGCCTTCTTCACTCCTGCTGCCTATTTCCAACGGGTTGCCAGGCAAATCTGAGCCATTGACAAAGCCGGCACCACACAGATAACTCTCTTTGGTTACCCTTCGGGATAACCCTGTGACATTAAGTGGAGGCTTTCGTCCTGGATATACCTTGGGACTTGCCCTAGACTAAAACATGAAATAACTCTTTTTTGCAAATTTTGTATAAACCTATTCACTGTCTTCTATACTGTCCCTTATTCTACTTAGGTAGTGGGAAAGAATACAGATTAGAATATTAGATAACTAGATATTCATATCAAAGTAGATTAGATATTCATATTATATTAAATAAGACATTGACATATGTTAGAATATTATACCATATTATTTAATTACTGCATCTGGTTACCAATATTGATTTGTTGTCATCATTATAAATTTACCTGAACTTTCAGTATACGTGTAGTACCACGTGGGTCTCTAACAATAGGCATTGTTGAAGTCAGACGAGCGACCCGACATTGTATAGTCCTTTTGTTCACAATTGAACAATAGCGGCTAAGCCACTAAGACTAAACATTTTGTTATTGTTTTCTTGGTAGGCAGACTGTTTATGGTCAGACTTTTTATGGTCAGGGCTTTTTAAATATTGTCATTTATCTGTACGGGTGTAAAGGTTATAGTGAAGTATACGGGAAAATTTGTTGTGGTTTCTCTCTTTGCCCAAGGGCACGTTTTTTTCGCTCTAATTTTTTTTCTCTCACATAAGTTTGAGTAGCAATAGGCAGATTGAAATCTAGCTGGATAACTTATAATTTTTTTTTCAGGTAGCAGTTAGAATTCAGACTTGGTGCTAGTCTGAGTTCGGGGTTTTGCGACAGCATATTTCCTAGTAGGTAACAGGTAGTTCCTTCCTTTTGCTTCTTTCTGTCATTTTCGGTAATTTGTGAGTTACAGCAGTTCACAAGTAAGATGGCGGAATTGGTCCAGTTACGAGCTGCTTGGCGTGAGGCAGTCGAGGAGATGGGAATAGATAAAGCCGAGACCAAGGCATACCTGGAGGCAGAGGAACAGGAGCAGGCAGCAGAGAGACAACATGAACTTGCCATGCGTTCTCTGGAACTGCAAACTGGAGCCTCGGAGGACATTTTAAAGAAATGGGAGATAGAGCGACAAGAAAGCGCCAAGAAATGGGAGATGCGTCGATTATCAAACGTGGTGGAGAAACTAGCATTAGAAGTAGAGCAAACAAGATTGAAATTAGCAGCGGAGAAAGAGGAGAGAAAGACAGAGAGAGAGGCTAAAGATAGGAGAATCAAGGCAAAAACCTTCATTCATCCGCACACGGTTGCGGGTGAACAGGGCCGAAATGAACAGACCTCTATGGGCGCCTCTGAACCACAACTGCAGGGTTCACCCGGCCCGCTTTCCTTGGGCGTGATGGATTCAGTGGAGTCCAGACACCTCTGCAGAGATAACGGAAAGTTACTAGAAGGCACAGAAGAGCCTATTCTAATTGCAAGCGGTACCTTCGATGACTCTTGCAATGGGGCTTCGAATAAAACAATTTCATCTGGCATTACAGAGAAGAAGAAAACAGGCACATGTCTCCTGACATCAGAAGAACAACAATTACCTCACTCCCCCGGCCCTTCTACGTGGAAAGAAGCGTCCGGAGAGGGGCGGGCATTCGCTATTATCCACGGAAATAGACAGATGCCCCAGTCGCCTAAGTCTGCCTTTTCCCCAGACGAGGGAAAGCCAGATCCTACCACTTTTAAAACTTACGGAGAGAAATGTGTGCCTTTAGGAGGTATAACAGCACATAATATTATCCGGACAGGGTGGACGACGGACACGGATGCACCCCCCGACTCTCTTCAAATGGAGGTAGATGAGGATCATCAGGAGAACGGTGTGGTAGAGCCGGCGGGGATACAGCAGCTCAACACCCACGGGACTCCGATTCTATATGTAGGCGAGACAAAAACTAAGCGGATAGACAGAAGGAAAGACACCAGGCGACACAGGAGGAAACAGCTTGGTGTACGCGCTTTAGGCAAGGCACAGCGCCGACGCGCGAAATTTACAACACACTGTACCCGATATAAAAGGACAGATGGGTTGCACCGTATCTTGAATTATGACTATTCCACGGGCAAGATACACAAGATACGTAATAAGGACAAACAATGGCCAACTTTGATCCGTCGTCGGATTCAAAGATTGTTTAGCAGAAGAAAGAAGTGGGGAAACACTTTTTATTTCGACAGATCTAAGAAAGACACAAAGAGATTTGATGTCAGTAAGAATGAGTCACTCAAGAGAAAGAAGGGGTTTAAACCTGGCAAAGAATGTTACCATGATGCTAAGGCAAAAGGGTGGAGAAGGAAAAGTGATATTTTAGGGACGGCAACTAGACTAGCGCCCGGATTCCCTCGGAACGCAACGTTGTCACTAGAGAAAGAGCGGAAGAGGTATTCGATTCCAGGCTGGAATTCGATTCGATATTCAGATCAAGACTGGTTAGACCAGAACAATTGATTGATGGAACTGTGGAAATGCAGTCCACAGTTAAAGGCGATCCTCCAATGATGGCGGCTATCGCCCGGCTTCCCATTAAAGGCAGAGGTGTCGAGGGAGAACTACGATCAGCAGTCTTAAATGATCATACGGATGAATTCATGATAGGCTACAAATATGTGGGGTTGGAAGACACTCGGCAGTCAAGAGTCACAGCTGCATGGCAGACACGTGAACAAACGAAGGAGAGGAGACAAGGAGACGAGTTTGACTTCCGTCCACAAGAGCTGAGACAAGCTCACAAGAACGACGAATCGGTAGAACCTTGTTTTAAGAAGAGACTGAAGGGAGACAATCCAGCGCAACCAGGAGACTGCTTTAAGCAGCAAGGACTACTTTTTAGGAGAATATGAAAACGCGGATATGAGTATAAGCAACAGGTAGTACCAGCACGATATAGATTTTATATCTTAGGTATGGGACCTGCTAGTAAATCTAGGGGTCAGATCAGACAATACATCACTACGCAAAGAATCACCCACCATTATTATTGGCAGGGATTCGCAAGGGACATTGATCAATTTATCAGATCATTCCTTGAATGCCAGAGAGGGGCATTAAATCATGAGAAAAGTGAGGAAGCCACTGTTAAGGGAAACAGACTACGTATGAGGAAAAAGAGGCGTCAACAGGACAGAGAATATAATACGAAGGGTCCCAGGTGTGAGCTAGAGATAGGCGCACAGAGTCTACTGTTTATGCCTAGCAGCCAGAACAGGTTACAGATTGGATGGCATGGGCCATACGCAGGGGTCGAGAAGGCATCTCGAACCAATTATGGGACCCCAAGATGCAGCAATAGTGAATGCAGTCAGCGACTCATAGCTTGACTGCCTGCGTCAGGACCAGCGAACCAGAGCTGGTCAAGACCATGCTCCACCTCCACGTGGTGGTCCTGGAAACAGTCTGCAGCAGTGCAGGCTGGCTGAGCGAGCATGGATCGAAATGGGAAGGCAAACCCGGTCCTTAAAAAATGCCGTGCAGAAGTCGGATGTGTCGACCGAAAGGTGCAGATATCACAGCTTAGGCGCAAACAGACACAACGCAACCACCGTCCTTTTCAGGACGAAGAAGAAGAAGAAGAAGAAGAACCAATTATAAGATTCCAGTGGAGAATCAGCTGGAAATATATAATATTATTCTGCTAAAGATATATTTAGACAGACACATAACTGAAGCGGCCAACTTCAGGACACGAGCAGCCACAAAGCATTGGAATAAGGGAAATCCGAACTCAGTACGGCAGCCCAATGCGGCTAGACAGCCATCTGCAGGCGTGCAGAAAATCACAGCCCGCTTTACGAACCTAGTCGAGCAGGGGCGACAACTCTTGGCCACGGCCACGATATTGAAACAGGAAATGGAGCAGCTCTTTATAGCTGATACAGGAGAAGCAACTGAGGAAGATTGCAAGAAGAATGATTTGGACGAGGAGAAGGAGGATTGGAACGAGGAAGATGAGGAGGATAGTAATAGCGAGAAGATAACCACAGCCGGCAGTAGGGAAAGCGAAATACCCCCTAATTCGCAATAGTTCTCCCATGCTCGAACTTGTTGGGGGGAAGCTATGTCACGAGGAGCGAATGAGTTTGTATTTCAACTTTCTATACTCATTGTCTGCACAGACATCGTTTGTCAACAGTCATGGGACATTGTTACGCACAGAATTTTTCTAAGACTGTGTGTAATTAATCTGTCTGAATTGTACACTGTAATTTTTTTTCTTGGTCGAATGTAAATAACCCTTGTTTGACTGTGATTACATTTTCAATGATGGTTACCTTCTCTTGTGTCCTGACTCGCCGGTCCATTATTTCGATCGATGTCAGGTCATTCTCCTTATATGGTAGCATCGGTCAACTGTTTCTTGGAATGATTGAAACCAGAGTTGATGTTTTATTCCCTGTCCATATAAGGCGTGATTTCGTTATATCTTTGCCTGGAATGTCTCCTACACCGTCTCGTTTTGAGGGTTACTCAGGTGTTTGCGTTCTGCGCATGTCTGAACTTTAAGTGAGTTGGAGAAATCTTCCGGTCAGGGGATTCGACGAGATGTTTTGAGCAGAGAGGACGCATCCTTGCGTCTGTGCTCACTTTGATTATTGGACTTTTTTGTGCTTCTGGACTTTTGTGTGTTAGTCTTGGCTTTGGATAGGCTAACTTTGTGCTTCTGTTTTTTGTGTCAATTTGGTTTAATAGCCAAGAGAATCTAAATATAAAAAATGCCAGCGCCAGTTGTGCCGATCTTTGTGGTCAATATGGAGGAAGATTTAGAGGGAGGAGTGCTACATAAGCAAGGGACTTTAGTCATTACGATTACCGGACCACAGGCAAATAGGGCCTCATACTCGTTAATCGCGAGCATCCTAGCCGGACCAGCCGGAGTAGGAATAAATGGAGTTGCTACTCTATATAGGTTCGCGAGACCATTTAAATGGTACGCGACTTTGACAACAGCGGCCCACATGAAACATTATGCTGGGTTACATGAGAAAAAGCTTGAATGGACCAATCCCCAAATGTCCATCTGTATTGAACATCAGGACAAAGAGAAGTCCAAGGGGACCCTCAACTGGTTGCCCCCCACAATGAAACCCGAAGCGGTGCAAAGAATTGCGGCGACAGTATCCGGGGACAGGGAAGCAGTGGTGTCCAGAATTAAAACTGCCCACGACAAGTGGATTTTTCTATACAAGCCATCCGAGCACCAGGTACCCCATTTTATCAATTTAAAAATGGAAGGATCAGGCGAGAAATTCCAACGGGTGGGGGTAACCCTACCGGGGAGAAAAATTCAATGTGCCATCTGTGGGGGTGACGACCATTGGGTCAGTCAATGCCCAAAAAAGAGAGCGGCCCCCATCCAGGTCAAGAAAACGAGGGAGATGAAGAAGCAGTCGCCGAGAAAACCCCTGCAGAACAAAGCAGGGAAGCAGTGGCAGAACATGACAGGGCAAGTGAGCTCCCTGGCCCAGATAGCGCAGATGCCGGTGAGGGCGAGGGATATACAAAGGTAATAAACAACAAGAAGGACAAGAAAGAAGTCAACAGAAAGAGATTCTTGCTCCAGGCAATACAGCCTGTGAGGTCCAAGGAAGTTAAACGGAGTGACAGTAGGTCGCCAAACAAACGCTCACCTAGCCGAAGGGAATTGCCACCATCACCCAGGGCGCCTACGCCAGAGCCCTCCAAGAGATGGCCCTCGTCGACACCTGTAGTCGATGAGAGGGCAGTGTCTACGCCAAATAGCCCTATAAGAGGGTCACTAGCAACACCCGAGGTTCCGGTGAACACACAAGTTTCCTCGAATTGGGCAACAGCAACAGAGGAAGATGACATGGAAGCCATGTTGTCAGAGGCAAGCCTGTTCATAGACGGCCAACCTTTCGACGATGTGAGCGACGCATGAATCTGCCCTTACAAGCCTCTCTTCCCTGCACTGGGGCCCAGTGCAAGATGTTTCAAGTGTCAAGCTTCAGGCAGGTGAGACAAGTACTGATGACGAACGGTGCAGGTGTGGGCACGCCCAAGCTGCACCCCGATGTTATCCTCTCCTGTGAGCCTGTCGGAAGTTTGAACAGCAAACCACCAGTGTGTGGGAAGATGTGCCCCCTCCAGTGGACCCAAGTGTACCAGTTTGAAGCAATAAAAATAATGTATTTATTTAAAGTAAAATGTAAAAATACCTATAGGTTAGGAAGTGTTTCTTATGATTTAAGAGTCTTGTGTTTTTTTAATGTAAATAGTTTTTTGATAGTTAGTTTGTCTACAATGCACACACTTTCATTTAAGCAGTCAACTCCCCCCCCCCCTCCCCCGACTGGGGTGGGAGTGCTAGGCGGCACGGTTTCATCTGCGCTCAGCCTAAATTATCAGTGCAAAACGGATAGTCAGCCCCCAGTCACTATTCCGTCAAGCAGTCATGTAACAAGGTCAACCAGTCAGCCCTTACGCACCACCTCAAGAAATGTAAACATGAACGTGTCGAGTGGCCTAGTTATGACAGAAAGCGGTCAGCCCACAGTCACCGCTCTGTTGTGTAAGCCATGTGCAACAAGTGACCAGCATATCACTTTGCCTATTAAAATCATTAAAACACATGATAAACCATCAACTAGCGCTTTGTTGAGTAATTCACCTGTGGCAGGTAGCCAGCCCCAGATCACTACTGTGCCTTGTAATTCTTGTGATTCTTGTAGCTCAAGAAAGGCAGGCGGTCCGCACTCAGTCCCCGCCTTGTCAGATAATTTAGATATGGCAATTGACCACTCTGTCACTTTGCCAGGTAGACAGTTTATAACGGGTGGCCAACCTCAGTTTACCACTTCGTCATGCAGTCTAGTGATAATATCTCTCAATATCAATGGTTTGAGAAATAAACTAGACCATGTAATTAAACTGATTAAAAAAGACAAACCGGATTTTGTGTTTTTACAGCAAACTGGTGTTACCACAGACTATTATGCCGGTCTAATAGTAACCAAGTTAGGTCTTAAACATGGTTGGTTCGTCTTAGGCACCAGTCATGGTAGTGGCGTAGCCATTCTACATATCAATGAAGACTGGGAAGCAGTACACTATAGAACAGACAAATATGGCAGAATTGTCATTATACAAATAAAAAACAAACACACCAAACAAGACATACACACACTTATCAACATATGCCCCAGCGACGAAAATCGACAGATCTAAGTTTTATGACGGATTACACGACATATTAACGGAACATTACAAGGGAACTAAGAAAATTTTAGGGGGAGATTTTAACTGTGTCCTGTCTGACCTAGACCGGTCAAGTGGCTTCACGAGAGCACAGACACGGGAAAACTTTACACTCGTACGACAGGTTCAGGCTATATTAGACGAACATGACCTTTCAGACACATACAGGAAAATAGAACCCAACAAACAAACTTTTACATACTATGACAAGACAAACCCATATCTCAGACTGGCTTCAAGACTAAATAGAATTTACACCACTAGTGACTATAATATACACAAAATATACCACATAAAAAACACCCTTAAATTCACAGATCATCACGCAGTTTATACATCTTTAATTACGGGACACATGCACAAACAAGTAAAGAGATCCCCGCATTGGAAATTTAACAATAATCTACTTAAAAACACTTACTACATAGAGCAAATAACACAATTGATACAAGTTTACGCACAAGACATTCCCAATAATAACATCGCACAATATTGGGACATGTTAAAAAAAATACAATAAGAGATAGGACACAGATTTTGGCTACACTTATACATAGGAAGTTTAAAAAAGAAGAGGGGATTTTAGAAGAAGCAATTAGTTTAACTAAAAGTTTAGACAACACGAACCCTCACATCCACACCTTAGAAGAACAAATAGATCAATATAGACAGTATACCTATCAGGGAGCATTACTTAGGACAAAATTACACACTATAACGCAGGAAATCCCTAGTAGGCAATATTTAGCAATTGAACAAAATATTCAGCGCAGTAGACAGATACACGACATAATTGACATGAAAGGAAAACAGCACACAGACAATAGCAACATCACTCACGCTTTCTTCGAATACTACAAGCAGCTATACACTAAAGAAGATAGTGACGCAAGCATACAAGATACATTTTTACAATACACAAAGTGTCTAAGTGATGAGGAAAGTGAAAGGCTAGACCAACCTTTAACTTTAGACAATTTGCAGGGGGCCCTTAGTACTTTTCAAAAAGATAAAGCACCCGGGCCAGATGGGCTAACAGCAGAATTTTACAGGTTTTTCTTCCCATGTTTAGGCCCTATCTTAATTAAAGTGTTCGAAGAGGCTTTTCAAAAAGGGGAACTCCCGGATAGTTTAAATCAATCTTATATTACGTTAATTCCCAAGGACGATAATGACAAAAAGTCAATTAAGAATTTTAGGCCCATCTCCCTTTTAAATGTTGATTATAAAATTCTAGCCAAGGCACTAACTCTGAAGCTTAAGCCACACATGCACGCAATAATTCATGAAGACCAACAATGTAGTGTAAATGGTAGGAACATTAGTAGGCACACACATTTTATCAGAGACCTGATTACATACACACATGATAGGCAGTGCCAGAGCGCCATATTATCTTTAGACCAGGAAAAGGCATTTGATAGAGTATCACATGCCTTCCTACATAAAAGTCTTAAGGCAAATAACGTTGGGGAATACTTTAGAACTTGGGTTAAAATTTTATATAACAAACCTGAAAGTAGAATATTGGTTAACCACAGTTTAACCAACTCTTTCAAATTAAGGAGAAGTGTCAGGCAAGGGTGTCCTTTGTCGCCCCTGTTTTATGTAATAACATTAGAACCTGTTTTGGAAAAAAATAAGACAGGATACCAATATCACGGGAACTTTCGTCCCCGGTATAGGGGAAAAGAAATTATTGGCCTACGCCGATGATACTATATTCTTCCAAGCAACAAAAGATCCTATACAAAATATATTGGAGGTTTTCACAGAGTTTGGATACGCTAGCGAATCCAAACTAAATATTAAAAAATCTAGCATAATGGGAATAGGTAGATGGGGCAATAGATCAGATTTCCCATTCCAATTAACGCAAGTAAATAAAATAAAAATTTATGGGATTAACTATTCTTTCAATCCACAAGACCCCAACAAAGAAACATGGACAAAATTGTTAGAAAAAATTCAAAATATGCTAGAAATTTATAAATACAAAACGGCCACCATTTTCGGAAGAAGTGTTATAGTTAATTGTTTTATTATACCAAAAATAATTTATATAGCAAACGTACAGATTGTACCTAAAAGGATTATAACAGAAATAAATAAACTAATTAGGGCCTTCATTTTTAGGCACACTTGGTATAGTTTTAAACACACTACTCTAATACAACCTAAAAATAAAGGGGGGATAGCCTTACAAAGACATCAACACTAAAATTAAAGCTTTAAGAATTAAATACATAGGAGAAGTTATAAAAAGCCCGGGTCTATACCCACTGGCACATTACTATATTGGGTTAAGGCTATCAAACTTTTGTAAATTAAACAATAATCAACCCCATTTTTTTGGTACACCACCACCCTTTTACAAAATATGTCTACAAAATTTAGAGGGGAATAAACTTTTAGTAAAGCATGACACTAAACTTATATACAAACTTCTAGTTGCAGCACAGGAAACACCTCTGAACACACGAAGAGGGTACAATCTTTTTATAACTGACGACATACAGAGTTTCACGAACATCCATGCAATAGACACCAAACCACAAGCAAAAGAAGTCACTTTCAGACTACTACACAGTTTAACACCACTTGCAAACAAATCATCAATAAAGGCAAACAGATTAGCACCAAAATGTAAACTATGTAGCGACAACATTGTAGAGACAGAAGACCATCTGTTTTACACATGTAAAACAGTAGTCCCTACATTAAACAAATTAAGAAAATTAATAGCTTCAAACTCACAACAAACACTTAATTTATATAGAGCAGTCATGCTTAACACGTTACCACATATGACGAGACGAACAGAACTTAAGCTACTGACTTTGTTCGCTGACTTTAGATATCTTGTATGGACATGTAGGAACAGAGCTGTATACGACAATGGACATTATGACAGTATAATATTTACGGAAATATACGAACGCATGACGCAAAACATAACAGAACAAATTTAAAACTCCTTAGTATGTTATACACCTTGGTTTAAATATGTTATTGTTTAAATAGATACAAAGCAAGTAGCTTTGAATATAAATACCTCATACCTTGTAAAACATGTCTTCACCAACCATCTCATGTTAGGATGTCATTATCACTTAAGTCGTTGTACTATTAATCATCTAACACTTCCATGCTCTCACCAACATTTGTTATCATCCGTATCTTTGATTTTGTAAAAATTTTACATCTTGCCCTTTGTTTTTAGTTTTTATATAATTCCAAAGGTTGTTATTGACGGGAGTTGTAGTGAGGATAAGCTCTCACTGCAGATAAAATACTTCTATGGCACGCGCCTCAAACAGCCTCTGACAACCAAGTCCAGCTCCCGGCCTTCACGTGTGGCTCAATTTGAGCCCGGCGGAACTGTTTCCACTGACGGGAGAAGGGGCAAAGGCGAGCGACTGGCGCCTTAAAACCAGCAGCTTCGGGCAGATAGGGCTCGTGATCCTTGGTTGGTAGCTTATCTAAGAGAAGGAACTCTGAATTCAAACCACCGCTGCCTGCGGGAATATCCATTTATGGAATTGGCTTCGGGAGTAAACCCTGAGGATAAATCCGGAGTCGGAGTCCCTAAGGCAGTCTAATGTCGATTCGACATTATTCTGGCAACTCCTGCGACATGGCTGGTACCAAACTGTATCGGCTACTGCCGTTCCTTTGGATCTACCGGCTGTGTGGAGAGGGGGAACATGCTGCATGGGCAACAGCTTGATCTCCATATAACTGTGCCCAAGCTCGCGCCCTGGAGAGGACACTCCAGCTTCACCCTATAGGTGTCGGCAAAACACGGGAAGTAGCAGTTACCGGTTATAAGCATTTTGCCCAATTGGCGTAGGGCATTGCGCCAGGGGATACTTCCGACAGAGGGAGAGGTTCTATGATCTCACTGGACAGCTACCGCCCGCTTCAAGCTGGGCAGCCCCCAGTCAATAAGGTGTTGTCCCGCCACCGTCTGCTTTCCCCATTGGGTGCATGGGGATTAGGGTCAAACCCGAACTGTGGACAGAAAATTTTGCACCAAGCAATTATCGAAAAAATAGAAATAAGCAAACTCTCAGATTGGGATGCTGGAACGTCCGGACTATGTTGACTGGACTATCCGAAAACCTACAGGATGTAAACGATGTAAGGAAGACAGCCATAATTAATGATGAGCTTAAACGACTTCAGGTGGATATAGCTGCACTTCAGGAAACGCGTCTGGCGGGCTCTGGAACGGTGAGCGAGAAGGACTACACATTTTATTGGCAAGGGAAAGATCTTAATAAAGCTAGAGAACACGGAGTAGGTTTTGCGGTCAAAAAATCGCTAACTAAAATGGTTGAACCAGGTGAGAATGGATCAGAACGCCTGTTAACGCTCCGCCTGCAAACTAGCACAGGTCCCATCACCATTGTCAGTGTGTATGCTCCTACTCTGTACTCTGCCTCAAAAGCTAAAGATGAGTTCTACGAGAATCTAACAGCAATTATCAAAAGCATACCTAGGCAAGAACAGCTTGTTCTCCTTGGTGACTTTAACGCTAGAGTGGGTGCCGATAATGTTTCATGGCCTTCGTGTCTGGGCAGGTTTGGTATTGGCAAGATGAATGAAAATGGACAACGGCTCTTAGAGTTGTGCGTCCACCATGACCTTTGCGTGACCAACACCTACTTTCAGACAAAACCCCAGCATAAGGTGTCATGGAGACACCCACGATCCAAGCACTGGCACCAACTTGACCTGATTCTCGTCAGAAGGCCACTCCTCAGGTCTGTGCTCTCCACGCGCTCGTACCATAGTGCAGACTGTGATACAGATCACTCCTTGGTTTGCTGCAAAATCAGAGCACAACCAAGAAAACTCTATCGTGTCAGACATGAAGGGAAACCACGCATTGATACCAGCAAGATGTCAGACCCTGATACCAGCAAGATGTCAGACCCTTTCATGATCGCTCAATTCACTGCGACCTTTGAGAAAGTGCTCAGTAGCCCTCAGCATGGTGATACTATTACAGAGAACTGGGAGCATCTACGGAACACCATTCAAAGTACTGCACTTGCCACCTTTGGTAAGAAAACAGCAAAGTCAAATGACTGGTTTGATGCTTCATCAGATGTGATGGCACCTGTCATTGAAGCTAAGCGCAGTGCTATGAATGAATACAAACGTTCACCGAGTGCCAGAACCCTACAGATCCTGAGGGCTACGAGAAGCAAAGTTCAACAAACTGCTCGACGCTGTGCAAATGACTACTGGCTCCAGCTCAGTGAGAGCATCCAGATCGCAGCGCAAACAGGCAACATTAGACAAATGTATGACGGTATAAAGAAAGCACTTGGCCCCCCATAAAAGTAAGACGGCACCGCTAAAAACCATCAGCGGAGAGAAGCTAACCGATAAGGGTAAGCAGATGGAGAGGTGGGTCGAGCACTACTCTGAGCTTTACGCTAGAGACAATACCGTTACGCCTGCAGCCCTTGATGCTGTCAACAGTCTGCCAACTATGGAGGAGCTGGATGCCGAACCAACATTAGAGGAACTCAGCAAGGCCATTGATAGCTTGGCCTCTGGCAAAGCACCAGGCAGTGATGGGATTCCTCCTGATTTAATCAAATGCTGTAAGAGCACGCTATTACATCCCCTGCATAGGATGCTGTGCCAGTGCTGGGAAGAGACAACTATTCCTCAAGACATGCGAGATGCCAAGATTGTAACACTGTATAAAAATAATGGAGACAGAAGTGATTGCAATAACTACAGAGGCATCTCTCTTCTTAGTATTGTTGGTAAGGTTTTTGCCAAAGTCATCTTAATGCGACTACACAAGTTAGCTGAGCGCATATATCCAGAGTCACAGTGTGGATTCCGAGCTGGCAGATCAACAACAGACATGATCTTCTCTCTCCGCCAGCTTCAGGAAAAAATCAAGAGAGCAGAAAAGACCATTATATATCGCCTTTATAGACCTCACAAAAGCATTCGACCTGGTTAGTAGGGATGGACTCTTTAAAATCCTCCTGAAAATAGGCTGCCCTTCTAAAATGCTGGAAATGATAAAGTCATTCCATGACGGTATGAAGGGAACAGTCCAATATGCTGGAAGCACGTCACAGCCCTTTGATATACGAAGTGGCGTTAAACAAGGCTGTGTTCTGGCTCCGACCCTCTTCGGAATCTTCTTTGCCTTACTCTTGAAACATGCATTCAGAGATGCAACTGAAGGAATATGCCTTCACACTAGGTCAGATGGCCATCTGTTTAATCTTTCAAGGCTGAAGGCAAAAACAAAAATCAGAAGGGTCACTATAAGAGACTTGTTGTTCGCTGACGATGCTGCAGTCGTCACTCAAAGCCAACAGGAGCTTCAGAGCTTGATGAATCGCTTCACTAAAGCATGCAAGGACTTTGGCCTCACAATAAGTCTAAAGAAAACGAATGTGCTGAGTCAGGATGTGGGTGCTGCACCAGTTATCACTATCGATAACTATGAATTGGCAGTGGTGCACCACTTCACATACCTAGGGTCTACCATCAATGACAAACTCTCACTGGATACAGAAATCGACAGCCGCATTGGCAAAGCTGCAGCTACCTTTGCCCGCCTCACATCGCGTGTTTGGGGAAACTCTAAACTCACAATGAAGACCAAAGCTGCGGTATATAATGCCTGCGTCACCAGCACACTCCTATTTGGCAGCGAGACCTGGACGACCTATGCTAAGCAAGAAAGAAGGCTCAATACCTTCCATTTGCGGTGTCTACGCCGCATCCTCGGCATCTCGTGGAAAGATAAAGTGACAAATGTCGAGGTGTTGTCACGTGCTGGCCTTCAAAGTATGTATACGCTTCTTAGACAGCGCAGACTTCGCTGGCTTGGCCATGTTCGCCGCATGGATGATGGTCGCATCCCAAAAGATATCTTCTACGGACAATTAGCAGATGGCAAGAGAACAGTTGGGCGACCACAGCTGAGGTTCAAAGATGTGTGCAAGAGAGATATGAGGGCACTGGACATGGATCCAGCAACATGGGAGGATGAAGCTGCCGATCGCACTAAGTGGCGATGCTATTTACGGCGCCACCTCAGATTGGGCGAAGAGAGGCTCACACAAGAAGGAGAGGTGAGGAGAAAACGTCGAAAGGAGTACCAGGAAAATAAGCAGCTGAGGGTGTAATATAATATGATACATTAATAATACGAACCACACATTGTAATAATATGCGAATCTTCACATGTACGTTATTCTGTAAATAAACATGGCTACGAACTGAACATGCTTTTACTGAGTGCTTTCTGAAACATGTGTGTGCTTGTGTAGATGACGAGGTAATGCTTATATACATACATCATAACATTACATGGTGGCAGCGGTCGATACCGGACTGACGCAAAACAGCTACACGATAACACGTGAGTACAGTATTCGGCTAATTTTCGTCATCGAGGTCAACAATGGCAGCTGATATTTTCTCAATCGACAATAATGACTATCTTATTATTGCTGATTACTACAGCAAATTTCCCATCATTGAGAAACTTCCACAACCCTCACCATCAGCTGTTATTGCAGACATTACAAAGAAGTATTGCAGCATGTTTGGCATCCCAGATGAAATTAGATCAGACAACGGTCCACATTTCTCAGGTCAAGCATACAGAAACTTCACTAAGGACTGGAAGATCAAACACACAACATCATCACCTAGATACCCTAAATCTAATGGTTTCATTGAGAGACAGATACAAACTATCAAGTCAATCATGAAGAAAACAAGAACAGAGGATGTACACCTAGCACTCTTGAGATGGAGAACAACACCGGTAGACAGTAAGATCGACAGTCCAGCAGAACTTATGTTTGATAGAAGAATTAAAGACCTCCTACCATCTAAGGTCCACTTCCGTCCACAACATAGAGACAGCACATATGATCAACTTCAGCATCGTCAGCAAGTTCAGAAATCCAACTATGACAAATGTGCTAAAGACTTACCACCATTATATTCTGGTCAGCATATGACTACCTACAACCACAACAATGACACATGGTCAAAAGCAACAATCATTTCCAGAAACCCTGAACCCAGGAGCTATACTTTAAGACCAGACAGCAGCAGCAACCTCCTGAGGCGAAACAGAGTGGACATAAGAGAAATCCCACAGAATACAACAGAACAGAGAATTCCCATGCTTTCAACAGACAATGCAGTAACTCCAGACCTTGGTGCCCCACAAAACCAACAAGCGCCAAGGCCGAACTCACAACCAACTCAAGCTAAACCAGGGACTTCCGCAGAACCACCAGCACTTTACACCACTCGTTCTGGCCGTACAGTGACACCTCCCAGCCGATACAGACAGTGACATATATATACTCACACTGAGCATTACACATACTTATCCTTTCTCACATGAAACATTTTGTTGGAAATGTTTGCACACATTTTTTTTTTTTTCAAAAAAGGGGGGATGTAATATAATATGATACATTAATAATACGAACCACACATTGTAATAATATGCGAATCTTCACATGTACGTTATTCTGTAAATAAACATGGCTACGAACTGAACATGCTTTTACTGAGTGCTTTCTGAAACATGTGTGTGCTTGTGTAGATGACGAGGTAATGCTTATATACATACATCATAACATTACAGAGGGCTGTCACCTCAGGGGCGCATTCCCATAGTCAGTTATGACTGAAGGGGCTATTATTATTATTATAATTATTATTATTATTATTATTATTATTATTATATAATGCAATAATTTAATTTGTGCCGGGTTTATTAACTTTAGATTTTTGGAATTTTGCATATTGTTTCCTTTTTTGGTTTTGTAATATTTAGGGTTATCTTATTTAAAGTAACTTTGTTTAAATAATACTGTTTGGTTGTTTGCATTAACGAGCTTATCTTATAATATTTTGATTTGTGCCCGGTTTATTAGTTTATTAATTAAAAATTTTATTAATTTAAAATTTTATCCTTTGTATTGGTTTTTAATTGATGTAAATATTATCAAATGTTGTAAAAATATGGACCAAATAAAGGTTTAAAAAAAAAAAAAATCCTTGCGTCTGTGATCTTTTGATAGGGAATTGGTAGTCCTCCTGTGAGTTAGTTTAGCTAACGGTGTCTTTCCCTATATGATTCGAAAACGCCTGGAGGCGTATGTGTTGTGGTGTGATTTCGAAGCAAGGTAATACCCTCCTTATGTTCAAATCTGTAATCTATTTTGATGTTTGACATTGGTCGTTCTCTGCTCAGTTACCAGTTACAGGAAGGAGAGGTTCTTCTACTAGAGATTACACCCCAGGTATTTTCATACCTGAGATTTAGATGTATACGGGTCATGCTAGGCCCAGAGAACAGTTTTCTATGCTCTAACAGCGAGGTTAGACTTAGAAAATCTACAAAGGTCAATCTGACCTGTACTCTTGAAACGCCATTCCCGTGCTTTCAGTGGTGAAACTCATTTACATATCTGATCGGATAGCATCAGAGAGGAGTTTGTTAGACTTATGTACATTATGATATGAAGCTGACGCTGTTGTAAGCTGGAATATATATATATCAGCTCATAGGATTTGCAAGATCCATTGCAGAACTTTATGTATGCACATTACCATGTACTACAGTGACTATGACTTATGTAAAATCGATGTACAGTACTTGTCTTGTGGCGTCAGAAAATAAACGATGGAAAACGTCAATAGCAGTTTACACCCTTCTATGACTTTTCATGTCATACCACATGTGTTGTGAACCTGTGAAACCACATCACCTACACTCGCAGCCAGCACCCATAAACCAGACAAGACACCTCACACTCCATCCTATAACCTACCTGGTGTCTATAGGGGTGGGACTTCATATGGCTACCCACTAGCAACGACTGTGGACTTATACCTGCAACATTGGTGGCTTACCGTTCATAGTAGCCTGTAGTCAGCCATAAACCACCCTTATCATTTTTGGTGGCCAATAACTGGTTTTGTTTGGTACCAGCACTCTCGGGGTCAGTAACCCATGCAGTACTCAGCAATCAAGTTCATGATCTACACTTACTTCAAGAAATCTACATCTTCAATGAAATATTTTGAAAGTACCCGGCGTTGCTGCATTTAAATGGATTTTGAAAGTACCCGGCATTGCCGCATTCAGATGGTCAAGTGCCGATTGAATCAATTTTGCCGCATTCAGATGGTCAAGTGCCGATTGAATCAATTTTGCTGTAGTTCGAAGGTCAAGTGCCGATTGAATCAATTTTGCTGCATTTAGAAGGTCAAGTGCCGAGTGAAGCGTGTTGCTGTTACATCTGAGAAGTACAAGTTCCATACTTTCTGCAATACTTCATCTGAGGTTCAAGTTAGTAACCGTCGTCTTTGCTGTGTTATGGATGCAAGTTCAGATGTGCGATCAACGTTGGATCATCTATCCTTAGAATGCTGATCACCAACTGTTCTACACCGTGTTGACGATAGGAGATTAATAAGATAAGTGGCCTGTTTTGTTTGTGAACTGTGCCCTTATACTCTAACTGAGCCTTCTGTATTGTCACATTCTCACTGTTACATGTTTATATGTTATATGTTATTTGTATATTTATTGTTTATATTTCAGCAGGTCGGTTAGGTAGGTGACTATTATAAGGTATACCACGTCATAGAGGTCTTATAATAGCGTTCAGTAGGAGCAATTTTCTTAATTGAAAATTTGCATGCAACACCTGTTGCTATTTGTGTTAGTTGTGACAAGGTGTGTTTTTTCTTCGTTGTTTTTGTAATATTTTTCTGTTCTTTAGTTTTATTGTGATTTGTTTGTATTTCATATTATTCAGTTCTATACACCATTTTCGTTTATATACTGTGACGTCATTTGTTGTTTACCTTTTCGCATTTGTCATCAAATTCTTTGTGATATTTTTTTTATTTTCGCTGTTTATTTAGTTGACTTTTGCGAATGTTTTCGTATTGTCTTTGATCTTTGTTATTGTTTACATCGTCTTGGATCTTTGTTATTGTTTACATAGTTCTTAGTTGGCATTCACTATTGTTAAATATTTGCTTATGCACTATTAGTTGTGTAGTGCACTTATCATAACTAACTGGTGGTTTTTGCTTATGCACTATTAACTGTGTAGTGCAGTTATGATAAATAACTGATGGATATGTGGTTATGCACTATTAGATGTGTAGTGCCCTTATGATTAAGAAGTGACTGGTGGTATTATTATACATTTAATAATACAAGTTCTTTATCAAAGACTTGTTTCCCACAGAGATTGGGGTAAACATTGTGATTATACAAGTACTTTATTTAAGTCTTGTTACTATTAAGGTTGAAATAAGATAATTAATTATTTCAGGTTTTGGACTCATAATATTAGACATCATGTCTACACTTGAGTACTTTATTGAGCAAGGGAAAGCCCTTGGTAAGACTGGTGACATATTAGAAGAGTATGCAAATACTCAATGGACTAAAGCACTAAAGTCTGAGGAGAAAAGACAAAAAGAGGAGAATAAAAGATTAGACAGAGAAGCTGAGCAAAAGAAGATGGATGCAGAGAATCTGAGACTGCAGATGCAGGCAGATGAAAGAAAATTCCAGATGGAAATGGAAAAACATAAAAGAGAAGCTGAAGATAAAAGATTGGACAAAGAAGCTGAGGAGAGAAGAATTCAGCTACAATTAGATGCTGAAAATAAAAGACTAGAGAAAGAGGCTGAAAATAGAAGATTACAAGCCGAGGCTGAGGAAAGAAAGTTACAAAGAGAAGCTGAGGACAAAAAGTTACAAAGAGAGGCTGATGAGAGGAAAGCAAAAATGGAGCATGAAGAAAAACTCTTAGCTTTGGAGTTAGAGAAGTTAAAGTTGATGAACATGGGTAATGCTAATGATCCAAATAAGTGGTCATCTTCTGATAAAGCTAGTACTTTTAAGATTAAACTACCAGCATTCAATGCTTCCAGTGACGATATAACGTTTTATCTGGATAGATTCGAACGTTCATGTAAAACACATAACATAGATAAATCACTGTATGTTTATCAGTTGTCCAATATACTTAGAGGTGATGCTTTGAGTATGTTAAGCATGGTAGATGAGCCTGACAAGAACAATTATGAGGTTGTCAGGGCGGTCTTGTTAAAGAAATACCAACTGAACGAAGACGGCTATCGTCTTCAATTTAAAAATATGTTGCCAGAAACTGGAGTAGAATTCTCTGAATTCATTTCAAAGATACGTTGGATTGAGCTGTCTAAGACAGAACATACATTTGAAGCACTTATGGACTTACTACTTAGAGACAAGGTTATGTCTTCTGTCAATGAATCTTTTCTTGCTTTTCTTCATGAGCGTAAGCCTAAAAACATAAAAGAAATGGAGGAATACTGTTGCCAGTATGTCACTGCGCACCCTCACGTAACCATTAGCAACTCTAGAGTAAAAGAAGGTTTGCCGGTTGCTTCGGCAGCACCATATGGCCCAAACTTCATGCGTAAATTTCAAGGTACTCAACAAAATTTTAATAAGAAGACTAACCGTAATTATGCTCAGAATCATGGGAATCAATCACATGGTGATTCTTCTTCGAAGAACTGGAGACAAGCTGATAGTCCTCGGTATACTACACCCAATAATTTTAGGCATTTCCGCAGAGGTAGTCAATATAGAGGCAATCAAAACTATTTTTCGCGGAGACCTCATCAATATAGAAATGATAATGACAGTTATGGAAACTGGGATTCAAACCAGGATAACAATTACAGTAGAGAGTATAATAATAATTTCAGAGGCAATAATGGTCGCGGTAGATCTCAACATAAAAGAAAGAGATATCAACAGACAAACTCTGTACAGCAAGAGTCTCAGGGAGCATGTAAACAGGTTGATGATAATAAAAACTCTAGTGCTATCACATGTTCTGCCTTTGACTTTGGTAGGGCAACTAAATGTCCCCAATGCAGTACTTTGTTTGAACCGACTACCGAAACTACTTTGAGCTGTGGTCACCCTCTTCCCGCTCTTCCTGTTGCAGTTGCGCATGACGGGAGAGGTTCTCTTATCCTACATAAGGGTCTTGTAAATAGTAATCCAGTCTCAGTCCTTTTTTATTCTGGATGTACTACAATTGGTGTTAGACAATCTCTTGTAGATCCATCCTATGCTACAGGAAAAGTTATCAAATGTGTCACATTTGGTGGCACTTTGGAAAAGTATCCTACTGCCATAATACATATTGCTACTCCCTTCTTTACGGGAGATGTCCACGCGTGTCTTTTACCTAACCCTATAGCGGACTTTATTATCGATCATATTCATGGAGTTAGGGAATGTACCCCACAGCAGATTGATGTTTGGGAGGAACAAAATATTGAAGCTACCAATGCAGTAGTCACAAGAGCACAAGCTCTGGAAACACCTCAAACTTCATTAACTGATAATAATGAAGTAAATAGCCAAAATAGTCACTTAATTATTTCATGTGACTCTTTTATAAAATTGCAAGAAGAAGATCCTTCTTTACAAAAATTCTTCATTCTAGCAAAAAAAGGTGATCCGAATCAAAATACAAATAGAAAGTCTTGGATTTCTATGAAGAACGACGTACTTGTGCGTATGGTACAAGACTCGACTACGTCTGCACATTCTCAAATTCTTGTGCCTAAGAGTATGAGATTGCAAATATTGCAACATGCTCGTGACTCACAATGTGCTGGACATATGGGTTTTTCCCGTACAAAGTCGAGGGTTCTTGCGGCTTTCTTTTGGCCATTTGTGAGCAAGGACATACGTATTTATTGTCGATCTTGCAAAGTATGTCAGGAGGTCAAATCTAAAGGACCACGACATACTGCGCCTATCCAGGCTGCTGACATTCCTATTCGGCCGTTTCAGAAAATGGCAATAGATATTATCGGTCCTTTTAGGATCAAGTCTGCCAGAGGACATCAATTTATCCTTACATATGTCGATATGTGCACACGTTGGCCAGAGGCTATACCTCTTAAGAGCATCTCCACTGCTGATATCGCAGACGCTCTTTGGCTGATATTTTCTCACTTGGGATTCCACAGAGAAATATTGTCAGACCATGGCACTCAACTTATATCCGACACTATGTCACAGGTAATGTCTATCTTACATATTAAAAGGTCTCTCAGTAGTATCTATCACCCAATGTCTAATGGGTTAGTTGAGCGTTTGAATAGAACACTCAAGACTTTACTTGGGAAGATAACTGAGGATCATTCTCAGGATTGGGACAGGGTTTTACCCGCGGCTCTCTTTGCTTATAGAGAGGTCCCCAATGAACACACAGGATTTTCTCCTTTTGAACTTGTCTTTGGCGCGCGACCGCACGGCCCCATGTCTTTACTTCACGATCTTATCACTGCCGATAATATTAGCGATGACACTCAATCTTCTTATGAGTATGTCATTGCTCTTAGGCAAAAGATCATCGAGGCATGCAAATTAGCAACTTCTTCATCCGAATTTGCCAAAGAAAAGGCATAGCTATTTGCCAATAAGAACAGATGTCTACGACAACTTTGTCCAGGTGACAAAGCACTCGTCCTACTTCCTTCAAGGGAGAACAGACTTCTTATTGCATGGAAAGGTCCGTATGCAATAGTCTCTAAAATTTCCGACGTCGACTATGTTGTCGATATTGATGGACAGCATAAAATTTTCCACATAAATATGCTCTCGGAATTTCATGAACGACCTGACTATTTGCAGCCTATTTTCCAGGCGACGGACGATTCTCCAGTACCTCATGGTCATTACTCATCCCTGTCAGATATACAGGATGAGGAAACTACTTTTTCTGATGTTAATCTTCCTCTTCCTGTGATCCCACTTCATTCTACGGAATCTTGGAAAAACGTTACCGTTTCACCTAATCTTTCCGCTGAGGAATATCGACAAGTCTCTTCGATGTTACAAACATTTCAGGATGTCCTTACCGACATCCCGGGACACACACATGTCATTGAACATGACATAGTACTTACTGACCATAATCCTATCAGAGTCAGACCCTATCCTATACCTATCTATTTTCAGTCACAAGTCGAGAAAGAATTGAATGAGATGATACGATTGGAGATAATCGAACCATCCACTTCAGCATACTCTTCGTCCATGGTTATTGTACGAAAGAAAGACAATAACATTCGTCTTTGCGTTGATTATCGCAAATTGAACCAAGTTACGAAGTTTGATGCTGAACCTATGCCTTCGCTAGAAGAGCTACTAAACAAACTTTCTAATTCTAGATTCTTTACCAAACTTGACTTGTCGAAAGGTTATTGGCAAGTTCCTTTAACTGAACGAGCCAAACCTCTTACTGCTTTTTCTACACCTAGGGGTTTATTTCAATGGAATTTCATGCCTTTCGGCCTTATGAACGCCCCTGCTACATTCGTACGCATGATGCGTCGAATTCTCTCATATCGTACAGATGTCATAGCATACTTAGACGATATCTGTCTGTTCAGCGATTCCTGGGAAGATCACTATCTAGGTTTATACGAATTGCTGTCTACTCTTCGCGAGTATAATTTAACTGCAAAATCCTCTAAAGCCTTTATAGGATTTAGCGAGATTTCTTTCCTAGGTCATCATGTTGGTCATGGTCTTTTAAAGACAGAGGACCACAATGTTTCAAAAATACTAAACATTTCTGTCCCTAAGACGAAAAAACAAGTGCGTAGTCTCTTAGGTTTGATACAATTTTACGGACAATTCATTCCGAATCTGTCCTACATTATGGCACCTCTTTCTACTTTATTGAAGAAAGGATCGCCTAATCTGATCCGTTGGTCTCAAGAATGCCAATCCTCATTGGACCAGATTAAAACTCTATTTTCATCTCCACCTATCCTTAGGTTACCCCCTATTGAGAAGACTTTTGTTCTTCGAAGTGATGACTCGTCCACTGGGATTGGGGCAGCACTAATGCAGGAGTATTCAGATACTCTGCATCCGGTGATGTATATCTCTAGGAAATTAAATGCTGCAGAAAGGAATTATTCGGTTTTAGACCGTGAATTATTGGCTATGGTTTGGTCAATTCTCAAGTTACAAAGATTCCTGCTAGGCACGCATTTCATTGTGGAAACCGACCAGAAAGCTCTTACTGCTATTCAGAACAAAAACTTGAAGAGCTCGAGGTCCACTCGATATGCCATAGCTCTTCAACCATTTCATTTCACGGTGCGAGCTATCCGTGGTTCGGATAATGTGATGGCAGACATTCTGTCCAGATGCCCACATGATTCCACTTAATTCTTCTGTCATATATTTCCTGATAAACGTCGAGATCTATAACAGTTCTCTACTATAATAATATATCAGCACATATGTTCTCACTTTTTAATATATGGGCCAAAAGTTCACATGGCCACAATTTATATATTGTATTTTGATTAATGTATTAAGAAATTTAGCATTTATCATAAAGATTTCTGTTATTGATATTTTCGCAGCACATCATTGACGTCTGCGAGAGTATGGACATTATGTCAACCATGAAGTATGTCAAGTTCTAACCTACTTTGGAACGAATTATGTCCACATCTTCAAGGAACATCTGTTTAATTACTATAATACATTGTATCATGATATTATTACATGCTTGTATAATGTACTTTTTGGTTTAAGATGTGTAATTCTCTAATGCGGTATATTAGTATATGACACCGCTGTTTTCATGACACTTCGTTGTTTAATACTATGATAATATATTTAATTTCATAGATTTGTATGACTATAATTTTGCTTGCATAATGATGTTGCCATCACTGTGGCGTATGTTGATGGCACCTCCCTGGAATATACGTGTACACTTAGGGAAATATTTTCTCTAAGGATGTGAGATATAATCTCACCTGTCACTCCATGCATCGAGCTAGCCTCATATTAGGCATTATATCCGCGCATCATACGTGCGTTACGAGCCTGTTCGTTCTGGCTCTAGGATTTTTTAAAAAAAATGTTTCATTTTTTTTCCCGGGGGGTGCGGTAATCTGTTACGCACAGAATTTTTCTAAGACTGTGTGTAATTAATCTGTCTGAATTGTACACTGTAATTTTTTTCTTGGTCGAAGGTAAATAACCCTTGTTTGACTGTGATTACATTTTCAATGATGGTTACCTTCTCTTGTGTCCTGACTCGCCGGTCCATTATTTCGATCGATGTCAGGTCATTCTCCTTATATGGTAGCATCGGTCAACTGTTTCTTGGAATGATTGAAACCAGAGTTGATGTTTTATTCCCTGTCCATATAAGGCGTGATTTCGTTATATCTTTGCCTGGAATGTCTCCTACACCGTCTCGTTTTGAGGGTTACTCAGGTGTTTGCGTTCTGCGCATGTCTGAACTTTAAGTGAGTTTAAGAAATCTTCCGGTCAGGGGATTCGACGAGATGTTTTGAGCAGAGAGGACGCATCCTTGCGTCTGTGATCTTTTGATAGGGAATTGATAGTCCTCCTGTGAGTTAGTTTAGCTAACGAGGTCTTTCCCTATATGATTCGAAAACGCCTGGAGGCGTATGTGTTGTGGTGTGATTTCGAAGCAAGGTAATACCCTCCTTATGTTCAAATCTGTAATCTATTTTGATGTTTGACATTGGTCGTTCTCTGCTCAGTTACCAGTTACAGGAAGGAGAGGTTCTTCTACTAGAGATTACACCCCAGGTATTTTCATACCTGAGATTTAGATGTATACGGGTCATGCTAGGCCCAGGGAACAGTTTTCTATGCTCTTTGAGCTTCGCAATGCTAGCGACGGTATCTACAGCGAGGTTAGACTTAGAAAATCTACAAAGGTCAATCTGACCTGTACTCTTGAAACGCCATTCCCATGCGTTCAGTGGTGAACTCATTTACATATCTGATCGGATAGCATCAGAAAGGAGTTTGTTAGACTTATGTACATTATGATATGAAGCTGACGCTGTTGTAAGCTGGAATATATATATATCAGCTCATAGGATTTGCAAGATCCATTGCAGAACTTTATGTATGCACATTACCATGTACTACAGTGACTATGACTTATGTAAAATCGATGTACAGTACTTGTCTTGTGGCATCAGAAAATAAACGATGGAAAACGTCAATAGCAGTTTACATCCTTCTATGACTTTTCATGTCATACCACATGTGTTGTGAACCTGTGAAACCACATCACCTACACTCGCAGCCAGCACCCATAAACCAGACAAGACACCTCACACTCCATCCTATAACCTACCTGGTGTCTATAGGGGTGGGACTTCATATGGCTACACACTAGCAACGACTGTGGACTTATACCTGCAACATTGGTGGCTTACCGTTCATAGTAGCCAGTAGTCAGCCATAAACCACCCTTATCAGACATCCACCAATTTTACAAGGAATGTTTACATAACAATAGACAGCGCTCGGCGTGAGCCCTGTAAATGCAACAACATTCACCTGTAGAAAGTCATAAATGTCGCACAACAAGGAGGCATTACATCAATAGTCCATCGCCGGACGTCGCGGGTGTGTTTACCCATGGCCAGTAATCTACAAATATTATTTCGGCTTGTAACAGAACATAAAGGTGGTCAGTCGGACTTCACGGATAATATTGAAGTAACGGAGACACAAAGTCGGGGCGAAAGTAAATAGGAAAGAATAAATAACAACATGAAAGGAGTGAGAATACGAAATTATAACGAGAAGAACAACACTGCACCAGACACCCAAAAGACGAACGCAGACAGATTGTCTGGTAGAGGAAAAAACAAGAAAACGATAATAGCAAAATATAACAGAAATTTTACACGGTAATGAGGACTGAATGTCTGAGTAAAGGAAAACAAGCGAAATTTCACATGACCAGAAAAATCGCCATAGGCGATTCAAACGATATATAACCCAACTAAATTTGTCGCTCGGCATTGCAAGAGACTGCATTCCGCCAACATACTTGGGTTCTAGATTTCACAAGAAAGAATCAAGACGTGTGTCAGTGAAATTCTTGATATGGACACCAAGGTTAGTGTAATATAGTTTGTACATTATTATTATACATCTATCTTAACTTCAGTCAGATAATATATACATATTTTCTATAAATATAACACTGTAAATACCAGTCACGTTTATTATAATATTATATTTTATACTCATAAGTACAGGTTGCAATAAACACCATGAGAGAATTACTATATTGCACAGTTTCCAGTAACTATAACGAAGTAAATACAAGACACTTTTATTTTGCCTCTTACATTACATGTTAACCATGCAGTAAACACAGTGCAGCCATTCATTATAGTGATAAGATTTCACATACAAGAACACATGACAGGCGTAACATAGTTTACGGGGTACTTACAAAGGGTTCGTTATTTCATCCATCACAGTGGTAGAGACAGGGACCATTTGAGATAATTCAGCCG
Source organism: Oreohelix idahoensis (assembly GCA_024509875.1). Lineage (NCBI taxonomy): Eukaryota > Metazoa > Mollusca > Gastropoda > Stylommatophora > Oreohelicidae > Oreohelix > Oreohelix idahoensis. The sequence continues at coordinate 328,971 of JAMPIV010005309.1, forward strand.
TTGTTTACTACGTTGTTGGCGTTAATTACGGGACAAGCTACATGAGTAGGGCCAAACAGAAATACTGCAACGACACGCATCTCACAGATATTTAACGGCAACAAACCTACCAACAAACAACGGGGATTTTAGAAAAGAACTTGCCAGGCGGCGAGGGGACTTTCTACTAAACAATCACCCACAAAGAAAAGTAATCCGCAATTACCTAGAATAAGTGATGCATTACTAAAGAGCTGTCTACGTGAATTAATGATTTGAAGTGGCAGTAGCCCACGGACAATTGTCATTACAACAAGTGCCTTTGAGAAATCTTGACCAGAAGTGGCAAGAGCCGACGGATGATTTTGTAAACCCAGTGCCTACAAAATTTATCGAGATCCTAAATTACCTGCAGTAATGGACAGATTCTCCCCGTAAAACTGATGCGCAAACAAATTCAACAATATACCAGATGTCACTATCATCACCACCTGAGGAAAATATCTTCACCACACATGGACATCTGCATATCAGACGAAGTCTCTACCGCATAACATTGCTTCAACACAACCTAGGAACACGCCACCTCAGACGCGCGTGGCAATATCAACACTCGCTTTGTGAGGAACAAAAGGACAGGCCATCGACACCTGACGAAATAAAGTGGACCGTCCAGTATTATTGAATGTAGACAAAGACTTGTCCAGTGTATACAAAGACCCAGAGTTTATTGACAGTCAGTCAGAGACCCGAAACAAGATATCCTTTTTGGTAGCAGTTAAGATAACTTAAATTCATCATCATCACATAGTGTAGACTTTAGATTCATTTGTGTATTTTGCATTAACTAATATCTTTCTTCACAGGGATAGTTAATGTCATTCCTAGTTGCATTTGTATTAGTGTAATTGAATGTGGTTATATTTCAATAATTTAATAAATGTTGTAGTTGTGGTTGCATTACCAACACACGTTATTACATCTATAGAGAAGGAAAGAAAGTGTGCGAAAGAGACATACTGTTCTTCCTTTCTTCCTCTTCTGTTCACTCAGTGTAATAGGGAAGGTGGGAGCTCGTTAGCATTATAATATAGAGAGGGGGATAGAGTGGTAGGAGTTATAGTGTCACGAGATCTAGAATCACTGGGACTGTCTGCGGGGAATTTATCCCAGAGTCTTACATTCGCCTTCTTCACTCCTGCTGCCTATTTCCAACGGGTTGCCAGGCAAATCTGAGCCATTGACAAAGCCGGCACCACACAGATAACTCTCTTTGGTTACCCTTCGGGATAACCCTGTGACAAACATACACTATGTTTTTTAGAGCATTCAATTTTTAGTCTATGTATTTAAAAAAAGGTAATCTCCAAAAGAATGTTGCCAGTCACTTCACACAGAATATTCACTTGGAATGATTTCCCTTTAGTAGCGTTTCATGGACTGTCACACTATTTGAGGTGCAAAACGCAGACACAATTATAAAAAAAATTCTAGCTTCCATCAATGTTCTAGCAGTCTATATAGCCATTTTAGAGTTGTTTTTTTATTTTTCCAACAATAGCTGGATGATGGTCTGGTCTCACCTGTAGCTCACAGTTTTCCCTAGTGGACAAGCATTTCATGCCGGAACTTACATTCATGTCTTCAACCAGAATCACGTGTGTAAAATTTTGTTGAAAAATAATTTCTTTACGTCTTGAAGAATATGATGGCACATTAAAAACAGTATACAATAAATATTCTTCTTCTTCTTCCGTCCTTAGCCACCGACCGTCAAAGCAGTCAGTAGCCATTACGCCTAGTGGCGTCTTAGGGCAACAGCAGATAGGTTTTCTTTGCCATTGTTTCCCATCACGCCTATTGGCGTCTTTAGGGCAACGGCAAATCAATCCATTTGCTGTTGTTTCCGTAATCGAAGTGACTGGCAAACGGGTGATCAGCCCGTTGGTATACAATAAATATAGTATCACCAAAATATCTTTAACAATATACTAGGAGATGCAGAACACTTATTGTCGCTTTGTCAAACTTCAACAGCTGCTTCTCATGTATTTACTCACCCGTGCTATTATTACACTTACTTACTTAGTCGTTCCCCTTCTACTTCTACAGTGAGGTGTAGAGGTTTGGAAGAGAGAGCGCCAGACTATCCTATCGGCTGTCTTCCTCCTGGCCTGGTTCCACTCTAGTCCTCGGTCCTTCAAAGATTGTCTAATGTTGTTCTCCCAGCGGACTCTGGGTCGTCCTGGGGGTCTGGATCCCTGGCTCTTTGTTTCCCATGCTTGTCGTGGTAGCCGATCTTCTCCCATTCTGCAGACATGGCCAAACCATCTTAGTTGGGACTGTTCTACTTGGGTCTGCAGGGGGGTGGGATTTTAGGCCTTGACGTATCGTCTGGTTGCGGACCATGTCTCTTCTTGTTACTTCAACCACCTTCCTCAGATACCTCATTTCTGAGGTTTGGATCTGGCTTTTGTGGGTTGTAGTCATTGCCCATGACTCGCATCCATATGTCAAAACTGGGACATAGATGAAGCGGTCTACAGCCATCTTCGTTTTCTTACCAAACGAAACAAAGCTATTATTACACACTGGAAAAATACTACTGCCTCTTTGTGGATATAGTTTCTCTCTTTTGCTTGTGCTATATGTTAGTCCTTTTTTCTAACAATAAGAATAAGCTGCATACCGTGACGATACAATAATGCAGAAACTACAAACATAAATCTTTAGGTTGGAAATATGCTGCTTTTCAACAAAAGTTTATTTACAGTAATTTGTACAATAAAAGTCAATATACATTTAATTCAGGAAAATATCAATCTTCTGTGTACAAAAATATGCTCATCGGCTGAATCTTCCCTGCACTACAATCACTCAATTTGTTTAATCTCTTGTTTAACCAATTAACAGATTCTGACAGAGTTAACCCTTCTTGTAAAAATGGATGACAAAAAATAGCCCCAGTGTGCACATCCACATGCGTAATTGACTGCATCCTGTAACATTTCATCACTTTTTCTAGTCCGTTATTTCTATGTCCTTATTTTAGCTCCAGGCCTGTCTGAATGTTTGGCCTCCAGTAAAATTTATATTTTATGGTAGATCATCATGGGCAATAGGCTGTTCTATTGCTCTGTCCTATTTAAAGATTTGCGTTATAATTTGAGCCTTTCAGAATAGAAAGTGGTAGTGAAAAAGAATTTATTTATGTTAGATGATAGTGTGCACTTGAGCAGAATACGAATATTGTGACTAATTGTTCTAAAAGCTTATAAAAATGTGATTCAGATAACATTTATTTTTTTAAAAATCACTACTAGATTCACAATGTCTGTCAGTCTGTAGCAAGAAACAACAACAAAAAATTAAGAAAGCACTTTGTTTTGTTCAACCATTGACCAGTGATCAAACGTGAACATGTTTGTATTTGTTAATGCGTGGTTCCTTTTTTTTCCAGTGCATATTTTGAAAGCACTGAAATGGCCACACCCACCACTTGTGGCAGACCTCATAGGTCGACTTCAAACCAAGCAAGGAAATAAATTTGAAGAAATTCCTGATGAAGAAACTAATTCAGAATGTTGTGATTTTGCAGATGACAATGAAGATGAACTGGATTATTAATAGAAATCTGAAATAGTTATATGACAGTGCAGATGATAGTGACAGTTATGATGGGGACATCAAAGTTATAGGGATAGTACTGCCTAATAAGATAGCTAGAAATTCAGTGACTATGTCTGAGTTAAAAAAAACAAACATGAGTGGGAATGATCGTGTTACAACACAGTATTTTGTTAACAACACCTACACTGTGAATTTAATGTTTTCCTTGCTGGGACCGAAGATGCAGCAAATGTGATAAATGCAGTCAGCGACCCATAGCTGACCAAGACCCTACTCCACCTCCAAGTGGTGGTCCTGGAAACAGGCTGCATCACTGCAGTCTGACTGAGAGAGTAGGGATCGAAGAGGGAAGGCTAACCTGGTCCCAAAAATGCCATGCTGAAACCGGACGTGCCAGTTCGAAAGGCGCAAATAATGCGGCTTTGCTGTAAATGGCGACACAACATAACAAACGTCCTTTTCAGGACGAACGCAGAAGAAGAAGATTACCCTTTCTCTGACATGTTTTAGGATTTCCTTTTTTTTACAGGCCAGTGACTTGATTTTAGTTTCTGAAGATTTAAAAAAAATAAAAAAACTGATAATTCTTTATCACAATTCTGTATGTGACATTTTAGTGGTTTTTCTTTGGATATTTACCTGGGAGGCGGGACAGCGCCACTTGCTGGTAAGCACAATTTTTTGCACTACTGTTTGTTTATTCATTTTTTTTTTTTTTTTTTTTCCTTAACCAGCGGCACTTGGGCTTTTAGCCCTTCGGCCCAATGACATGTCATTGCGAGGCTGGGGAACCTGAGGACTTTCCTTCCAACCCGGTCAGGAGCTTCGCTCCTTCCCATCCACAGAGGGTTTATCACAGGAGCCGTCCAGGTCATTCAGTCAAATTTCCGGCCGTAAACACTTCTTCAAACGCTGACGCCAGGGTTTGAACCATGAACACCTGGTCGCCAGTACAACGCCGAAGCCATTACACCAGCGCGGCTCCCTTGTTGTTTATTCATTATCTTCTATCAACCTCAATTCTTACCTTACATAATATTTAATAAATATTATTTTAATGAAAGCATTTATACATTATGCACGCACAAAGTACACACATTTACCTTCATTTTCCTTTATAACAACAAAAGAATTTATGTACCTGAACATTATAAAAAGTTATTTGCTAAACACCACTATGAACACTATGGCGGCTACTTTTGCTTGGTCCATGCCCACATTTTTTCACTTGTTACTGAAGAGTTAATTTACAGAGACCTGGTTTGTTCAGAAATGAAATCATGTCTAATTCACTTGTAATTTTTGTTTACTGAAGACCAGTTAACTCTGGAGCGTCCCATTGGCTAAGTGGTTGAGTGCTGTCCTTTTGCGGCACAGTTACCCGATTCCAGGATAAAAAAACCTGGTGGTCATGGTCCAATCTACCCAGCTGTAAATGGATAATTGACTTTACTCTTTAGTTAGGGAAGGCAAAGGCAGCGAGGAAGGGAACTGGTCAACCCAACTCTCAAAGCTGGACTTAGTATACTGAAGTCTCAAACACTTCACTCCCCTATGGCAGTACAGCTAAGGGAGTGCTTCTACCTCTTTTTAGTTAACTCTGGGAAATTTTCAAATAAAAGATATACAATTTCATTAAAAATAAACATTTAGTCATGATGTTTGATGCAGTGTTTCAGCAAGAGGCATACTTTTTAAATTAAATAGTATGTTAAGTGGTTTAAAGCTGAACACAATGGCAATAATCAATTCATTTGACATTTCGCATCATGCAAATCTTCCATATACGGTAATGAACAAAGTAAACAAGTCCAGTTAAGTTTCTCTTTCACAGATGAAATATCACTTAAGAACATCTAACTGTCTTTTAGTGACATTTTTTCTGCTTGATTCATGAAAGAACACACTTCATTAAATGTATCACATTCCCTTATATAAAAGGTCACATTCCCTTACATAACAGGACTTCAAAACATCTTTTCTGTTATGCTGCAAGATTCTATATGATCATAATCAAATTAGACCCAACAGCCATCCAAAGGCATAGTTTCTGTATCTTATGTCTGCTCTCCAAAGAAAAACTTACAACTAATTAATATATTTTAGGCATGAGTGTTTACCTATAAGAATTTGCAACTCCTCTTCATCCCAAAAGCTCTTTAGATGTCATTCTATAACGTCTTTTTTTTTCGTTTGAAGAATTTTGGCTTAAAGTTTCTATAGACTGGGGTAGCCAGCCCCATGCCCAACCCAACTTAGTCACCTCATATGACATGCATGGTATTGTACTATACCATTATACTTTACTATTCTTTGCTTCTCTTTTGGGCCCCACTCTAAGGCTTGGTATGAATCTGTTGCAGGTCTATGGTCTTTAGGGTGCTGAAGGGTAGCGATGATGAGCCTTCTTTTGCCATCTGATCAACTTAAACATTGTGGCAACAAGTAATTTTTATCTACCCTTCCTTGTTTATGTATTACTACACTGTGCTTTCTTTATGCACATAATTTTAGTCATTTTGTTATGATTATTCAAATTCTGCAAACTGACTGACTACACACCACTGTGAGCTCATCTATTGGTTTTATCTGCAGCAGACAGTGATTACTTGTATTAACACTGCATTATCTCTACACATTTAGCTGCTTTCACTAGATGTGTTGAAGAAAATGTTTTTTTATAAAATAGTTATCTAATCTCTGTTTATTGTGTTCTTTTTTTTCCTTCAGTTTAAATAAATGAGTGCATATAAACAAAAGATGAGAATACATAAAGTCACCATTCTGAGTAAACTGTAAACTAGAGATGACATAGATTGCAAATACATTGTGTAATATGGTACTGATTCTTGCAGCTAAATGTGTAATGTTAAAAAATGCAAGAAGATCACATGCTCTATAGGAAATGTAAAAGTTGAAGACAACAACATTGGCCTTGTTACCCCAAACTACCAAACTTAAGCTGTTGCTTAACAAGTTACTCTTCATGATAATGCAGTTATCAATGTGGTTCAGTCAATTCTTCCTCTTATGCTAAATAAGCGGAAACACACAGTCTTTGTCGTTACTATGAACACAAGTCATTCCATCTTGAAGACAATTTTTCCACTCCTGAATCCATCAGTGGCTCTTTCAATAGCGGTTTTGTAATTATCAAGAGTGAAGAATTCACATTGTGGAGAAACAAATTTTGACTGTTTAATAAGGCTGCAAATATCTGACAGCATCTCAAATCTACATAAATCATTCTTGTGCCGACGATTCCAATTAGTGTTCCAATATCCACACAGCTTAACTTCCTTAAAGATGAGTGCTCCTGTTGGGGCTGTGACTGGTCGTTTAGACATGCCTCCATAAGTAACCATTACACCACCCTGGTCTAGGTGACGCAACAGTTCAGTTGCAGAATTCCCTCCAATACAATTAAGAGCCAACTTCGGTCTGCTTGGTAAGGACTTCAGGAGATCCTTCATTTGTGGTGTGCGCACAAATTCCTCTGTGACAACAGTATTAGCACCAAGACTTTGTAATGAGTGTTTTAATTTGTCAAAGTCTGGTCTATCTCTCACAATGTTCACTGTCTTTATATTCCATTCTCTTGCTAGCTGTATAATACTAATGCCAACACCACTGTTTGCACCATTCTGTATGATAACATCACCAGGTTTAAGGTCGACATAGTCTTTCAGCATACGATATGCCGTGCACGGGTTCACTGAAATTGTTGCTGCTGATAAAACCGGAATATCATTTGGTAGCTTGATGAGATCTTCATCACTGGTAACCTTGAATGTTTGCCAGGTACCAAAAGCTGTGTCAGAAGGGATAACCCAATCACCAATTTCAAGACCTTTCACGTCGCAACCAACATCACTTATTTTGCCAACCCCTTCGTTACCCATGACTGAAGGAAGCGGAGGCTGGACGAAGTACGTTCCTTCGATCATGTTGATGTCTGAAGGATTTATGGGAGCCATCATCATCTTCACCAGCACTTGCCTTGGTTTCAGCGATGAAGGAAGCTCCACATTCTGACTTCGCAAAACTAAGGTGGGATCACCAAATTTGTCAATAAAGAGTTGATGAGAAGAAAGGTTACGCAGGGCATGAAAACTATGATTTAGCGTTGTCCTTCCAATGGTAAACATTGGTCGCAAACGTGATATGGGGGCTGCCATGTTTATTATGAAAGGAAGTGGCCAGTGCGCAGATTTTGGATCATAGCAACAGAAACAACAAGATGGCTGCAACATGACGCGAATCATATTATGAAAGTGAGCATTTTAGATTCCTTCCATGGTGATAAGCAAACATGGCTAAGCGAAGCAAAAGTGAGCTAGCTGGAGGTATAAAGTGGGATAGTATTTTGTCGACTTGTGCTTTCGATGAGGTAAGCATTAATTTAGCTAGGGTCGTGTTGTGCTTAATTGTGTTTGGTTACTGTTGTTTACACTGTGTAACGAACCCAAAACAGGTAGGTGTGCTGCAAACTGAATAAAAATTTGGGAATGGGTATAAAATATATCAAAAGCGGTAATTTCCTATTACTCGTGGGTTTTTGCTCCGCAGTGAATATGTGTAGTTATGTGTTCTTTCGTAGCAGTTAGGGTTAGGATTAGGTTTTGGGTTAGTGTTAACCCTAATACTAAACCTAACTGCTACGAAACAAGACATAACTACACATATTCACTGCGGAGTAAAAACCCACGAGTAATAGGAAATTACCTCAAAAGCCTAATTAACAGAATAATAACAGAAGAATAAACAGTTACTTGGGATAACAAATATATAAAAGTCAGACATGCATATGCGCTGCTGAAAGCGCTAACACGACTATGCCAAGTAGACCTTATCTAGGGAAATACAAATTCCCAGCAATAAGAAACTACTCAGACTACAACTGGGAACCTGTTATTTTAGCAAAGAAGAGCCTTTCTGGAGCATGGCCGGAGAGGAGTGGGTATGAAATAGGGAGTGCGAGCGGGGGATACTAGGTTTGGTTTGCAAGCGGAGCGGAGATGGGGGGAGGGGCGGGAGTGACAGGAGAGATGTGAACTTGACACAAAGCACAACAGAATGCAGGTACATAACAAATTTTGGCAGACGATTCTTTAGCTGAGCCGATGATGCCCATGAGTTAAAGAGGGGGGGGGGGGGGTTTAGTGGGGTGGGTAGTGGTGGTGGTTTGGGTGGTTTGGGGGGTGTGGTTTGGGTTTGGGGGGGGGGGGGGGAGGGTGGATGTGGGGGGGGGTGTTAAGGGGGGTTATCTGGTGGTGGTTGGTGACAAGAAGGTACATAAAGTGGGGGAATGATTATGGGTGGGAGTGGTAAATTATTGATTAAGGATGGATGGTTAAAATGTTTACAGTCTCGTGTAGGTGAACAACATGATTTATAAGGGTGATGGGGGGTAGACAACGACAGAGTACGAGGTGAAATAGTATTGTTATACTACGCCCTCTACGATGGCTATATTATTAGAGCGTTTCTACACAATTAATTTGGCGGAATCTACAGTATAATACATTCTGACGCATCGTTTGTGAGTGCCTCGGGAGGTGAGACACAGGAGTGGGCATATATCACGACAGGAACTCTCTGGAGGCCCATAGGACAAGTGTTTTAGGTTTGATAAGATCAACAGCGACGTGTCGCTAACGGTTTTTAGCTTTTATCCGTGTAGATGTTTTTCATTCTATGGTCCTATAGGGTGACAGATTTAATCTTAAAATCATTTCGGATTTCACTGAAAATATGCGAATTAAAGTGAGTCACAAAGATAGATGATATTTAGCCATAGAGACAAGTCTGATCTAGTGAAAATTGTAGGATATTTAGTGATGTAATATAAGTTAATGTGCATAGGCGTCTCTAAGTGGTGTTAGTATACATGGCGACTATTGTGTGACGGAGTAATTTGGTGTCTGTGACGCGAAGAGCTGATGCACACACTGTATGCATAGAGTTATGTATAAGTTTAGAGCGATAGAGCTGTACATGAGGGAGATTAGATGGTGACAGGTTTTTGATTGAGGGATGAAATGTTAGTAAAATGGAGTGAATGCGTAGGAGGAGGGTATCTGAGTGTAAATGGATATTAGGATATGACAAAGTAAGAGATGTTTGACTAAAGGAGTGTGTCTAGGGTCAAATCAGATTTAAAAATATGTACTTAGGATGCGTTTAGTGGGATGTTGTTTAAGTTAAATAATTTGGTGTGTTAAAAGATTATAAAGATAAAGAGAATAAACATGGAATTAATAACATTTCTAAGAAAAAGAAGAATGGTATTAAAATGATTATAATACATGAGTACTTTTTAAGTAAAAGGTACGTATTTTAATTTATACTTAGGGTTTAAGTCACTCCAGACATCATATACAGCGCTTGGGACTAAAATGTAATCATCCTTTCGTTGCCTGATATACCCAATACCAAAAATGTGGACACTATGAGGGCCCCATTAGACTTCTACTTTTACTAGAATATATCTTTCTCGTAAAAGCTAATACTACATGCGGGACCCCATGGCACTAGGCGCACCAACACCACCTACACCCAGATGGAAATTGGCTGGCGGTGATATGCAAGACCCCCGAGGGGGGACACCCGCTCCACGATTTCAAATCAGTCTCTCAGCTGGCGCCTATTGAGCGTCCGCACACACGTACCAAAAACCTATGGGGTTACCTAACCTACTGTTACACACGATTACCTAATACAGTCTGACATATTTAACTGAGCACCACAGTTACAGATTAACATTACCATACACGCCGAGGCGAATCCCGCTATGCGGAGACGTTCAAATGCGATCATTTAGACCACCCCCCCCACCACCTGACCGATCTACCTCGATCTAACAGCACGCCAGACAACAATCTTCTCTCCAGCGCATAGAGTGACAATCTGATGTGAATTAGAAGATTTTATAGAAGCTTGCCGTGGAGTGATATGACTAGACTCTGTGGTTTGAGGATGACCGCGATTTGTGAGGTCTGTCTGAGGTGATATGTGAATCGATGATGCTGTGGTTCTCCTGAGCACACAGTTACCCGATCCTCGTAGGTGATAAACCTCTGAGGGAGGCGATATAAGGTGTCTCTCTGTTGCGTGCGTGACGTCGGGGGTATGCGGGTGTGGTCATGGTGACGTTTTACGAGTGTGTTGGTGATGGGGTCATCAGTGTGACAAGTCAATGTTGCTGGTTTAGACAGCATGTGGTGAGACACAGTTCGTTAGTGACTATCGTTATGAGGCAATGTATTGTGAGTTAGAACGTGCGGGTGAGTTCGATGGGGAGTATATTATACAGAGTGTTTTTTTTGGCTCTATTCTTATTTTTGGTAAATCCTAGTGTCGAGAGCAGAGGCTCAGTGCAAGAATCGTCTAGATTACCGGTAGCTATCAAGGTCTTTGCGTGAAATGGGACGCATTTAATCGGAGTTTTTTTAAGAATACTCATGTCAATCTATACGAATATTTATGTATCTACGGTATGTGATTCTGTGTATTAATCCAGATGGTGCTTACTCTAACAAATATAAGATTTGGTCTACTGAATGATCATTTGTAATTCTATATAAATTTTTATACCGGCCTTTGGAGATATTGTAGATATTTTTGGATTCCACTGTATTACGTTAGGTCATATAATGTTAGGATTATAGAATTATCATGCTATCGTAATCGAGACTGACATTTATTGGTTGAGGGGATCGCTTATTCATGTGACTTTGAGTGAGTAGTGAGTAATGGAATAGGACGCAGGTAGCGGAATCCATGTTAAGTGAGCACGGCTTATCTTCACGTAACATGAGTAGGTGTAGGTGGAGAGTTTTAAGTGACTGGAGTGTAAGAGTCGGGGGAATAGGTTTTTGTTAGGTTGCGTGTGCAGGAGGGGTGGTGGCGTATGGGGCCCGATATGCCTATCCCTTTTGTGTAGGGGTCCCGAACTATGTCATTTGGTATTCCGTGGTTGAGAGAAACGAGTCAAGGAAACAGTGACTCTTGCGTACGTAGACATTTCTACTTGGGAGTAATCATAGGTTGGGTTCTTTCCTGTTAGTGGAGTATGACAGTCATGGGTATTACTGTTATCTATTCCGTGAACAAATGTAGGGTGTGATTTGAGATAGAGTCTTATGGATGAGAACATAGAGGTGGGTTAGTGTGTGAAGGGTAGGTAGTTTAATGGGTTGGTGTAGTGGGGAGTACGCATATAATTACTGTCTGTAGATGAGACATTTTATGCGGGGGGCGCGTCGTGTGGGGGCGTGTGTGTTGTGTGTGTATATAGTGATAATACGTGATAGTGTCACGGTTATGTATCAAGGAGGTTGTCGTAGTTATAGAAGACGTCGTTTGGGGGGGTGAGAGATTGTGGTGAGGGTACTTGTGACATAGGGGGGGGAGATTATTAGTCGCGTTGTTTAGGGGGGGTGTCACTGGGTGGTGGGGGGGGGTAAGGGAAGTCTGGGGCATAGTGGGGGGGGGGTAGTGGGAGTGGTAGTGGGGGCGGGTGGGGTACGGGGCGGGGGGTATTCATGGGGGAGGGGTGGGGGAGGTGGGGCAATGAGGGTGGGGTAGAAGCCGGGGGGGGGGGGGGGATTGGGGGAGCGGGGGGGATTGGGGGGGGGGGGGGGGGGTGTGGGGGGGGGGTAGGTTGGGGGGGGGGGTGTCGGGGGGTGGGAGATTGGTTAGGGAGCGGAGGCGTGAGGTGGGGTTGGGAGGGGTGAGGGGATGGTGGGTGGAGTAGTGAGGTGCGAGGGGAGGCGGGTGGGCGGAACGGGGGCGGGGGGGGAGGGTGGTGGGGGAGGTGGGAGGGGGGGGCAAATGGGTCATGGGCGGGTGGGTGGAGGTGAGGGGAGTCCGAGGGAGCGTGGGGGCTGAGGCGATTGGGTGGAGGTGGGGGGGGGGCTGTTTACATGGGAGGATGGGGGGGGGTGGGGGGGGGTGGGGGGGGCGGGGTGGTGGACAGGGGGGTGGGGTCGTAGGTTGGGGATACAGCGGACGTTGGCTATAGAGGGGGGGGTGGGATCACAATGGAGGTGGGGTGGGGGGGGGGGGGGGCGGTGACGGTCAGGGGGGGAAGGTAGGGGTGGGAGGTGAGGGGGTGGGAGAGTGGGTGAGTGGGGGATAGAGTGGTTTGGTGTATGGGGTGTGTATGTCTGGGAGGTGGAACTAGCCGACGTAGTTAGGTGATGAAACGAGGTGAGGTCGCTTAAGCTGTAGTCTTTATAATGGGGTAGGGGGGCAGATGAGTATGACTGGGCAATTGAGGACAAGAATGGATAAGGTCTACACATACATACGTGTTACATGGAGGGGATTACACGTAATGATACATGTAAGGTACTATAGATTCATAAAGACTATGTGAGTGTGAGTGGTGTGATATGACTGGATATTCGAGTAGGGAGCCTTGCGAGTGAGAACATTACGGCGGTGTACTTGACTACAAGAACTAGGTAGACAGCTGATGTGAGAGAGTACACGGACGGTGATGGCATATATAGCGGTGTTATTGTCTACGTGTAGGTGAGGACATTGAGTGGTGTCTAGAGAATAGAGATACTGTGGAGTATATTGAGAGCTGTGAGTAGAAATGTGGGGTCACGGGGAGGGGGACATGTTGTAAGTATTGATATGGGGAGTTGAGGATGTGGGACTATTACGTATATGGAGATGGTTATCAACTTAGATAGAGTGGATGACAGAGTCTCTGAGGGGATAGGGTTGTAGTGCGCATGTGAGGTGGGGGGTGGAGAGTAGTATGTGGATATTATGACACGACATGGTGCTGCGAGTTATAGGTTGTGTAGTTTGTTTGTTATGATGTTTTATACGGTTTGGTTGTTTTGTTGTGTTGGTGTTATGGGGTGTGTGTAGTGTGTTGGTATGGATGTGGGGGGAGATAATTTATAGAGGGGGGTTGGTGGAGGGTGGTGAGGTAGACTCTGGTGTTCTTGCAGTTGTGGTGAGGGGGAGCCTGGATAGAGTGTGAAATGGTAGGGGGAGTTTGGGATGTTTTTTGAAAGTGGTTGTAAACATTGGGGGAATTTGTTTGTTTATTGGAGTGGCAGGATATTAGTCTCTTTAGATGGGCACAGTAAAGAGATCATGTGGTGGAGGGATGGTAGTGTGTTAGTAATCAAGATAGGAATCCATAGTGGAAGGTAGCAGAAATTGGTGTGTATTTGCAGTATTTTAAATGGTGTAGTTGCAGTGAAAGAATTTTGGTGATAGATGTTATTTTGTGTTAGCATGGGGGGGGTTGGGGGTGTTATCTTGTTGGGGGTGTGATGATGTTGTTAGAATGGGCGCCTTATAGGAATATATGAAGTTGGATAATTTTAATTCATGTACATTGCGATAAGGTCTGTGGAAAAGTTGTGATGGGGGAACGTGGTGGATCACCTGCATGTGGCAATGAAGACTGTTTAAGTAAGAGACGTTGTCAGGTAAATTGTACTTGTATTTAGTTTTACTGTTGAATGGCTATTTTTTACGGTGTAGTCAGGGTTTGGGATGGTTTTTGTGGGTGGAATTTTTATATGGTTTAGTGTGGGTTTTTAGTGTTTGTGGGGTAGATTAGGAGTTGTGGTGTTGGTTTATTGTCTTTGTGGTGGGGTAAGGTGGGGGGGGTTAATTGGGTTAGGTTTTGTGTTTTTTGGTTGTCTGGTCGGATGGGTTGGGGTTTGTGGGTTGGGGGGGGGGGTGTGGGGAAGGGTGGGTGGGGGTCAGTTGTGGAGCAAGGAGGGTGGGGTACACACAGGGTGGGTGGGTAGTGGTTTGTGGTATATATGGGAGGGGTGGGTGGGAGGGGGGTAGGTGGGTTATGGTGGTTGTGTGTGGTGGGTGATTGAGAAGATGGAGGTGGAGTGTTAGGATGTTTTGGGATTTGGAAGTGTATATGTCGTTATATAATAGCTAATCTACTATCAGATATTGGATTATGTGGTTGCGTTGGAGGCTGACTTTGGTGGCACGATGGACTATCATAGGGAGTTATGATCAGATCTCTTAGGCTGAATGTAAGAGATTATGCTTACGGGAGTGGGGACAGGGGACTAGGGGGTAGGGATAGTGACGAGGAGGTGAGTTAGTCTATGGATGTAAGTCATATTGTGAGGTGGAATTAGGGGGGGATGGATACATTGTTATATATTGGTATGGGGGACTTGTAATATGGGGTGCTGTTGCGAGATTTGAGTCGGAGGTAACAGTGTGGTATTGTGTGGATATTGAGGTTTGTAAGTCGTGGGGGATATGGTGGTAGTTGGTGGAATGTGGGAGCACTGGGTCTGGGCGAGGATAGATGAGGAGTGGGTGTAGGCGGAGTGATAAGTGGGGGGGCTAGCGCGCTGAGGAGTGCTGGTCAGTGAGCTGCGGGTCGGGAGAATGTCTAGGGGGGAGTGGGTGATAGTGGGTGGAGGTGGGAGGAGTCGAGGGAGGATATGTGATGGGAGGTGTGTTTCTCAGGGTAGAGCGAGGCAGATGTGGGATGAGACAGTGGTGTTGTGTTGGAGACACTCTGTGGGAGGCGAGGAAGTGGGCGTTTGACGGGGAGGGGGAGGGGGTCACGCAGTTTCGGGAGTAGAAAAAGATCAGGGTAGGCGAAACAAAGAAACACATGGAGAAGAGTGGGCAGGCTGAGAGGCAGTGATATGAGTGGAGTGGGTGATTTGTTACTGGCTAGGAGTGGGGTAGGGGTTGAGTAGGGAGGATAGGGGTGATAGGGAAAGGAAACTTCTGTGTCTTGTCTGCAGGCGAGACCAAGAAGGGGACACATAGGACTAGGTTATGTATAGCCACTGGAGAGGGTAGTCGCGCGGGTGGAGTAGTAGGTGAGGCTGAGTAGTGAGGGGATTGGAGGGGGAGATGGCGTGTTGTAGGACGCTAGAAGGATGCATCTCTAGGTTGATTGTGTGGGGTGGTAGGGAGTTTTAGGGGATTGTCTCGTAGCGTTACGGTCGTTTGCAGATTATTAGAAGTGAGCCTGGGTAATTGGGAGCGGGGGGTTCGTTGTATTTGGGGCCTCACGCCTGTGTGATGGGGATTAGTAACGACGTCTTTATTCTACGTCAGGGATCTTTCGGTTTTATGATTAGAAAGTAGACGGAGGATCTAGTTTAATTTGGTAGTGAGGAGTGAGTAATTAGCACAGTAAGTACTAACTATCAAGGTGAGGGTAAAGAGAGACGTGTAGATAAGTGGTATTGCCTTAGATTGCGGATAGAAAGGGAATGGGTTTATGGAGTTAAAATACGGAGTGAAGAGAATATGGTCAGAGGCATGTTGCAGGGGGATGGGGGGGTCTAGCTAGTAGGGTATTGACATTATCTTCCAAAATCAGTAATACATCGAGTTGTGACCACGGGGGGAGATTACTGATTCGCAACTATTAGGCGAGCGACATGGAAGCGACTTGCCATCAGGAACAAGTTGCGATTCTGCACGTGTATGTGAGAGATAGATACAAAGACACAAGAGGTAATTGGTGTTAGTCTCTCGTCAAGCAGATGACTAGGCTAAGTATATGAAACGGGAGTGTGGGCATAGGGTAATGTGCTCGCACGAACTTTGATCTACAGGGCCGGGGGGTAGGGTAGCGCAGGCTTAGCGGAGTACAGAGAGTGGGTGGGCGGCCAGATTATCCGCTTGGCGCTATGCGAGGTGCATCGTTATGCAACGGAGTCCAGTAACTATGAGGCTCGAGAGCGCCGAGTCTTCCCGATTTAACGAGCGTTGGTAGGAGCATTACATATAGTGTGGAGCTTGCGGCACACGGATAAACAATATGGTGTGTCTCTATGGGTCGAGGTGCGGGCGGCTAGAAATATTGGCCGGTAGAGACTACACAGGTAGAGATGATCTTCTGGGGGATCGAGGTGAGGTTAGGTAAGTAATGTGTAGGTGTGCAGTGTGCTTGGAGAGATAGTTATGAATTTGAGTCTAAAAGATTGAATGATGATGGAGTGTATTGCCTAGGGGGGGGAGGTTCTTGTGGTTGAGAGCGTAGCTTAGACGAAAGCGATGGGGGAGAGGGTTTCACATGGGAGACATGGGGTTTAGAAATGTCAGGGTGGAAAGGCGATGTGCCATAGGAGACAGACTTACTATGTTGTTCAATTGTATTGTATTTTTTTTTACTAGTGGGGGATAGTTGCAGGTGACATGCAGAAGATGTGGCAGGGGCGTGAAGGGAAATGGGAGCATCTTAGGGTAATCAGCCGGGTGGCCTCACCTGGGGGGGTCGCAAGGCTCGGAGAAACGTCGCAAAAAGCTGGACCGACGAGCTAGTGAGAAGTAATGGTGCTACTACGTAGCGATCACTGGGGGCTCGGGAAGTTCCCGGTCTACAAGTAGTAAGAATGCGGGACCTGGGCACTTAGTGGAGGGGACTGGGGGCACGCTTATTATGACACCATGTTTGAATCATCAATCAACGATGGACGATTGTCATGGATGTGGATATATTGTGATTAATGACAAGTTGGATCTCTGTTAAGAATTGTGACCTTGAGGCCCAGTAGGTTAAAGTAACTTATGTCCGAAGCTCGAGAGTAAACTGGCCAGGATCTTAGCCGTGATAGTGTTAAGCGTATGATATATGAACAAGATGCTGGGTAGAGGGGGGACGTGGGCGAGTTGTTACAGGGGCAATATATGCTGCTAATGGAGTGTGGATCAACTACATAGCACGCACAACCAGGTAGTTTCGCATGGACATGTTGAAGGGCGAGTACATAGGGATGTAGAGACTGGAATTAGTGGCCGTAGTAATGGAGCACAGTGATGCCTGAGAATCGAGATATACAAAGTATTGGACTCGTAGGATCCGCGACATGATTAGTCTGATGGTGTTTCTTGAAACCGACAACACATAACACCGGAGGGGGTAGGGAGGCGGGGGGGGCAAGGGAGTATAGAGTTTAAATCTCTAGTAAACTGTGGGTGCCAAAACACGTGTGCTTTCTTGTGGGATCGTGGGGGGGTGTAGTGAGTGAGGTAGTTGGTCAGAGCGAGAGCGCGTGGTGTGAGGAAGCTGGGACTCTATCTCGTAGGTATTGTTTTAGTGTTAGGGAGATGCATTGAGTGAGGTGGGGGAATGGCGCGAGTGCGGTGGTGGTACGGCACAAGAGATGTTTGAGCTTCTCAGGGGACTTGACTGTGTGTAAGTTTACTACGGTCTCGGTGGTGAATAGTAGGTAGCGATTGTGTGAGTATCACTTTTGAAGTAGCTTATGTCTTCTCTCCTGTGATCGGAACGAGGGAGTGAGGGAGTAAGGTGGGTCTGGTGGCATTATGTGGGTAGATTGTAACGATAGCTGTGTAACACAGAAGGGATGCGTGCTACGCACAGAAAAATTTTTCGGAGTCGTGGTGGGGTGGGTGAGGGACGCTGGACGGAGCTTCAGGGTGTGGAGGGGGGGGGGGGGCAACGGGTACGCGCCGGTCGATTTTTTCGATCGATTCTGTGTGTTACAGAAAGGAGAGGTTCTTCTACTAGGAATTACACCCCAGGTATCTTCATACCTGAGATCTATATATACACGGGTCGCTCTAGGACCAGAGAACAATTTCTATGTTCTAGGATCTTCGCTATGCCAGCGATTGCACCTATGTTGAAGGTTAGTCTTAGGGATGCTATAAAGGTCAGCTTGACCTGTACTCCTGAAATGCCATTCTCGTGCGGACAGTAATAGACTTATTTTTGTACATCTGATCTGCCAGCATCAGAGAGGAGTACTGATATTTATGAATATTTATGATATGAAGCTGAGGCTATCGTCAGCTAGGATTACCTATATCAACTTAGAGAATGTATGCAGATCCATGAAGAAACTTTATTAATGCTGAATACTATGAACTGTCATGTCCATGACTTTTTGTGAAATGGATGTATCATTATCTGTCATTGTGGCATCCGAAATAAATGATGGAAACGTCACCAGCAGTTATAACATTTCTATGACTTATACATGTCATAACTCCTGTATTGTGGAACTGTGAATCTACGTCACACCTACACACACGGCAACCTACTTCAAACCAGACAAGACACCATCACCACAGCCTATATATATATTCCTGGTGTCTATAGGGGTGGTACTTACTTGGCTACAAATTAACAACGACTTGGACTTATACCTGTAAACGTTCATAGTGGCCAGATTGTGGCTTGTCATCTTAGTGGCCAGTAGTCAGCCTAAATCCACCCTTATCACAAGCCCTGTGCACAACCTCACTTTAGCCATTTCTTACGACATGCCTGATGGGAGCAGTGGTCATATGAAAGCAATAGATAAAGAACAAATAAGAAATAAATCAAAAGAAATTAAATAATAAATAAATCAAATAGTGAATTTAGCATAGAGATGTGGTGAAAAGCTGTATTGACATAGCCTTAGCCAAGGAAAGAAGGAAGAAAATAAGAGAGTTTGTAGAAAAGACATATTAAGTTTAATTTTTTTTTAAATTTATCATTTGTTTTATTTCTTTACTGATTTCTTTGTTATCTATTTTTGTAATTTTCATAGTGATGCTTCCTGGCAAAGATCCAGATATTTACTTTTCTGCTATTGTGCTTGTGTAAAACTGACATGTTTTATAGATTTTAGTCTTTTGTCAATTTAAGCACAATAAACCATTTTTAAAAAACAATCTTATTTCTAGGAAAATTGGAGTCCGTGCGTGGCCTGGGTTGTTGGTCGGCAGCCTGAAGACTTCAAGCACATCGAAGCCCTGAATGTTATTGTTCAGACAGGGACAAGAAAACTTTTCTCAGTGATCACCAAGGAACAGCTCCTTTTAGATGTCAGTAATTCTATAAAATTTTACAAAGCGATCAGTTACCCTATTTCTTGATAATTGTAGACACATATGGTATAAGACAGATCCGTAATTTAATGAGCTTTAAGCTACTCCTGGGGGGTCTCTGAAGAGACAAAGAAAGAATAGGAGAACTGTACTCTCAGTCAAGTCATACAAAATGCCTAATATAAGGATGTGCAGAAGGCTTGCAACCTCATCATGTAAAACAAATTTCCACAGAAACCATTGCTGCAAGAGAGTGTGAATGCTTGATGTAGGCTTCCGGCATGGGGACCAGCTGCAGTGGTAGCTGTATGTTCCATAAGGAGTGCAAAGGAAAATGATGATGATGCTAATTTAATGAAATTTAGGGGAACAAAAATAAATTAGAAGAACATTTATTATATTCCCCATATAATGTAGTTCTTATCTGTTTTTATACAATTGCTGTTTATTGCACACGTCACAAAACATTTGATTGGTTTACTATCAGCCAATTTCTAAAGTATCTGAATCATCTGAAAGTTTAAATACAAAATATAACAGCATGCTTGTTTATGATAGCCATGATCATGACCTAACAAGACACAAGTTGATTTTTTTGTTAGATAGGTTTCTAGGGAAAAAAATACTAATTGCAGTAAGTGGCGGAAAGTGCAGTAATTAAAAATAAAAATTTTCAGTTCTCTGCTTCTTTTTTCTGTGTCAGCAGTTGTGACTGTAATTCAGAAGCATCACACATTATGTTCCCTAAGATTTGTAACTCTTACACACTCGCTGAGAAACAATATAAAGTAAGATTATGCAATCATTATTTTTATTTAAATAACAGTTTCTAAACCACATATTTTGACTTTTCTTAGTTTGCTACTAATGCTTTTCTGACTTCCCTCATGTTGTATCCACGTAATAATTTAATCAACATCTTTGAATGAGGAATGCATATACTGAAAAGGTTTTTTATTAACTGTTAAAGCCAAGATTTCCAACTCCGCCTATGCCGGTCCCAAGCCCGGATGAAAAAGGAGGAGGGCGGCCTGCATGGAGGCCGTAAGGAGGCAGCCCCTCCACCATGCAAAGGCACAACAGGCCAATCACCTGTTTGTCTTAAACTATGATTACAAGCAATATAAGAGAGAAAACCGGACTGATTCTAAAGGCGACGAACTGGAACGGACTACGGACTACGACTTATGGAACATGGAACACAAGAAGTATAAATGGGAAAGAAGAGGAGCTGATGGAAGAGATGAGGAAAGCAAAACTAGAAATCCTGGCTATTACCGAAACAAAGAAAAAGGGACAAGGAGTCATGGATCTCGATGGCAACACTCTGCTATACAGTGGTGTACCCACATCTGAAAGAGCTAAAGGGGGCGTGGGTTGCATTGTGGCCAAAAACCAGAAAGATAGTATCAAGGGATGGAACTTTGTCTCGGAGCGCATTATGGTTGTAAAACTAAAAGAAGGAGAAACCATAGTCAACCTGGTCATAGTGTATGGGCCAAATGAGGATGAGAGAGCAGAGGTCAAGGAAGAATTCTTCGAGCTGCTTCAAAGGACAGTGGATGACTGCCTAGATGAAATTATCATGCTCGGAGATTTCAATGCCAGAGTTGGAAATGACCATGCTAGATGGAGTGGAGTTATCGGAAGATATGGAGAAGATACTCTCAATGACAATGGAAAGCGACTCCTCAGATTCTGCAGTGAGCAGAATCTGATCATTACCAACACAAAGTTCCCCCATAAGCGCATACATGCATACACTAGGTGTGAACCAACAAAGAATGAGAAGTCAGTGATCGACTATGCCATTGTTAGGAGGAGCTCATTCAAATATGTCCGGGATGCTAGAGTCTGGAGGGGGCCAGAGATTGGAAGTGATCACTACCTGCTTACAATCAAAAGAACAACTGAAAGAGTTGCTCAGCCTAGGAACTGCCCAGCACCACGCAAGAAACCAAGTAAACGAACGGAAGAAATGAGCATTAAGACCTACAAGCTGAAAGAGCCAGAAATTAAGACCAGATATCAGGGGCTTATTGCTACAGCGGTGAGAAACACAGAAGAACAACCTGATGACTTGGAAACCCTGTGGCTTAAATTCAAGGACATCATAAAGACAGCTGCTGCAGAAGCATGTGGTGAAGTCCGACTTGGGAACAAGAGAAAGAGGACACCTTGGTGGACAGAGGAAGTCAAAGAGAAAATAAGAGAGAAGAAAATGGCATGGAAACAATATTTAGGAGCTAAAAACACAGCAGGACAAATAGAGAAATATAGAGAATATGTGATACTCAGAACAGAAGCAAAGAACAAGGTGCTAGCAGCAAAACAGAAGTCCTGGGAAGAATTTGGAGAAAAGCTAGAAAAGGATGCGCAAGAAAACCAGAAATTGTTCTATAAGACCCTAAAGAACATGAGGAAGGAAAAACAATGCCCTCTTAAATTTATAAAGGACAAGCAAGGCAAATTGCTTACTGCCCCGAAGGAAGTAATGGAAAGATGGAAAGAATATTTCTCAGAACTCCTTGATGGTGAGCAAGGTAGAGCATCAGAAATGATAACCACTAGCACAGAAGAGGATACAAATGGTGATGAAGATGACATAAAGATGGAAGAACTGAAGGCAGCACTGGAGAAAATCAAGATGGGCAAAGCAGCAGGGCATGATGGTATAACACCAGAAATGGTTAAGTACATGGGAGCATCAGGCGACCTATTACTCCTAAGGGTCCTACAGGCAGCATGGTGCAACAAGGCCATACCAAAGGATTGGGAGATTGCCATCATAACACCGATTTTCAAAAAGGGTGACAATCGACAATGTGGAAACCACAGAGGCATATCCCTTCTCAGTGTCCCTGGTAAAATCTACTCTAGAATCCTAGAGCAGAGACTCCGATGCCTAGCTGAGCCACAATTGGATGAAGCCCAGTGCGGATTCCGAGCAAACCGAAGTACTCAAGACCTAATCTTCACACTCAGGCAGCTGAGTGAAAAGGCCCTTGAGTACAAGAGTGAGATCCATCTTTGTTTCATAGATCTGGAAAAGGCGTTTGACAGGGTCCCCTGGAGCAAACTTTGGGACTGTTTGGCAAGGAAGAACATTCCAGCACCCCTGATTCATGCTATACAGAGCTTCTACAAGTCTTGCAGAAATTATGTGAGGACAGCAAACTATAAGTCAGAAGAGTTCAGGACCACCACTGGTGTAAGACAAGGCGATATCCTGTCACCTTATCTTTTCATACTCCTCATGGACGATGTCATCAAGGCATGTAAGGAGAGAACAAGAAAGTATTCAGTGGGGTACTGGAAGATGAGACAGGTCTGTATTTCAGAGCTAGCATTTGCTGATGATGTTGTCCTGATTGCTAAATCAGAGACACATCTCCAATCCAACCTGCAAGTCTGGAAGGAAGAGCTAGAGAAGAGAGGGATGGTCATAAGCAGCTCTAAAACAAAATCCATGGTGATATCACGAGAAGAAAGAAAACATCAGATTAAGTTGGGAGAACAGGTCCTGGAGCAGGTCGACCACTTTAAATATCTCGGAGCTATTATAGACCGAAAGGGGGGCATCAAAGAAGAGTTGGCCACTCGAAAAGCAGCGGCTGGGAGACTTTATCAGGCCATAAATCGAGGATTCCTCAGCAAGAAAGAGGTTGGTAAGAAAACGAAGATGGCTGTATACCGCTCCACCTATGTCCCAGTCTTGACATATGGATGCGAGTCATGGGCAATGACTACAACCCACAAAAGCCAGATTCAAACCTCAGAAATGAGGTATCTGAGGAAGGTGGTTGAAGTAACAAGAAGAGACATGGTCCGCAACCAGACGATACGTCAAGGCCTAAAATCCCACCCGCTGCAGACCCAAATAGAACAGTCCCAACTAGATGGTTTGGCCATGTCTGCAGAATGGGAGAAGATCGGCTACCACGACAAGCATGGGAAACAAAGAGCCAGGGATCCAGACCTCCAGGATGACCCAGAGTCCGCTGGGAGGACAACATTAGACAATCTTTGAAGGACCGAGGACTAGAATGGAACCAGGCCAGGAAGAAGACAGCTGATAGGATAGTCTGGCGCTCTCTCTTCCAAACTTCTACACCTTACGGTAGAAGAGGAACGACTAAGTAAGTAAGTAAGCCAAGATTTCCAGATTAGGCCAACTGCCCTTTATCCTCTGTGATCTAAAATAAATGATTCATGTCTTCAAAACAATTAGAATTATGTAAAACTGGTATGGGGTGAGGTTTACTGACCCATAAGTTACTTTACAAAGACAACAAAAGCTTTTTTAATTGTGTTTTTAATTTCCATACTACCAGCATTTATTATTCTTCCACAGTGCAGCATACATGCCACACGCTATGGTTTACCCATAATCTGTACAAGTTTTTTTGCGTTTTCAGATGTGTACATAATTTCTGTACAGGTTTTTGCACCTAATTATTAAATATATATAAATCAATCGTCTTGCGCTACACCATAGCCGATATTTGCATCGTGAGATTCGGCGAGATGTTAGGCCACGTGAATAAAAAAATCAACGACTAAAATCAAGCTGCCTATTTTTCAACTGATGCAGGATTTGCGAGGGTCCGCGTGGTGTGTCATTCATGTATAATTTTTTGCTAATGCTGACGGCAGCCAGCACGTTACTGATCATTTTAACGATTACGTCGCACTGAGCATAATTTATTATTTACGGCTGCTTATAAGCAAAATATAAAAAATGGAATACACTACATATTACTTGATTTCACTAAAACTTGTAGAATCTGCATATCAAATGTATATTTTAATAATAATATAACAAGAAATATGAAACTGGAAGAAAAAAATCGAGAAAGCAAGGCAAATTTGTATCTTAACCTGATTAGAGCCTCTGGAAAAGTGGTTTTGGAGTTAACTTCTCTTCTAAGTTTTAATTTTCTTTCTTACGTGATTTTATTATTTTAAAAATTACATCAAATATTTATTGAACTAATTCTAAACCGCCCTAGAAACTTCCCCATTCCATTTCACATAACAGGATAATATAGTTGAGTTAAATTTGTCTCTTTGCAATAATAATAATAATAATGAAGTAGTAAAATTAGTTGTGAGAACAGTGGAATGTCTTCTTCGATGTCATCCTTGAACATTGTTAGGGTTAAGATTAAGGTTTGGGTTCAGGGTTAGGTTTAGGAATTCTAACCCACACCCCTTATTACTGTGTCTCAGAATTCTTTTATAAGGATTTCCTGGTCTGTTAGTGATAATTAAGCGCAGAAATAGACTAAATGATGACATAATCACATCATTTTTACAGTGTAAAATAAACTCAGACATTTATAGTTTGAGTTTTAAAAGTGAAGACTTGCTTTAAAAGGCAAATTCCTCATGGCTCAATTATAATGCAGCTGTAATTGAAAAATTTTTCACACCAATTAACTCTTTTCATACGTTTTTCAGTTTTTTTTTTTTTTTGTACAGGTTTTGCGGGTCTTTGTACAGGGTTTTTGAATTTTTTGTACAGGTTTTTCATCTCCGAGGTGTGGCATGTATGATGCAGGTTCATGAACTTGGTATTCCCAAAACTAGTCCAACTGCCCTTTATCCACAGTTATCTAATTTGAATAATTCATGTCTTCAAAACAATTAGAATTATGTAAAACTGGTATGTGGTGAGGTTTACTGACACATAAGTTACTTTTGAAAGACAACAACAAGCTTTTTTTTATTGTGTTTTAAATTTCCATACTACCTGCATTTAATACTCTTTCACAATGCAGGTTCATGAACTTGGTAATCCCAAATCTAAGAAAGCCAAGGAGATAATACCCAACTCTGAAGTATGCGAGGCCTGCAAAGTCTACTTAGATGCAGCTGAACCTATTCCAACAGCACTGATGGCAAAACTCATAAAGTGGAAAATGATGATATTGAAAGATGCTGACATTAAAAGGCGGACAGCAGAATCTAAGGTGAGACAGTAGTGGAAATTTTGAATGTAAGTGTCTGGAGCAAACATGTTGTTGTGGCAGCAACTAAGAGAAAAAAAAGAGCCTTAACTATCTGCACAAATGTTGAAGCATTTAAGTAACATTACTTTCATATGAAACATATACTGACATCTAAACAATTATCTCATAAATTAAAACTGAGAATCATAAAGTGTTATATATATTCTGCATTTCTGCATGGTGTAGAAACATGGACGATGAATAAGCATTTGGAAGAAAGAATTGAGGCTCTTGAAATGTGGATATATAGAAGAATGGGCGTATCTCATGGAAAGAGAAGAAAACAAATAAAGAGGTCCTAGAGAACCTAGGTATGAAAAGAGAACTAATGAAGGAGATCAAAATTAGGCAGTTAACAAATTTTGGCCACATAAAAAGACATAACACCTTGCAGAAGACCATAATGGAAGGGAGAGTTGAAGGCAAACATGCAAGAGGAAGTTAGTGCTATAAATTGGAAGATAACATCAAGAGATGGACAGGAAAGAGTATCAGAGTGCACCATCAAGACAAGAGATAGAAAATGTTGGAGATCCATTACAGCCAACCTTCCAGTTTGGAGATGGCAACTGTTGATGAGCTGCATAGTTGCTAAGATAAATTGATCGTGAACACACACACACACACACACAGTTTGTCAAGATGTAGCCTGTACTTTGGTAAAACAAATCAGTTTCTCTTTCTTTGCCATCCAGCTTTTGGTGAAATATTGACTTTTAGCCAGTTCTCTCCTTGCCTTTATCTTGAGCAGTTGCTCATTCTAATCTTGTCTTCTTTATCTTTCTTTATCCTTTTTTGTATGTTTCCATTGCTCTTCCATCAAGTCAAAATACAGATCCCAAAGTCATGAAGGGAATGTAAAGGCTGAGTGGAGATATACACTGACTTTGAGATTTAATTTAAATAACTTTTGCAGTAAGTCTTAAAAATGAAGTAATGTTGAAACATGGGATCCCACAAATTCTCAAACTTATATCTTTGCATCAGATGCCATCTTTTATACATTTCTTCTTTCAAGCCATCATCTTGTTTCTGTCTATTATAAAGTAGTATGTGTTTTTCTGTTGTTAAAGTTAAATAGCTGCTTGTAAATAAGATACTATTCTGCCCACTTTATGTGAAGAATAATGGTTGTCTTTTAGGTTATATATTGTACTATTTGAATAGTAATTCACAAAGTGGCTTCTGTCAAATGCAGCATATGCTGAGCTCATAACACAGAATTTCTGATCGGATATTTCTTGGCAAAAAACAACTTGCTAACATCGAAAATGCCCTTTTCCACAAGCAAAATTCATTTGTGAATAAAATTACTCCAAAACTGATCTTACTCAGATATTTAAAAAACACTGCAGACAAGCTGTCTTTGCACAAGGTGGTCAATCTACATAAATGAGCCCTTTTCAACATTTCACCCAGTGTGCAGTTGTAATGTACTGTCACTGTGAATATATAGTTATTAACATTCATGACAATGTGAGTTGCCAATTACTAACTATGAAGATAGTAAACAAAATGAAATAATATGCCATCAGTTCATAGTCACAGATATGAAAATCATATCAATGCACAATATTATAACACAGTCGAGGAATTAAAGGAGTAATTTTTAAAAACAGAAACTTCATGGACAAGAGGAGGTAATTATAGATTGTTCCAGATTTTAGTTTACACTTAATTTAACTTCATTGCTTTATCATTACAACATGTTATGTTGCCATTGATGATGTTCACAAATTCACTCTAAAGGTGGCAATTATTTTTCTGAATGTTTTGGTTTTCATTTGTTGTATTTCATAAATGTTCACCTCATGACTTCATTATGTCACATAATGATAGCATTTGAAAACATTGTCACTTAACTGTAAATATCATAAGATGTCACAACAAGAAAAAAGGATGCTAAAAAAGACAATGCAATATTTGAGGTATTCACATACAGATAAAAAGTATATAAATAAACCCCAAATCAATATTAAATTTGTGCCGGTATAGATACGAGTATGCTTCTGAAAAAACTGAACTATTAACCAAAAAGTAAAAACCCCTTCATGAGGAATAAGACAGTACAGAACATATAATAAACAGAATCAAGAAAATATCACACTAAATGGAAAAAACATTCTGATATAACCAACAGTTCCATGTATATGCTAAATGGTTGAAAGGGTATGCTACACAAAAGAAAGTAGCACACACCTAAAAAAAAAAATATTTCTTATGACTATAGTCTGCTTCAACATACTGTTTGAAAAGGGACAAAATCTTCTTTTGCAATGACTCACTGTGTCAAGAAATACCTGCTGCTGGTATGGTAAAATATTAAAGTAGATTAAAAATAAATACAGATAATAAGTTTAAAGTAGGAAATCTATATACTGCACATGCAGATATTATGCATGCAATTCATTCAATCACTTCCCTTTTCATTCTCTATGGAGCATGAAGACACAACTCCGGTTGGTCCCCTTGCAAGGAACCAGCAACAAAGCATTCATTTGCTCTTGCAGTGTTGATTTCTGTGGCCATTTTTGTAACATGATGAGTTGCCAGCCCCCCATGCATAGCCTCATATTAGCCTACTCCTATGGCATGCCTGAGAGAGCACTAATCCTATTTTATTTTGGCCTGCTTAGAGACCCCCAGTAGCTACATAGCTCCTTAATCTGGTCAATGAGCAGACGTTAAATTTCTTACTTCCCTTTCGATGAGCATCCTCCTTTTGTCCAAATTTTGTAAAACTCAAATGTAGGACAGCATCTTCTTTTTTTCTTGAATTTGGATGTAGTATAGAATAGTAAAGTAGCCCCTTTAGTCATGACCGACTATGGGAATGCACCCCTGAGGTGATAGCCCACAACTGCTTTTTTTCCTTGTGTTCTGTTTTGTGTGTTCTTTTCTCTTCTGCGTGTTGGGTAAACATTCATGATTTCACGATGCTTTCCATTTTTAATACAAGCTAACTCATAGGTGTATAAAAGTAGGAATCATTTGCATTTTGATTTTTTAAATTACATCTTAAAACAAATAGTTGTATATTATTATATTTTAAAATAATAAGAGGAAAAAAACGTTAGTTAAAAATGTCAAATAATAACATGTATTTACTGATGTTTTTTTGAGAGCTGATTGTGTTCCTTGGACAGCAAAGATGGAAAAATTACATCCTTTGAAAAGAAGTGGGCAAAAATTACCATTCTTTTTTTTAAACTTTATAAATATTTAAAATAATTTTGTTCAGAAGCAACGATAGGAGTTCGAAGCAAGATCGTCAGTCTTCTAAACATACTGCAGATGCTGAAATATGAGACGTTGGCTTTGATTCTTCCCTCGTCATCATTTTGATGTGTATTCTTGTTCATATAAAGTACAGTGCAGATAGTAATGTTTTGAAAAAATAGTGTATGTCTGCATTTGAATTTTGTTTCCCTGCTTGTTTATGATGTCTTTTTATTCTATCTCAATTTATGTAAACAGCTTGTGTGTAATGATGTGAGGTTGCTGGCTTTATATTCAGCTGTTTTTGGTCACCCATTATAATCATGAAAGTTGACACACAAGGTCTTAATCCTTGTCATCCACTCAATTGATTAAAGTTTTAAGCATCACTTAAGAAATTATTATCGATTTAATCAATTTTTGTTTCATGCATCTTGTCGTTTTATTATAATTTTTTACCTGCATGTGCCATGCTTTTTCTTTAAGATGCAGAAAGCAAAGGTAAGAGTACTCAATTATGAAATGCAGATGTAACTCTTTGCATTGTCATTAAAAGCCTCAGAATGTTCCATTTTGCTTTGATATGTATTATAGCTGTTATTAATTTCTTATGCTTTCTGTACCATTTATATTATGCTTTTAGTGGATTAGAAAATAGTTCATTTTTTCTGTAGACTTTTATTTGTATTATGAATTTTTTTCCCCACAAACCATGCTGCTTTTCCTAAAATATTGGCTCATTCATTTGCCCACTTATTCTTCAAAAGCTAATATCATTAAATTATTCAGCTTAGTTACTTTTAATGTGTACATTTCAAATGTGGTGTAGACAATGTAACAAATATCTGTATTTTGAGGTAATGAGATGTTGAAAGTGCCATTGACGTAAACACAGATCTGTAATATGCTTTACAGATTACACTAAGGGATTTGATGAAGTGAAACATGAGGAAATTATCGAAATGTTAGAAAGCACCAACATTGATGGTAAAGACTTGATGATATAAAAGAACATGTACTAGCAAAACAGCAGCTGTAAGAATTAGCAGCCAAATATGAACATTTCAGCAAGTAAAAAAGGGTGTTAGGCAGGGATCTGTTCAAACTTTACAGTGAAAATATAATGAGATCTCTAGAGGACATGCCAGGAATATCATTTGGTGGACATAATATAAACAACTTGAGATATGCTGATGATACAGTCTTAATAGCAAAAAGTGAAAAGGAGCTGCAAGAAATGGTTGATACAATGGTGATAGAAAGTGAAAATAAAAGCCTCCACCTTAATAGCAAAAAGACAGAAGTAATGGTCATCTGAAAGAAAGGGGCTTCCCCAGAATGCACTATCAAAGTAAATGGAACAGTTTTAAAACAGGGCAATAAATTCAAATACCTGGGCACATTAATAACAACGGATGGAAGATGCATCTCAGAAGTGAAGAGTAGAATACAGCATTCTAAATGAAGAGTATTTTATGCAATAATTCTTTGTCGTTAGAAGTTAAATAGAGAGTTCTTCAGTGTTATGTAGAACCAATCCTGATATATGGGAGTGAGTCATGGACAATTAGTAAACAAGTAGGGAAGGCACTAGAGGCCACAGAGATGTGGTTTTACAGAAGAATGTTAAAAATACCATGGACGGCTAAAAAGAGTAATGAAGATGTCCTGAAAGAGACCAATGCGCAAAGGAAACTTATTTCACGTTAGAAAGAAGCAATCCACTTTTTTTTGGCATGTTATGAGAAGAGGAAAACTGGAATATATCGTAACAACAGGTAAGATTGAAGGAAAAAGAGATAGGGGAAGACAAAGAGAGCAAATACTGGACAGTTTGACATCGTGGCATGGAAAGAAGTCAACAACAGAATTGATAAATTATACTGGAGACAGGAAGTTGTAAAGAGACATGATCTCCTATGCCACAAGGCATGATAATTGAAGAAGAAGAAGAGATGTTGGGAGCATGAAAAGTTTCACAGAGATCTTCTCAGTGAAGACAAGAATTATTAAAAAGCAGACAATTTTTGTGACTCAAATCAGACATGTATAGTGGAGATAATTGTCTCTGAAATGTCTGTTTGTCTTTGCATTGGTGACCAACATTTAAGAGGGAATTAAATTTAGATAATAACGTCTTTGATATTTTTTAGATGTATTAATTAGTAGAAGTAGACCTGAATTTTCTTTCTGCTCACCTCAAAACATTAGTAACAGTAGGTTATCATTATTTTCTCACACACCCGAGAGAATATTCTTTTTACATCACTATGTTCAGCTGTGTTACTCAGACTTGAAAGAAAGGGAAGCAAAGAATAGTAAGACTGTAATGTACCATGCAAGTCGTAAAAAATGAGTAGGGATGGTTGGGCATACGGCCGGCTACCCAATCCTGTTGACATTTTAAGCCACAACAAATTTCAACAAGTGATATCAAAATAAGAATACAAAAGGTTAGATGAGCTTTCATTGCATTGTGAAATATATGTAGATCAGGAGAAATAAAGTCCAACACAGAAATCAAAATAACTCAAATGTCAAGTTGGTCCTATTGTATTGCTCAGAAGCATGGAGAACAATGAAAACTAAAAACTATAGACTTTTGTAAATGGGTGCTTGCCTAGATTGACATTAAGCGAGAAGGCCACCAATGGGGAAGTGAGAACAAGAACCAGTAAGAACCAGACAGGTGCCAGTGGAACAAGAGATGAGAAAGCACTGGGGATGAATAGGACATGCACTAAGGAAGATTGAAGGAGACTTAAAAGACAACATGAAGACAGGAACTGGAGACAGATATGAAAAGGGTAAGGAAGACATAGAAAGACCTGGAGATGACAGCACGGGACAAGAATACTTGGCACAAGTTCGTAGAGTTTTACAATTCTGTGTGATGTAGTACACAACTTGAGTGTTTGTAGAGTTTTACAATTCTGTGTGATGTAGTACAAAACTTAAGTGTTTGTAGAGTTTTACAATTCTGTGTGATGTAGTACAAAACTTAAGTGTTTGTAGGGTTTTACAATTCTGTGTGATGTAGTACATATTGTGGACCAGTCAATTTCACATTTCATTATTGAAAGGATTGTATAAGTTTTATATATATATATATATCTCCAATAATTGGAGAGAAATCACTCTTCTCTCAGTTCCCAGCAAAATACTAGGCAGGATAATTATACAGAGAATTTCAAAAGTAGTAGACCACAAACTGAGGAAAGAACAAGCAGGATTTAGAAAGAACAGAAGATGTGTAGATCATACATTTACCCTCAGGAACATTATAGAGCAGTGCTCAGAATATCAGAGACAGCTGTACATTAATTTCGTTTTGACAATATACAATGAGATGGTTTATGGAAAATACTGAGGGCTTATGGAATTCCAAGCTGCCTAGTGTCAATCATAAAAAGCCTTTATGCCAACTTTACGTGTAGCGTTGGGCAGAGCAACCTAACCTTTGAGGTGAAGACAGGAGTACGACAGGGATGCCCCTTATCAACCACTCTATTTTTAACAGTCATAGACTGGGTGATGTGCCAGACAACAGAGGGCAGTCCAAGGGGAATAAGATGGACTACATTTTCTACATTGGAAGATCTGGAATATGCAGATGACATTGCACTACTAGCACATTCACATCCACTCATCCAGGAAAAAACGGATAGACTTAATAAGTATAGCCAGCAGGTGGGCTTGAACATCAATCTAAAGAAGACAGAGGTCATGACGCTTAATGTGAGCAACCCTGAGCCCATATCAGTAAGGAACCAGCAACTGGAACAGACAGACACCTTCACATACCTAGGATGCATAGTAACACCAGATGGTGGAGCAAGCAAAGACACCAACAACAGAATGAACAAAGCAAGAACAGCCTTTTTTAGTCTAAACAACATCTGGAAGTCCTCTCAGTACAGCACAAGCACAAAATTAAGATTATATCAGGGCTGTGTGCTTTCTGTGCTTCTCTATGGTGTGGAATGCTAAAGAGTAACGAAAAGTTGAAATTGTCCTCTTTTCACACAACCTGCCTAAGAAAAGTTCTCTGAATCTTTTGGCTGAATACCATCACCAACCAAGATCTGCTTACACGGAGCAAGCAAGAGGACATGCACACCATCATAGCTGGCAGATGCTGGAGTTGGGTTGGCCATGTCCTCAGAAGAGATCCCAATGCCATCACAAGAACAGCTATGCTATGGACCCCTGAAGGAAAATGAAAGAGAGGCCGACCAAAAACAACTTGGTGGAGGACTGTGGAGGCTGAGATGCAAAGAATGAACCAGAGTTGGGCACTGTACAAAGGATGGCCACCAACTGAGCAAAGTGGAATCAATTTGTTGTTGCCCTACAAGACGCCACCAGGCGT
The DNA here is from genome assembly GCA_024509875.1 of Oreohelix idahoensis. Taxonomy (NCBI): domain Eukaryota; kingdom Metazoa; phylum Mollusca; class Gastropoda; order Stylommatophora; family Oreohelicidae; genus Oreohelix; species Oreohelix idahoensis. Next base: position 362,010 of record JAMPIV010005309.1, read on the forward strand.
GATGGCCACTGACTGCTTTGACGGTCGGTGGCTAAGGATCAAAGAAGAAGAAGATGCTTTTAAAATAGTCAGATATAATGGTTTGGCTGCGGAATTGAGACATGAGGGGTTCACAGTAAAAGTCATAGCTGTAGGAGTAGGCACAAGTGGTCTTCTCGGTAACTCAGTATGTAATGTAAAAAAGCTGGTCTGAAGATAGAGTAAAGAACACAGCCACTCAACAGACTTGTCAAAACTGCCTAAAAGGCCTTGTGTTGGTTGTGAAACAACCACATGGTGTGCATGTCCTCTTGCTTGCTACGAGTAAGCAGATCTTGGTTGGTGATGGTATTCAAAAGATGCGGTGAACTTAGGCATGTTGTGTGAAAAGAGGGAGTATTTTGACATTTCCTTCTCTGTTTCCAGCATTACCACTGGTATAAAATTTTGTGCTTCTGTATTACTTCAGATGTTATTTAGGCTAAAAGGCTGTTCTTGCCTTATTCATTCTGATGTTGATGTCTTTGCCTGCAGAATGTTACTATGCTTCCTAGGTATGTAATCTGTCTGTACCAATTGCCATGGGAGTTGATTGAGAGACCCAACTTCTTTAAATTGATGTTCAAGCCCATTGTGAAGTCTAGGTGGTTGATGGGAATGTGCCAGCAGTGCAATGTCATCATTCCAGAAAAACAATAATGTAGTCCATCAATGCCCTCACATCACCCAGCGAAGTCCCCCAGGTTAAAGCAACTATATAGCGAACAGTACAGCCAGCTGGACAGGGAAGTTAAACGCCAAACCCGAGCCAACAAAAGGAATTTCCTAGACGATCTTGCAAAACAGGCAGAAGAGGCAGCACTGAGAAATGAACAAAGCACAGTATACAAAATAACTAAAAATGCTCTGTACAGTTTCTTATATTTAGTGAAACAAGTCAACCAAATTAATTACGAACTGGACCAGAATATAACATGTGAGCTCTTAAACAGAGACAGTTTAAACAAAACGCATCATTTTATTCACATTTATTATTGGTTATTAGTGCCACTAGAATAAATTTTAATATCAGTGGCTACACAGAAAAGAAATGGTTAAATAGTAATTGGTTTAAAGACATTTTAAAAATTATAAAAATTTATTAGGGCACATAATTTTAAGTTAAGCTTATATCTTATTGTAAACCTGCCACTGGTTCATGCTTGAAAACTTCTGAAAGCAACTAATTTTGACATTAGTGTTTTCGGTAATTAAACCAGTTTTTTTTAGGGTCAGAGTGGCCAAGAGGTATGGCGTCAACCTCAAATTCTAGATTTACCAGGATTGATTCCCAGTTGAGGGAATATAATTTATGGAAATATTTTTTCAGAAGCAGTGGTCCTAATTGATGTCAAACTCTCTCCTGGTCTCCTGGGTAGTGAGATCAGATGCTTAGCTTTCTCGGATAAGGGCGAAAAAAATAGGAGGTCCTGCATTCAAATTGCGCATGTTAAAAATCCCACGGCAGTTGGAAATTGCAAAGAGTAGGCCTATCAGGCCGCTGCCCTGGCAAAATTTAAAAAACCTACCCACCACAAAAATATTTATAGAATGTGTGATTCCTATATACACACACTGGGATTCTGGCTGGTGCTACGGAGTTCATGCACTGTGCTGAGATCCTCCTTGTGTGATCTAAGGGAGATCAGAGCACTGATGGAGTTGTGCATGTGCAATAAAGATAGTCCTTAAAACCAAACCAAACCAAATCTAGTTTATTACATACCAGCAAATGTCTGGTTTGTGGCATAATATATAAACCTACTATTCCTGCTCCCTTCTAGTTTTTTTGTTTTGTTATTTTTTTCTTAGGCTGAAAGAAAAAAGATAACATATTAAGTTTCTGGGCTTGGTAAATAACTATAGATTTTTTAATGGCACTGGCAGAAATTATACTAAAGCCTAATGAAACAGGTCTTATTTAAACTGGTCTATATTAGTTGAGCAGCAGTTTGTGCAGATTACAAATGTTTGTATAGCTAATCATGGCCATGAATATTTTTACAATCATCAGAATTATTTGTAAAAAATTAAATAAGAATGAAAGGAGATTCTCGGGAAGTGGACAGTAAATGTAAAATATTGGATATTAACTGAGATAGTTCATTAAATATTTCTTGGGAAAAAAATAATAAATCAACTCTTGTGTAAATAAGTTTTGCCTGATAATAATATATTTTACATTACAGACAATAGTTGAGAAGAGAAAAGGAAAAGAGCAGAAAGACGTGAGTAAAGAACGTGCGAAATCTCCCAAAAAGGGAGGTAAGAAAACACCAGAATTACAACAAGCCAAAGAAGGAAGTAAGCTGAAGAAACGCGGAGAAGAGGACGATGAACACAAGTTCATTGGTGGGTAATACTTAGAACATTTTTCAGACTTTGGAATATCCCCACTAAGGGTGCTCTTGAAGCTAGTCTGTGAGCTCTCTCATTCCAGTGCATCCCCTGCCTGACCAGGACAGTAGCCTAAATACACACCAGTTTCTTGAAGATTTCAAGCTTCTATGGATGTTTTCCTTTAATGCTGGAACCATCCATTTTGGACCTTACAAAGCATGGGCTGAGAGTTTGACATTTTTGTTCTTTTCTCCTGATGAAAGGTTTAATAATCAACATATTGACATTTCTGCTCTTTTATCTTGAAAGGTTTGATAGTCAACATATTGACTTTTCTGTTCTTTTATCTTGATAATAGGTGTGAAAGTCAACATATTGACAACTTCTGTTATTTTATCTTGATAAAAGGTGTGATAGTCAACATATTGACAACTTCTGTTCTTTTATCCTGATGAAAGGTTTGATAGTCAACATGTTGATACTTTTGTTCTCTTCTCCAAATAAAAGCTTTGGTGGCCAACATGTTTGTACTTGTGTTCTTTTCTCTTAATGAAAGCTTTGATGGTCAGCATGTTAATACTTTTGTTCTTTTGCCTTGCTGACAGATTTGGTGGTCAAACATGCTGACACTTTTCTTCTGTTTTCTTGATAAAGGCTTCAAACATCAACATTATGGCACTTTTATTTTTGAGATTTCCTAAAACTATTTCGTAGATTTTCCTATTAAGTTTTTGCCGGATGATGAACCAAAATTTGGTACCAAGTCTATACTCTCATAATAAATTATACCCAGATGATGAGCCAGAAGATGATTCCCAGTTTACAGGTCCATGTTAAGTTGTACGAGATGATGAATCAGAAGATGGTGCCCAGTTTTACACTTTTGTATTAAATTTTTCCAGATGATGAGCCAGACGATGGTGCCCAACATTACTTCATTGTCACGGGTTTTCATGACCCCTATTTGCTTCAGGTCTTAGAGAATATTAATGTCAGAGTCAGTTGTGTCATTGCTGTAACATGTCAAGAATATTCTGGAATGAATAAGTCAGCTGTTAAGGAGGAAAAACCAGGTAATGTAACATTTTCATTAGTAAATAATATAGGAATATGTAGTCTGTAAATAGAAAAATAACAAACTTAAACAAAATTATGAGCAATACACATGGAAAGCACAAGAGAAGCTATTACAACTGCCAGTTATTATGAACAGATGAGGTATAAGAAAAAATGAGGTTAAAAAAAGAAAAATAAACCTAATTGTGACACTAATGTGCAGTTCACATTTACAGAATTATACAGACACAATGTATACAGTTTTTTATTGTAAAAATGAATGAATAAATATATTTTACAGTTTGTATTTATAGTTTAATGAATTAAGACTGATAAATGCAATTAACTTGCTTGTTTGAACTGACCGACAATCGATTTATTGCCTCAAGAGTGGAAAATGAAAACTTAAGTACTGAACTACTTTACGCCATTGTGATCAGCGACATATTATCAGTACAATTTGTTTGATAACTATGATAGAAAAAAGTTTGACCTTTGAACTTCTTTTATATATGGGCTTATTCGACAAATTCATGAAAACTTCAATACATAAAGGTTTCTGAAGCAATTTATCCAAGAACAAGGACACATTTTTCAGTGTTTTTGTTTTACATCTGTGAAATGCGTAGAGGTATATCTCGAGTCATCCTTATATGACCACCAAATAAGTACAATACTATAATATACAGATGTGAAAGTGAACCTCTGTCTGTGGGGCTAATTACACTTTCATTGACTCTTGAAATCATCCACACACCTCCTGGGATTTCCTCTGGTGAAAAATGTTGAGAGCCCAGCATTGCACACTAAGCTTGTATGAGTCTCTTGAGCCCCAAATGTAACTCTGGCTTTTACATGGTTGGCTATGCATGGAGGCATATCTGGAGTCATCTTTGTATGAACACCAGCTATGCACAATGCTACAATATACGTACGTGGAAATGAACCTATGTCTGTGAGGCTAATTACATCCTCATTGACTCTTGAAATCATCCACACACTTCCTGGGATTCCCCCTGTGGTGAAACTTGTTGAGAACCCAGCATTACACACTAAGCTTGGAGTAGTCACTTGAGCCCCAGGAGTAATTCTTTGGCTTTGACTTAGTTGACTGCATGCAGAAGGATCTCACTATGGCCTGAGTGATAGGCAGTGGAAGCTGAGAAGTGGCTGTGCGCAGGACATGACAGATCCTTGGAAGAGCTGAGAACCAGCATATAGTATTTTAGCTCTGCATAGTTGGAGAGCCCCCTTAGATGGTGGAGAATGCACATATGCCATGTACTTCTTACACCTAGCTTGGGACCAGATGTGATGATCCTTTAAACGCAAGCAAAGATGGAGAAACTGGAGCTTATGATTTCAACTCATCATGTTTCGGAATGGCAGAAAAGTCACAGAAAAGCCCAGATATACAGTGTAGATAATAGCAAGGAGTCTTCAACTTGGTATTGGCTGCTAAAGAACGAGAAGCTCAGGAGCCCTGGTTAAACAGCAACAACAACATGTTGGCTGCATGCAGAAGGACCTCACTGTGGACCCATGATTGAGAGGGAGCTGAAAAGTGGCTCTGTTTAGGACGTGACGATTCCATGGGAGAACCCAGACCAAGAGCATAGTATTTTAGCTCTGCCTATTTGGAGAGCCCCCTTGGATGGCGGGGAATGCACTGTATGCCACATGCTTCTTTCTCTAAGCTTGGGACCAGATGTGATTATTCTTTACATGCAAGCCAAGCTGGAGAAACTGGAACTTATGATTTCAACTCATCATGTTTCGGAATGGCAGAAAAGCCACAGGAAGAGCCCAGATATACAATGTAGATAATACCAAGGAGTCTTCAACTTGGTATTGGCTGCCAAAGAGCGAGAAACTCAGCAGCCCTAGTGTGATGCTGTACTGTAATTCTGTTTTTCAACAGGCCCAGTTTTCTTCTCTTTCTTAAGTAATTATGTGTTTGGTCTTTTTCTGTAGATATTTTATTGCTTTTTTATGACGGTAGGTTTAGTTTATACTCACACCAGTTTTCTTTTCTTTAAAGCTCATTGCGATCACGAGGGTTTTTCTTTGTTAAATTATCGCGATCACATAGTCCCAGTTTCTTTGTTAAGAACTATCATGGTCAGCGTAACATGACGTAAGTAGGAAACGCGCGTGGTCGGGATAAATGGGTCACGACGTACTTTCAAATCTATTGGCGTAGACCCCGTTATTAATTTTGTAAGGAGTTCCATTGGTTTAGAAAAAAGCTTTAGCTATGATGCAGGCCAAAAGTCTGCGGGGATTTTCTTGTACATATACTTGAGCGGTCTTGTAATGAACCCCTTTGTCAGATGAAAGTCACTACCGTGAATCCAGCATTTATCGTTCCACTGCAAGTGGAAGAAAACGCGATAATTGGTATGTTCATATTTTAATTAGAGCCGTAATATTAGTGGGTTCTTTAATAGAGTCGTAGTCTGATTTAGTAAAGTCTTCTTCGGGAAGTTAACTTAAAGTTATAAACGTGAGTGCCATCCATTACTATCTTTGTGGAATGATGTAAAGGTAAAGTGAGCATAATTCTTTCTAGGATAATTGACAGTATATAGGAGTATGTGTGAAGTCTTGAGATATTCACTGTGTGAGGGTTAGCTATTAAATACCTGGGCGCTCTGTAGTATGTAGAGTGTTGGGTAAACCACCATTAATTTCTGTATATTTACAAGTGTAATTTTATTGGGCATCAAATGGTGCGTATGTTATTTTATTGTGCCTTAAATGTTTGGTAATGCAGTAAGAGGAATAATTTAATTTTGGGTTAAGCAGGGAAACCTCATGTGTAATGTTGAAAAGGAGACCAAGGAATTTGGGACAGGAGATTTCCCTAGTTTGAATGTTTTTTGACACCGAGATGCCACCTCAGCAGCCTTTGAGAAATAGATGTTATAAAGTCTACTAGTGTAGCAGTCCAGTGTTTTAGTTAGTGGCGCATATCGCCTAAATAGTTGGAAGCTGTGTAGACATTTTGTTTAGGCAGAGTCAGCAGGGCAGAGACATTAGCAAATCTTATAGTAGTAGACAGTGGAGGCTAAAGTTGATGCCCCGCCAGTTAGATTGTGGTTTCAATCACTAATCATTCTATTTTTTCCCAGCAGGGTGACTGACAGAGTGAATGTGGTTGTGGGTTTTATGTGGCTATCTATTTACTTGGTTCTTAGCTTTATTTCAGGTCTGTGCCACAGTGCACGATATTTATTTCTTTGCTGTATGATGACATTTTAACTCTTATTATACAGTAGCTAAAACCGCATTTTTACGCGTTAGTTTAGCTATCGTTACCGTTGCGCGCCACTTCACGGGTCGAGCCGTAAAATTGGTACTAAACCCGCGCCACTTCACGGGGCTTGCCGGATTGTAAGAGTTAATGTTTTATTGTGTAAATAAAATATACAAGAGGATTGACATAAGTCTTGGGCCTGACCATGAAGGAGTCACAGGAGGAAGATGAAACTTGGCACATTTAAAGTTCATCATATTTGCACTGAATGTGTGAAGTACGCGTTTGTTTCTTCAATGGGTTTTCCCGCTACGGTGCATGGCGCAATGTACCCTATTGACCGAATCTGCTGCTCCAAAGATTTGACAAAACAATGGAAAAGAAGGAGGCCAGAGCTGTGATAAAATTTCTGATGTTTCAGGGAAAAACACCTACAGAAATACACAGGGAGATGGAACCAGTGTTTCGTGATTCTTGTCCTTCATATACTTTGGTAAAAAACTGGTGTCAACAGTTTAAGTGCGGCCGCTCAAATGTTGCTGATTTGCCAAGATCTGGTAGACCAGCCTCAGAGTGCAACGATGAAAATGCAACAAGAGTGAAGAAAATCATTGACCAGGATCGAAAAATGACAATTGTGGAGATAGCTAGTAGAGTAAAACTAAATGAAAGAACAGTTTATAGAATTTTACACAACAGACTGAACATGAGAAAAGTGTGTGCATGCTGGGTTCCGCGACTGTTGACACGTGAACAGAAGCAAACGAGGGTAAATTGCTGCCAACAGTTGCTCAAAAAGTGTCAGTCAAAAAATTTTTTGGAGACCATGGTGACAGTAGATGAGACTTGGGTACACCATTATGACCCCGAATCCAAAATTGTCAGCAAGCAATGGAAAACTCGGGCTCCCCAACACCTGTCAAGCCGAGAGCGCAGAAATCTGCAGGAAAAGTGATGCTGACTGTTTTTTGGGACGGCAAAGGTGTCCTTTTGAAAGATTATCTGCCTCGTGGCAACACAGTTAATGGACAGTACTATGCAGATCTTCTCACCAAACTAAGAAAGGTTATGACCAGGAAACGAGGGATAACGTGCACTCAAAATCTTCCTTTGCTTCAAGACAACGCGCCCTCTCACAAAGCACGGCTTGTGCAGCTAGCAGCCTACGATTTGAATATTGAAATTCTTCCACACCCACCATAATCTCCAGATTTGGCTTCATCAGACTTTTTTCTATTCCCAAATCTTAAAAAACAGCTAAAAGGAAATCATTTTTACAGCGATGAAGAGGTTATACTGGCATGTGATGACTGGTTTAGTTTGAAAAATAGGGTGTTCTACTCCCAAGGTCTTTTCAAGGTCAGCAGAGATGGCAGAAGTGTGTCAATTCAGACGGTGGCTATATTGAAAAGGAATAAACACTATACAAAATTTCAGCTCTCTGTGACATGTCCTTCATGGTCAGGCCCAAGACTTATGTCAATCCCCTTGTATATACTGTATACTGGATCAGCTTCTATACTATACTGTACCTATATGTTGTCTGCATAGTGGTCTGTGGTCTTAGTTAATCCTTATCTCCTTTTGGTTAAAGGTAGTCAGAGGAGGGTGAGGCTATAGCAAGTTTTTAGTCACAAGTGGCAAGGGAGAGTCAATCCAGGTTCTCACCCTTGAGCTAATAGTCTCATCTGTCCACAATCACTGTCATTTTCATCTAAATTCTATCTTCTCAGACTTTCTCATATTAGGGTCTTGCCTGCACTCAAGCAAACTCTATAAACTTAAATCCACTTCATGACACCTAGTTAAACAACAACAACATCTGTGAAAAAAAATGCACACTTCCAGACATACATACACCTGTACACATGCATACACATCAACAACAGCACATATACAGAAGGCTGGATACAAGAGGAAAAGTTATAGTAATTTAAATGAAACATTTTTTGTAACTGTTCTAATTTTTTTTGGGTTTGTTGTTGAAACATTACTGCAGAATTCAAACAAAGAGAACCCGAAAAAACAAAATCTTTGTTTAAAAAATTTAATCTTTTGTTTGCTTCTGCTTTCTTATTGCACACAGAAGATATCAAGAATGAAGAACTGAAACGTGAGCTGAATGTTTTTTGGAGAGATCTGCTTTCTCTTTTACAACACCAGCCAGACACTTCTTCTCTTCACGATGTTGCAAGGCTTGATTATGAAGTTAGTACACTGATAGTGCCCACAGATCCACAGGACCATGAGCAAAGAGTGAGTATCAAAAGTACAGGAAGTGGCAAAAGTAAGAAAAATTTTTTGTATGTAAAAACTAGAGATATATTTAAATCTCATGTAAATTACAAAATAACAAAAACTTCGGTAAAGTTTTATTTCGCCTGGCTGTAGACCTTCTTCAACTATATGCAGTACAATGTATTTATATGTGCACCTTCCTGTGTAGAATGGTAGATATTAATTCCTGAAAGCTGTCTATTAGTTTTGGATGGTGGCTTCAAAAGGAAAACAAATACAGTTTTATGAGTGCCTACTCATGTGTGCTTGTAAACATGCCCCATCAAATGTTCAGAAAAGGTAAAATGTTCATTGACTGCCATATTTTGAGATGGTGTTTCCCAAATGTTCAATAGTTGCGTATGCCTTATGAGAGTTTCATCATCGAGAGGTTTTTCGCTCTACACACACTTTGAGAGTTTTCTAATGAACTAAGTGAAACAAAAGAAACAGTGACATTCCCATCAACTGTTTGGGAAAAGGCACACATTGCACCATGAAAACTAAACTGAACACCCATTGAAAGAATTTGCAGGCCTTACAGTTTTTTCATGACAGAGTATTCACATTACACATAATTCCTCGCAAATAGTATCGCTAGTATGTATACATATGTATCTCTATTTCATATTTATTCATAATAGTAGAAAATAAACAGAGTTCATGAAAATTTGTTGCCAAATGCATCTATACAATACAATATACATTGCTGTAGGTAATAAATCATCACAATTAAAAGTTCTAATAAGTTTAAATGAATTGTACGATGCTATGTCCCATTTTGCCAGAATAATTATTGTTACGTTGCGCAAGTCGATATGCTTTTAAATAATGATTTGGATTGAAGTAATGAAAGGTTTTTTTTTTTTAAATTTGGTTGTGTTTTTAAATATGTACGAGGGCAAGATTTAAACATATGTCCATACTGTTGATGGGGTCGTTTGTATATATGTCTCCATGGTTACTTTGCTTCATGCTAGAGTTACTTGCCCTTATGCTAACTTCCTCTTCCTGTTTTCTGCTTCTAATAACATGGTTGATTAAACGTGTCAAGTTGTATCCAGTGTGTTCAGGCTTCGTGATTATGCTTTATGTCGCAAAATTGGTTTCAATACATTGCAAACGCGGCTTCGCATAGTTTTACAGACCATTCACCTCTCGCTTATCACGGGACCGGCCGCTTACAAAATGGCGGTGTATCGACAAACTGTCGATGAGACATCGGCAATCGGCAAGGATAAATAGGAGCAAAATGGAATTATTGTGAAAAGGATTTCACCTTTTATTCCAGGAGAGGATTGTGTATAACTGTATATAAGGAAAAACAGTAGGAAGTTATCATTTATGGAGATCAATGCGTATTACGGCTGTCCACAGTTAAGCTGAAAGCCTGTAAACCCACTTCTGTTCTAAATACTAAAATCAACAAATAACAGTTTGTGAAATTACATGGATAGGAAAATAGAGATATATCGGCTGTATAAAACAAGATAGGATGGAACAGTATGAATAATATATAAGCCGAGGATGAGAAAGGGAAAGTTTCAGGCAACGCACAGATCCTTGTGAAATCACGGCTTCAGAAAGAAATTTCAGCCCGAGTTTTAAGCTGTGACGTCAGTGCCCCCCGATACGTCCGCCAGATCTTTATAAAAAAAGGCGGAGCGCTAAACAGAAAAGACACACTGAAAGTAGGTTTGAGACAGACTGGAGGCAGAGCTCGCCACTACACATATTCCATCTGAATTGTGAGCGGATCGCCAGAAATTTTCAGTCTAGTGTCTGGAGTCTGAGGGTTCCATGAAATAACTCACACCAGACTGTCAAGTGTCAGAAGCTTGTGTTGTTCATCAGAGGCAATCCCACAAAAGTGCAGGACCCCAACGAGTGAACCACAGCTGGTCATTGATATTCCTATAGCTGGGTCTACCAAGTCTGATATCTACAAAGGACAGTTCAGTGTCAGCATTGTCAAGTTGAAAAGATAAGTGTCATTTAAGACACTGACCACCTATATATATGAACCAACAGCCAATAGTTGTGATAGGAAACAAATCTACAACAGTATTCAAATCATAATTCAGTCAGATGATGACAGTAATGTCTAAAGTCAGAGGACTAAGAGAACAGTGATACAGTAAAAGTGATTACAGTTTTCATTAACTTTATTGTTCAAGATCCTGAAGTCTAAAAGGTCAAGACTACTTTTTAACATTGCTGAGTGACGGTTTCTAGTAAAATCATTTTCTTCAAGGACAGAAAATCCTACAAAAACATTAGTTTAGAAATAATAGTAATTGTGTGAATATTTTTCATATATTTTAATGCTCATTTCCATATAGCAGAAATAGAATATCAGTGTATATATTAAAAGATTTTAATTGTACCTGAGGACTTATTCACTTTTTACACTTATGTTTAAAGTGAATGTTCATTTTATTTATCCCCTAGACATTCAGTAATCATAAGATAGTCACAGGGAGGAGACACCTTAAATCCTGGTACTACTTCTTACCAACTGGGCCAGGATTTTCACAGTCTGACTATTTTTATGATATCAATACTCCAGTGCTTATTTCTAAGACTGTGGTATTACTTGTAAGACCAGAACTCTTTACTGGCACCTGGATATCCATCTGCCAACCCTATTCTTACATAAATAACTAATTTTAAATAACCTCCTGCTACAGAGCCAACTTTCTATTTCTGCTGTGTAAAAAAAATTTTGTTGTAAAATTTTTTGGAAAGAGTTAACAAAGTAGAAAAAAAAATTTTTTTTTAGGAGTACCATTGAGTACAGATAAAGAAAGCTGTTTCATATATGGTGAAGTCAGTTTAATTAACTTTAATTTTAATTAAGTTAATTATATTGTAGTAATTTAGTTTGAGTAAGACAGCTTACCCTACTAGACTACAGATACATCATGGCTGACTTGGTCAAGTTTAGGTCTGCCACACTGCAGGTGGGAAAAGAGCTTGGCATGAGTGATGATGCTCTGGTCCAGTATGTCACAACAGAATGTGAAAAGTATATGGACAGAGAAGAAAAGAAATTGGAAGCAGAAAGAGCCCAGAAATTTGTAACAGAGAGAGAAGCCAAGAAATTAGAAGTAGAAGCAGAGAGAGAAGCCAAGAAATTGGAAGCAGAGAAAGTAGCCAAGAAATTGGAAGCAGAGATAGAAGCCAAGAAATTAGAAGCTGAGAGAGAAGAAAGGAGGTTACAAGCAGAGGCTGAGAGAGAAGAAAGGAGGTTACAAGCAGAGAGAGACCATGAGCTGAAAATGAGACAGCTTGAACTTGAACTTCAGGCTGGGACTAGCACCCATGCTAATAGCTCACCTCATTCTGAGAATAGCTCTTTTCAGAACATGGCAAATGGAGCCATGAGTTTCCACCTAGATCCATTTATTGAAAAGGAGGACGCAATTGAGTCGTACCTGGATAGGTATGAAAGGCTAGTCTCTACATATGGACTGGAAAAGGAAAAATGGAGTTTAAAGTTATCTCAGGGATTGAGAGGTATTGCATCTGATGTGTTTCTGAAACTCCCCAAAGAAGATCAGGAAAATTATGAAATACTAAAGCAAGCCTTACTTATTCGTTATGAAAAGAACTCAGAGGCATATAGGAAGAAATTTAGAACTTCTAAACCTCTACCTGGAGAAACATATAACCAGTTCTCAGCTAGACTAGAAACGTATTTGGTGAAATGGAGTAGTTTAGGTAAGTATCAGAAAACCTATGAGGATCTGAAAGAAATGGTTATGTTAGAGCAAGTGAAAGATTCCATGCCTCAAGAAATGAGGAAATTCCTTTTGGAACAAGGAGCAGAGAGACTGGAAGACATTTTGAAATGTGCAGAGAGATACCAAGCAGCTCAAGCTGAACTGGTAGGAACAAAAAGAAAGCAAGTAGAAGGATATAAGCCATCACCACAAAATACCAAGTTTGACCAAAAGGACCAACCGTACAGAAATAAGCCAAGATTTGATAATAAGGACAAGAACCCTCAGACTCAGGAAAAGAAACCCTACAAACAGGGAGATAAGTGGTGCAAAATTTGTAAGATGAGCAACCACAACACTGTAGAGTGTAAAAGGAAAACTCCTCATCACGCTGCATGTTTAGCAACAGGAAATAGCACAGATATGATGGAACTGACAGGGAGACAGAATAGCCTCCGTCATCCCCCTGTAAGTGAACTCGTAACCGTGAACGGCACTCGAGTCATGTGCTTATATGATACCGGCCTGGATTTTGACTCAGTTGTGAGTTCAACCCTAGTGCACCCTGATCAACTTACCACAGAGACCATGGAAATACAAGGGGCAACCAAGGGAACAGCAACCATGACACTTCCTATAGCTAGGATCAATGTGAAATCTTGCTACGTGGAAGGAGCGATAACAGCCACAGTGATAGATGACCCTATATACCCGCTGATATTGGGGTGTAGGTATGTATTTTTGGGTGACCCAGTAAAACCTGTTGTCATGGCAGCAGTCCAGACCAGGTCGAGCACCAAAAGAGAGGAGGAAAATCCTAATAATACTCAGCCAGAGCAGATGAAAAAGGCTCAAACAGAAGATGACACATTGAAGCCTTGTTTTGGCAAATTGCCAAAGGCCCATAACCCTCCAGAGAAAGGAGACTTGTATATGAAAAATGGACTACTGTATAGAAAAGCTGGTACAGAACCTCAAGGACATGGACAGCTGGTAGTGCCAAAATCATACAGGGAGAAAGTTATGGAGCTGGCACATGCTATTCCATTTAGTGGACACATGGGAATTGGTGCCACAAGTCAACGGATAGCTTGTCACTATTACTGGCCAGGGATCACGGAAGATATCAAACGATATGTGAAATCTTGTCCAGAGTGTCAACGTGTAGCCCCCAAGCATAGGACTGCACCCACAACTCTAGGAGAAATGCCAATCATGGGTACTCCATTCGAGAGAGTTGCAGTAGATATTGTTGGACCCCTCACTAGGACTAAGAGAAGGAATAGTTATATCTTAACTCTGGTTGATACATGCTCTATGTGGGGAGAGGCCGTAGCCATGGCATCTATAGATTCTAAGCATGAGGCAGAGGCACTGTTGACAATATTCACCAGGTTAGGGTTCCCACATCAAATATTTACTGACAATGGTTCTCAGTTCAAGGGAAAGCTAACCCAAGAAGTGTTCAGGATATTTCAAGCCAGACATTATCATTGCTCTCCTTATCACCTACAAGGAAATGGTCAAGTCGAGCGGTTCAATGGTATGCTCATTTCTATTCTCAGAAAGCTGGCAAGTGAAAAACCTGAAACTTGGGATGTATACTTACCCGCTGCATTATTTGCATATCGGGAAGTCCCACACAATTCCACAGGAATGGCACCGGCCACATTGTTGTTTGGCCGGCCTATAAAAGGTCCACTGGAAGGATTGCTGCGGACTTGGACAGATGAGAAGGCAGAGGAAAGTGTCACCTCATCAATTCAGTATGTAAATGAGTTGACATCTTGACTGAAAGCGGGCTGGAAACTGGCTAATGACAACCTTCGCAGAGCCAGAAAGAAGCATACTGAATACTATAACAAGAAAGCAAAGGATAGGGAACTTGCTGTTGGAGAAAAAGTGCTTCTTCTATTGCCCAGCAGTAACAACAAACTGCAGATTGGTTGGCAGGGTCCATATAAAGTGCTAGAGAAATTATCTAGGACTAATTACAAAATTGACAAGAAGGGCAAAGAAAAGGTGTATCATGTCAATCTGTTAAAGAAATATTATGACAGGACATCAACTGAGGTAGCCCATATGATGACTCTGGCCATCGCAACTGAAATGAAGCATGAACCACTAACCTCAATAGAGTATCCATTGAGACCGACTGAGACATATGAACAAGTCAAAATTAGTACTCAGTTAACTCAGGAACAGAGGGAGCAAGTTAAAGAGGTTCTAAAAACACATGCAGATGTGCTAACAGATAAACCGGGGTGCACCAACTTATTGAAATATGACATGAAGGTCATCGATCCAACACCGATCTGCATGAAGACCTACCCTATACCATATGCCAAGGCACAGGCATTGAAGGAGGAAATTGATTATTTGCTGCAAGAACACATCATCTCTAAGTCAGAATCACCTTACAGTTCAAGTGTTGTACTCTTGAGAAAACCAAGTGGAGAACACCGACTCTGTATCGATTAGCGGAAATTGAATGCGATCACTGAAACCCAAGCTGATCCATTACCGGATACTAATCAGCTGTTCTCGACACTAAGTACTGCGAAATACTTCTCTAAGGTCGATTTAAGTAAGGGATATTACCAGATTCCTGTCAAACCCGAGATCCGACACATGCTGGCTTTTAGCACTTCGGATGGCCACTACGAATTTAATGTACTACCATTCGGGTTGAAAAACGCGCCAAGCGTATTTTCAAGGATGATGAGGAAATTGCTGGAGCCCTTGAAAAACTCAACCATCACCAACTTTATGGATGACATTCTCATTGCCACTGAAACATTTGAGGATCATCTACATTCTCTATCACTGTTACTGGATAGACTCAGAGAGGCAGGTTTGACTGCTCGTCCAACAAAGTGTGTAATTGGATGTCAGGAATTAGAATTTTTGGGACATACAATTTGTCAGGGAAACATGTCTCCTGATCCCAAAAATATAGAAAAGTTAAGGGATGCACCTAGACCACAGACAAAAAAAGATGTAAAGTCGTTTGTATCATTAGGTGGATTCTACCAGAAATACATCAAAGACTTCAACACCTTATGTGCACCTTTGACTGATCTGACAAAGAAAGGAAAACCTGACACAATAAAGAGGACAGCAGAGTGTGAGCATGCATATTCAGAATTGAAGCATAAACTCACTAGTATGCCTATTCTGAAGTTGCCAGATATGACGCAAGAGTTTATAGTACGGACTGATGCAAGCAATCTAGGAATTGGGGCAGCACTTTTGCAAAAATCTCAGACCCAGACTGAGGAACTTTTGCCTGTTGCTTATGCCAGCCGCAAGTTGAACGCTGCAGAAAGGAATTACTCTACTATAGAGAGAGAATGTTTAGCATTGGTGTGGGCCATCAATAAGTTTCAACCCTATTTGTGTGGCAAGCCATTTGTGGTCCACTGTGATCATCAACCCCTGTCATTCCTGGCCTCATCACGTCATGCAAATAGTCGCTTGCTAAGATGGTCATTATTGATTCAGCCATATTCCTTCACTATTGAATATATTCCTGGAAAACAAAATGTGGGTGCGGATTTTCTCAGTCGCCATCCCACAGAGCTAGAGCAGGATAGAAGGAAGGAAAACTAACCTCGGAATGGTCGATTTGCAATTGTATTGTACCCAATAGTTAAGCTAGATATCATCCAGCTTAAAATATGGGGGAGCAATGTCGCAAAATTGGTTTCAATACATTGCAAACGCGGCTTCGCATAGTTTTACAGACCATTCACCTCTCGCTTATCACGGGACCGGCCGCTTACAAAATGGCGGTGTATCGACAAACTGTCGATGAGACATCGGCAATCGGCAAGGATAAATAGGAGCAAAATGGAATTATTGTGAAAAGGATTTCACCTTTTATTCCAGGAGAGGATTGTGTATAACTGTATATAAGGAAAAACAGTAGGAAGTTATCATTTATGGAGATCAATGCGTATTACGGCTGTCCACAGTTAAGCTGAAAGCCTGTAAACCCACTTCTGTTCTAAATACTAAAATCAACAAATAACAGTTTGTGAAATTACATGGATAGGAAAATAGAGATATATCGGCTGTATAAAACAAGATAGGATGGAACAGTATGAATAATATATAAGCCGAGGATGAGAAAGGGAAAGTTTCAGGCAACGCACAGATCCTTGTGAAATCACGGCTTCAGAAAGAAATTTCAGCCCGAGTTTTAAGCTGTGACGTCAGTGCCCCCCGATACGTCCGCCAGATCTTTATAAAAAAAGGCGGAGCGCTAAACAGAAAAGACACACTGAAAGTAGGTTTGAGACAGACTGGAGGCAGAGCTCGCCACTACACATATTCCATCTGAATTGTGAGCGGATCGCCAGAAATTTTCAGTCTAGTGTCTGGAGTCTGAGGGTTCCATGAAATAACTCACACCAGACTGTCAAGTGTCAGAAGCTTGTGTTGTTCATCAGAGGCAATCCCACAAAAGTGCAGGACCCCAACGAGTGAACCACAGCTGGTCATTGATATTCCTATAGCTGGGTCTACCAAGTCTGATATCTACAAAGGACAGTTCAGTGTCAGCATTGTCAAGTTGAAAAGATAAGTGTCATTTAAGACACTGACCACCTATATATATGAACCAACAGCCAATAGTTGTGATAGGAAACAAATCTACAACAGTATTCAAATCATAATTCAGTCAGATGATGACAGTAATGTCTAAAGTCAGAGGACTAAGAGAACAGTGATACAGTAAAAGTGATTACAGTTTTCATTAACTTTATTGTTCAAGATCCTGAAGTCTAAAAGGTCAAGACTACTTTTTAACATTGCTGAGTGACGGTTTCTAGTAAAATCATTTTCTTCAAGGACAGAAAATCCTACAAAAACATTAGTTTAGAAATAATAGTAATTGTGTGAATATTTTTCATATATTTTAATGCTCATTTCCATATAGCAGAAATAGAATATCAGTGTATATATTAAAAGATTTTAATTGTACCTGAGGACTTATTCACTTTTTACACTTATGTTTAAAGTGAATGTTCATTTTATTTATCCCCTAGACA
Source organism: Oreohelix idahoensis (assembly GCA_024509875.1). Taxonomy (NCBI): domain Eukaryota; kingdom Metazoa; phylum Mollusca; class Gastropoda; order Stylommatophora; family Oreohelicidae; genus Oreohelix; species Oreohelix idahoensis. The sequence continues at coordinate 379,739 of JAMPIV010005309.1, forward strand.
TTCATCCTGGTACTACTTCTTACCAACTGGGCCAGGATTTTCACAGTCTGACTATTTTTATGATATCAATACACCAGTGCTTATTTCTAAGACTGGGGTATTACTTGTAAGACCAGAACTCTTTACTGGCACCTGGATATCCATCTGCCAACCCTATTCTTACATAAATAACTAATTTTAAATAACCTCCCGCTACACTTTATTGTGTGAGAATGTTTGACAGCCAGCCACGTCTCATTACATTTAGCAACATTTACTATACACAACAGTAAATATCAACACATACATTTGCAAAAAATGGGATAAAAGAGCTGGCTGTTAATTAAGTAATCAAATTTCATTCCATTGGTTTCATTTTTCACGTCTTTCAATATATTTTTTTGATGGGTCGCTCTATAGACTCATAGCCAATGCATCCAGTTAAGTTGAATGCAGTGATCCAATAAAGGTGAAATGGAATGGAAAGGAATGCAGCAGAAAGAGCACATCATTTTTAGACAGGTTACTTGCTCATATAGAAATAATAATAACAACTAATTAAAATAATAATAAACTAATTAAAATAATGTATGTAATAATAAACATCAACAAACATTTTGACAGGAGATGTATATGATGGATTCTAAAAATGGTATGATAACAGTAAAATAAAAAATGTTACCTGTGTAACTCTTGAAACCCTTTCATTACTCTTCAGCTCCTTGGGGAGCATAGGCCTTAAAACTCATGCCAAGTCCTGTCACATGCTCTTAGCTCGAGGTCTTTGTTAATCTTGGTGTATCATGTTTTTCTATTCTAACACCAATTTATGAAAGTCTGTAACTTCTTGGTTGTTGATTTTTCACTGTTCATGTTTCAGAACGATACAGTAGGACTGACTTGACATTTGTGTTGAAGATTCTTATTTTTGTGTTGGACTTGATTTTGTTTCTAATACTTAACTTTCCTATGGCAGTATCTGATGTGTTACAATCTTTACCTTTTTACTGTTTAGGATACATTTCCCTGTCAGTGGTCATGGGCTTTGAGAATTCTCATTAGTTCTTGTCTTTTAAGGATATACCTTTGTTGTTCAATAGGCAGTGTGGAATTTTATTTTATTACATGCAGTTGTCACATGTAGGCTGTTTGAAGGTAGATTTTGCTTCATGCACCCAGTCTTAGGTACTTACTGATTCTGATCTGAGAATTGTTAACTTTTAATCAGTATTCTAAATAACATTATCACACACTTCCAGGGGTGTTATACACTTGTGAGTCCTACCCCATTACTTTTTCCAGTCTTCAAAAATGAATGTCTCAGCTGTGGTTCTTAATCTGCCTGCTAACTCCCTTGACTGGCGATGAGATGTAGTATCCTTTCTATTGCTTTCATAGTAGCCTGAATAGCTGCCTTATGTTTTTTAAGTCCAGCATGATATAGTAAATGAAGGAGTATAACATCCTGTATACTCTTGTCTGAGTTGCAGGTCTACAGCTAAAATGGTCTACTATTTTTTACTCTGTTTAATTGTTTTGTTTTGCTTGTAATACTGGTAGTAAGTCTGCACATACTGGATTTGATATTTGTACCAATCTTGCTGTGATTTCAAATGCCTTTACCAATGCTACCAGTTTTGCTGTAAATACTACTGTTTTTATTTTAAATATTTGATAGGTTGTGTCTAATCAGAATTTGTATGACTATTCCTATTCCAAGACCTGCTATAATGATTTTAAGGAAACGTGTCCTCTTAAATGCAGAATGAAAAAAATGTTGCGGCCACAAGGCCTTCGTCAGGGACAGACAAACAAAAAAACAGAAGGGAAAGAAAGTGAGAATTAAGTGGAGAACATAAAACTATAAAATTAAGAGAAAACACTCCCTGATGTGTGTCACATGTTGGAAATAAAATGTCTGCCTTGTGACAGCAATGTAGGTTTTTTTCTTGTCCTTTCTCCCAGTAAGACGTATCACTATTTGTGTTTTTTTTTTTTCATTCTATAGTTTTACCCCCGTCTTATGGCAGTCTTCCTCATATACTCATATCATATCTCTTAAATGCATAGTGACTGTACTTCATATCACAGTGACCTCTTTGACAAAAGTACTTTTGATATTTTTTTGAGCAGTAATATTTAATTGTAATCATTAATTTGCTCATTGCAAGTTTCAAGAGGCAGTTATATCCATTGATTTATGAATTGATTTGGCTGGCTATCTTCACAATATCTACTCTTATTCAAGGAAAGCAGGAACTGAGTCAGGTGTTTTGTTTGACTTAATTGTTGTACATGAGCTTTGACAGGGGATTTCAATGAAGTAGATGTTCTTAAAGTTTTTTTTGTTTTTTTAAGATATGTGTGGATTTACCTTGTGACTAGCTGACTTCTGTCCAATAGTAAGGGGGTGTTAAAGGGTTGGTGTTGCCAATTGAATTAATGTGTTCAGATCTCTGGAAAGCTCCACAATTTTTCTTGCATTTATCTTAGGGTTATGTTTGTCTTTGGAGTTTTAATAATCTCAGTACTTGTATTTTGCTTTTAATTTCCATCAGGTGTGTTACAGTTCAGCCATATTTGAAGACATTGCTGGGATGCTTTACAATCTTTTGGATGCAAAAAGGCTTTACCTGACTTACCTAGCCAATTTGAAACTCACCCATATACCACTGTTTGGTGAGCAGACCACTGGTGAGTCTTCAGTGTGATAATATCTTGGAAACTCATGTAATGGTACATGGAAAAAAAATATCACACATTAAACATTGGTGTTTTGATAGTAAGAGCCAGGGATCCAGACCCCCAGGATGACCCAGAGTCCGCTGGGAGGACAACATTAGACAATCTTTGAAGGACCGAGGACTAGAATGGAACCAGGCCAGGAGGAAGACAGCCGATAGGATAGTCTGGCGCTCTCTCTTCCAAACCTCTACACCTCACGGTAAAAGGGGAACGACTAAGTAAGTAAGTTTTGATAGACATAAATGATAAAGAAACTTGCTGTTTTTAATCTCTTGAAACCGTCCTGATGACTTAACCCATTAAGCACCGAAATGAAAAACATGTTATGGCATGATTAACTTTTTACAATCAAGGTTTATGTACACATATAAGTTGTAATTCTTATATTTATATTCATAAATGGGTCCTTGCGTAGATTAGAAGGATTGAAATGCTATGACAAGAACCAGATAAGTACCAGTGGAACAAGAGATGAGAAGAAGATGCTGAAGATGGATCAGACACACGTTGAGGAAACCTGATGATAGCATTCCCAGACAGTCCTTGTTCTGAATTCCCCAGGGCAAGAGAAGTACAGGTAGACCAAAGAACACATGGAGACGAGAGCTAGAGACAGAAATAACAATGATGAGGAACATGTGTAAAGACCTTGAGCTGATGGCATGCAACAGGACAACTTGGCATGTGTTTGTTGAAGGCTTATGTTCCATGGGGAGCTAAAGGGTACTGACTGACTGATTGATTGATTATATTTATTATTAAATTGTTTTTTCTTAAATACATTTGTTTACTGCTTGCTTAAAACATAACTCATGGAAACAATTGGCATTCATTTTGGTGCAGGGGTAAAGTCTGACAACTTACTGAGACCAAAAGATTTAAGATCTCACAATAGCTTAGACTCATGGGCTGCATTTGGCTGTTTCCTTGCCTTGTACCTATCAAGACATGTCTTTATATATTCCAGATAATGCACAGCTTACTCAGAACCTTCCTAATTTGGCGACACCAGGAAAAATGTCAAAATCAGCTGTTGACATGAGGTACTACAATGACCTGATGAATACCATTCCCCAGGAGAGTGTGAGTGTGGCCCTTGTTATGCACTGTATGCTAGAACAGGTTTGTATAAAGTATTAAGAGATTTTCTGTATTTTATTATATATATGAGTGCCAACTGTGTGATTTAACTTTTAATATATTAGTTCCAATTGTTCCAAGATATGAGTAACAACTGTGTGAAGATTTCTTAACTTTTATTAAATGAGTTCTTAGCGTTCCAAGATATGAGTGTGAAGTGTGTGAAGATTTCTTAACTTTCTTGAATTGGTTCTGTGTGTTCCAAGATATGAGTGCCAACTGTGTGAAGATTTTTTAACTTCTATTATATGAGTTCTAAGTGTTCCAAGGTAAGAATGCCAACTGTGTGAAGATTTCTTAACTTTTATTAAATGAGTACTAAGCGTTCTAAGGTATGTGTGCCATCTGCGTGAAGATTTCTTAACATTTATTATATTAGTTCTAAGCATTCTGAGATATGAGCGCCAAGTGTGTGAAGATTCATTAAATTTTATTATATAAGTTCTAAGTTTTCCGAGATATGTGTGCCAAGTGTGTGAAGTTTTCTTAATTTTTATTATGTGAGTTCTGAACGTTCAAAATATGAGTGCCAAGTGTATGAAGATTTCTTATTTTGTTATTATTGAGTTCAAAATGTGCTAAGATTTTCAGTAATTACTGGTAATATACAGCTGTTTGTCCTCTATAATATTATTGCTTAAGAATAATGGCACATTAAAACATTGAAAAAAATTACTTTTTTTACTGCAGTTTCCAACAATACATTTTCTGGAAGGGTTTTATCGCCTTATATTGAATGTCTACAGCACTGTGACCTGAAAGCCCAATCTCCAGTAAGAATTTGACCCCGTGTCGAAAAGGTCCAACAGGGTTTAACTAAAAGTATGCGAACAAACAGCCGTGAATAAGACATTGTAAAAACCATCTACCAAGCATGTCAGAGATGGCAGATTGTGACAGTCTTCCAGATGTGGAGAATGGTTGTGAATAAGGGCTTGCCCAGATAAGCAATCATGAACAGCTGGCAGCAGCCATCAAAAGGAAGGCAGGATAGCTACTGTAGCACTGCCACTCATTTTATGGGTTGATTGGTTTTCGTTACCACCTTCAGTTCAAGCATAGGCACTTCATTTACTGTCACTTTGATATACAAGCTGCCGCTTCAGTTGTTAAGACCGAAGGAAAATAATACTGGCTTGTGATCTAGTGGAATACTGCTTCAATCTCAGGCTCTAGGTGAAGGCTTCTGGGAGGGATGCTGACCATTGATTTTTCTTATTTTTATCTGTACAAACTAACAGGCTGCTTGCTGCAATACCAATGAGGACATTGTGTACAAACACAGTGTACTAGAAGAATCTGGTCGATTGAACAATCATCTCATCTCAACCCATAACCCGTCATGGGTCGCAGGGGTGCCGTGGTGGAAGCATCAGCAGACAGGGTCCTCCACTGCTCTCTATCCTCAGCAATGCGTACAAGTGTGGAAAAACCATGCCCTGCCCATTCTTTGATGTTATCAGCCCAGGATTTTCTTTGCCTTCCTCTTCTCCGTTTACCTTCGACTGTTCCCTGGAGGATCGTTTTTGAAAGGGAGTCATGATGAGTTACATGCCAAAACCAGGCAAGCTTTTGACGTTTCTTCTTCTTTGATCCTTAGCCGCCGACAGTCAAAGCAGTCAGTGGCCATCACGCCTGGTGGCGTCCTGTAGGGCAACAACAAATTTATGCCACTTTGCTCTGTCGGTGGCCATCCTTCATACAGTGCCCCAACGCTGGTTCATTCTTTGCATCTCAGCCTCCACAGTCCTCCGCCAAGTTGTTTTTGATCGGCCTCTCTTTCATTTTCCATCAGGGGTCCATAGCATAGCTGTTCTTGTGATGGCATCGGGGTCTCTTCTGAGGACATGGCCAACCCAGCTCCAGCGTCTGCCAGCTATGATGGTGTGCATGTCCTCTTGCTTGCTCCGAGTAAGCAGATCTTGGTTAGTGATGGTATTCGGCCAGAAGATTCGGTGAATTTTTCTTAGGCATGTTGTGTGAAAAGAGGACAATTTCGACATTTCCTTCTCTGTAACTCTCCAGCATTCCGCACCATAGAGAAGCACAAAAAGCACACAGCTCTGATATAATCTTAATTTTGTGCTTGTGCTGTACTGAGAGAACTTCCAGATGTTGTTTAGACTTTCAACGTTTCACTACTGACAAAAGTGGTTCTTGGTGGCCTGCATAGGTGTTTATTTTCTCTCTAACATAGACATTTGTTTTGTGCTCTTTATAGCAAATGCGCAAAATTCTTCTATAACATTTATACTCGAAAGCCTGAATCCTTCGCTCTGTATCTGCAGTGGGTGTCCAGCCCTCACACCCATACAAGAGAATAGATAATACAAGTGATTTGTATAATTTGATCTTCACAGGAAAACTGATGTTACTTTTCCAGATCACATTCAGCCTTGTCATGGCAGCTGAGGCCATCTCAAGTCTTGTCTTGATTTCTTTACTTGATCTTCCATCACTACATATAGTGGACCCCAGATATTTAAAGGTGTTAACTTCTTCTAACTTTTGCCCATTTAACGAAATGTTGGTTGAAACATGTTTCTTATGGCTATTCACCAATATCTTGCTTTTTTCTATATTAATTTCCATCCCATACGTTCTTGTTATTTTCTCCAGTCTAGAGGTAAGGTCTTGAAGTTCTGATTCTGTTCCAGCTATAAGATCAATATCATCAGCAAAACATAGATTGCAAAGAGGTTGGCCTCCAATCGATATGGTTGTTTTATAATCGTAGAGAGCCTCCTGCATAATATGTTCTAGATATATATTAAAGAGCACTAGGGACAGGATACATCCCTGATGAACTCCTGCAGTTGTTTTGAAAAATTCTCCAATGTCATTGCTTGCAAAAACAGCACTGCTTGCGTCCTTGTATAGTGCTTCAATGATATCTATGATGTTGGTATCAAAATTGAATTTTCTCATTATTTGCCATAAGCCTTCATGCCAGACTCGATCGAAGGCTTTTGTGAAATCGATGAAGTTATGGTATAAATCGCGTTGATGCTGGAGATGTTTTTCAATCAGTAATCTAATATTGAAGATTTGTTCTGAGGTACTTCTTTTTGGTCTAAAGCCAGCCTGTTCCTTGGACAAGATTTCTTCTGATTTCTGTTTTATTCTGTTCAAAAGTATCCTTAACATCACTTTACTTGGATGACTAATAAGGCTAATGGTTCTGTAATTCTTGCACATTTTTAGATTTCCTTTCTTTGGAAGCCGTATTACTAATGACTGTGCCCACTCTTTTCGCCATTTTTTAGTACTCCATATCTTCTGGCAAATTGTTGTCATGAATTTTACTATATCTGGTCCTCCATATTTCAAGAGCTCTGCTGGGATATTATCCACACCCGGTGACTTCCCTCCTTTCATCGAACATATAGCCTCTTCCACTTCTTCCCGTAATATTGCTGCATTTCCGAGTTCCCTGTTTTCACACTTAATGTTGTTTAATATGCTATTAAGCAATTGAACAATATAAAACGTTTATTCCAATCTCTCTATTTTCTCAATCTCAGACTATGAAATGACTGACTCTTACAAACTGAGGCAGTCCAATGGTGGATACAAATATACATATTAATGTTCCTTTAGATCGTGGCAACCTCATCTTTGGTTTTGATATCAGCTTATAATTACCACATTATGACAGTGAAACAAAAAGTTCAACTTACTGTACATGATGAATCCACACACACACAATGTTCCTGGAAAATGTTGACCAATACACCAAAATAGATAACTTGATGAGGTACAATAACAAAATCTGAGGACGTGGGGTGGATTATTCTGCTAAACATTTTGACTGCCTTATCATACAAAACAGTTCCGTTGCAATTACAATCATACTAATCTTCTCTGAGTTCTACTCACTCCTAAGTTCGGTCAAACTTATTATAGCAGTTCCACTTCATGAATCGCTCACTATCTAGGTTCATCTTCTGTTTCTAGGAGAAGAAAAATTCCTTCTCAACTCTCTTCACTATCTAAACTCTTTGGCCTGCAGACTAAATATGCTGCTCCACCAAAACCTCAGTGGCGAACTACGTCCTAACACTTCTTTGTCTGGTCAAGAACTGCCCAGGGAAAAAACAAGTTAGCTTAGTACAACCTTTTGACCACTAACTAAATCACGCTTCTTCATTGGTTTGTCTACCAACCCAAAATCCAATCAATTTTTATGTTTTATAATTACCCCTACTTTTTGTAATACGCTCGATTGAGCTATGCGACCAGTATCACGCCATGCTATTTTTAACTTGGCCTTGCATCATAATAGCTTTACACGCTAGTCCATGAAGGTTCTCGATGTTTTCCTATTCTAAACTTGAAATTGTCAGTATCTTTTAACCACCTAATCTTACAATATCCATTTGCATCTCATTCTTCTCGTTTCGTATTTACGAACAATAAAAGTCCAAACACTATGTTTGTACTCTGTTTAGTTTCAAAGTTACTCTTCCAACTACTGTGCCTGTGGCCTACAGTGATGGTTTCAATACTCTTATCTACATTCCCAGCTACACTACCATTATCTCGATGAAATGCCTCATTTACTTAATGAAGTAACTTTCAAGTGATAGGGAAGTACCTTAACACTTCCTCGAGCCACTGCTGCCTTGTAAGTAGGAGATGTCCTAAAGGCTAGCAGAATTGGGTAAACAAATCCCACAAAAGCATGGGGAAAACCACTAGCTCATAGGGTTACTAACATGACAAAGCAATAGCAATAAGCTAAATAAGTGATGATCGATCATCAGATCAGGTCAGGCCATTATTTTTTTTTTTAGATTATTTGATATTTCCTGCGGTACTGTAGTTTGTTTCCTCGTGTTGAAATTTCTATTTTCTTTAGTACCTTTATTTGTTAATTAATTTTTTTGTTCCATCTGCCTACTGTGTCATTTGTCAGTTTCTCATAGCCTTTCTACATTTCTTATCATCTGTTTATGACTGTGACTAACGAACAGTTATCTCAAAACATCCTATGTTTCTAGTTTGTTGTTCAGTTGTAAAATCTTCCTTCTTCTTCTTTGGTGTTCTCTTGTCACCGTACAGTTTTTCCCTCAACTAGGGTTGGAGAAGGCCTTGCTACCACCCAGCTCCTCTCATGGAGCTGACAGTTTTGGAGTATATGCTGTACTGTTTGTTTGTCCTCCCTGCATGGACACTATATCTGATTTTCATTTTGAACAAATGACCGGTTCTTAGTCTGAAAATTGTCATTTTATCTCTTCTTGGTAATGTAAGATATGGTTCTGCATTATCAGACTCTGGATGTTCCTTATGCCTTTTTTGTTCTATAGTTATTTCTGATTATTGTTTTTATCTCTTTATATGTAGCCCTGTCTTATGTTTGGTTTTCTTTCTTCCTTTTTTTTTGGCAAGTTGATCTTCCTTCTCATTTGCATATATCTTGCAGTGAGAGGAGATCCACTATACTTTTACTTTTTTGAATTTATAGATGGTTTCCATTAGTGCTTCTGCCAGGCTGTCTGATTTATTGTTTTTATTGTTCCCGAGGGTTGCGATGACTGATAGTGAGTCTGTGAAGAGTACTATCTTGTCTCTAGCAAAGTCTTTATTTTCCATGATGACAATTGCAGCTGTTTTTAGTGCTTCTGCCTCTGTTTTAAAATTGTTTGAGAATTTTCCAGTGGCCATTGAGATGTGTAGTTCCTGAACATTCTTTAATTTTGTGTGTACACCTCCATCTCTATTTTTTTGTAGCTTTTGTTGCTGAACCGTCTGTATATATGTGGGTCCCTTCTGTGGTTGGGTACATCTTTCTGGTGTATTTTATAGCTAGGTATTTAATTTCTTCATCTATCTGACTGCATTTTTCATCACTCCTGGTATACTGTTGATCAGCTCTGGAAACCATGTTCTCTTCCATGGTGGGAACGTGCTGCTAGTCATTATGGGCTCTGTTGTTGTCTGTACAAGTGTGGCATAGTGGGGTCTAGCTCTTCTGCATTTTTGGCAAAGTTGCTTTTCTTGAGTATGCCTCGACCATAACCTTTCAGTCTGTTATTCATTGGGTGGCTTGTGAGTCTTTTAAAGTTGTTTGTCTGTTGTAGTACTCTGTAATCTTTTCTGTCACCCATGGATTGTAGTTTTGATATCTTGCTCACTGTTGTAAAATGGACTCCAATACATTTGGTCTATTTTTTAAGTGTGCCATTTTTTTATTTGTTAAGCCTGTCCGCAAGAGAGAACATAAATGTTGAAGTTATCATATTACTGAAGGGTCATTAACCCATGGGGAGAAATCAGGGTGGGGCTTCTCTGCAAGTTTAAAATGGCAGAATTGTCACTGAACATAGCACAGCTTACACGATTACAACCTCCAGCATGAGAATGGAGGTAGAGGCAGCTACTGCAGCCTTAAGGTGGCTGTCTGAAACTTCATTAACAAGGGCAGTTATTGTATCAGACTCACAATCCATACTTCGGAATGTTCAAAGTGGACGACTTTGGCATGAATGGAGAACCTCCATAGAAGCCTCAAATCTTCAGGAACTGGTGTGGATCTACTATCCTCGTCATGCAGGGGTACGCGGCATTGAGAGAGCTGACAGACTAGCTTCACGAATGCCCATTGAAGGTGCATTAGATATGGATAAGGGAGACATACTGAGAGCAATTAATGATCGCCTATTAGAGAATAACACTGCAGTTGATGAATCAAGACTAAGATTGCTGGAATTAGGCATCAAATGTAAGACCAGCAGGGATGGGCAAATGAGAGGACACATCCGGCGTGTATACAACTAGTGTGAAACAGGAACAATTAGCATTCATACCCTTCGACTTTGCTGAGGGAGACTGAGCACCTATGGGTTTGCCTGGAGTGCAATGACATAGATTCTGATCAAGACTAACAATAATTGTGCAGTCATGAACACTAGAGTCATGCCAGTACATGCTGTATCAAAACTGTCATGAGATTAATTGCTCTATTTCTATTATTAATTCTATGTGCAGCTTGTTAAAATATAAATAGTATTCCCTGTGTCCATGTTTGGTTTACTTACATTGTTTACCTTTTAGGTGGTGGCAACAGAAAAGGCAATTGATATACCTGGTGAGCTGTCTACCCCAGTAAGAGCAGACGGATTGAACTCTGAATTGTCAGTTTACCTTGCTGAGATCGCAGCCAAGCTTGGCTTGGAATCTCAGGAGCATGAGGCAAGTTGTTATTTTTTTTAAAACTGTTTTCTTCTGCTTCTTAATTATTATTTGTTAAACCTTTCCCAATAGCTGTTATTAAGAAGAGTCCTGGTAAGACTTTCGGATGACATCAGCTGTTACTAAGAAGAGTCCTGGTAAGACTTTCGGATCACATCAGCTGTTACTAAGAAGAGTCCTGGTAAGACTTTCAGATCACATTAGCTTTTACTAAGAAGAGTCCTGGTAAGACTTTCAGATCACATTAGCTTTTACTAAGAAGAGTCCTGGTAAGACTTTCAGATCACATCAGCTGTTACAAAGAAGAGTCCTGGTAAGACTTTCAGATCACATTAGCTTTTACTAAGAAGAGTCCTGGTAAGACTTTCAGATCACATCAGCTGTTACTAAGAAGAGTCCTGGTAAGACTTTCAGATCACATTAGCTTTTACGAAGAAGAGTCCTGGTAAGACTTTCAGATCACATTAGCTTTTACTAAGAAGAGTCCTGGTAAGACTTTCAGATCACATCAGCTGTTTCTAAGAAGAGTCCTGGTAAGACTTTCAAATCACATCAGCTGTTACTAAGAAGAGTCCTGGTAAGACTTTCAGATCACATCAGCTATTACTAAGAAGAGTCCTGGTAAGACTTTCAAATCACATCAGCTGTTACTAAGAAGAGTCCTGGTAAGACTTTCAGATCACATCAGCTGTTTCTAAGAAGAGTCCTGGTAAGATTTTCAAATCACATCAGCTGTTACTAAGAAGAGTCCTGGTAAGACTTTCAGATCACATCAGCTGTTACTAAGAAGAGTCTTGGTAAGACTTTCAGATCACATCAGCTGTTACTAAGAAGAGTCCTGGTAAGACTTTCAGATCACATCAGCTGTTACTAAGAAGAGTCCTGGTAAGACTTTCAGATCACATCAGCTGTTACTAAGAAAAGTCCTGGTAAGACTTTCAGATCACATCAGCTGTTACTAAGAAGAGTCCTGGTAAGACTTTCAGATCACATCAGCTGTTACTAAGGAGAGTCCTGGTAAGACTTTCAGATCACATCAGCTGTTACTAAGAAAAGTCCTGGTAAGACTTAAAGATCACATCAGCTGTTACTAAGAAAAGTCCTGGTAAGACTTTCAGATCATTTCAGCTATTACTAAGGAGAATCCTGGTAAGACTTTCAGATCATTTCAGCTGTTACTAAGGAGAGTCCTGGTAAGACTTTCAGATGACATCATCTGTCATCTCCACATCAAAGAATATCTGCATATGATCTTCACTGTTTCTGTCTCTTGTTCTTAATGGTACACTCTGATAAGCTGTTTCCGGTCTATCTTTTAATGCCATCTTCTCCTTTATAGCATTGCTTTCCTCTTGCATGTTTGCTTTCACAGGTGTTATGTCTTTTTGAGTGTCCAGATTATGTCTAATTTTGATGACATTTATTAATTCTCTGTACTTTTACCTGTGTCTCACCAGGGTCTGAAAGGGGAGAAAGGAATAGTTAACACTGTGCCAAATCAGACATGTCGTAGAAGGTGACTAGGGAGGGCTGAATGTACGGCCAGTTACCCCAGGATTTGGACTGGATTAACTTGAGCCCTGGCGAGTACATTTGAAGAAGTGTCGTCGGCCAGGGACTGGCGGCTCCTGAGCCGACCCAGCTCTAATGGGTACCTCCGAAATCGGCAAGTGTCTGCCTGAATGGCGAGGGACACCTGTCTCTGTGCAAGAAAAAAGGGATACTCATATAAAATCAGTCTCAGGTTAGACATACTAACCTGAGATTTTGTCTTGAGTAATAGCGGGCGTACAAAAACAAAACAAAAAAAACATTGCATGTAAATCAAAATAAGTCGGCACAAAAATCAGAATCTCCAGCTCAAATGTCAAGGCATTCCTGTTGTATGGCTCTGAAACATCAACAAAAACAACTCCCAAGAAATTACAAACTTTCATAGATGGATGCTTATGTAAACTAGAAGGATTGAAATGGTTTGACAAGATCACCAGTTTGAAACTGAAGACAAGGACCAGACAAGTGCACTGTGAACAAGAATTGGACAGGACCCAGATTCAGGAAACCTATTGATAGTAATACAAGGCATTACCTGTAGCACATGATGATCCTAATCTGAGATGGTGGTTCCACTGGTACCCCCAATAACTTTGTTCTATTTTCTATTGACCTTACTTGGATCATGACTGTGCAAGGGACAATATATTTATGCATTTGTTGTGGGAAAACTGTGTTTTAATCTTTAAATTTGCTAAATTTACGATCCAAGGAACTGCACAGTTCTTTGCCATGCCCCAGCTTGCCCCATCCATAAATATGGTGCTGACCTGTATACTGATGGGAAAACTCTGTCTGTTTATATAGATATTTTTCTGAAGTCTTTCCACCTAAATTATGATGTTCAGTTGAAGTCTTTCAGAAAGTACCCTTATAGGTTCTGCCTTCCATTTCAGATGCTGTCAGAAGTTTTGGACCTTCCTCCAGATTCCCAGGAAAAAGCCAACCCTCCTGAGCTAATCAATATTAATGATGAAATTTGTATCAGAACACATCATCTGAAGCCTCACTATGGATTTGATGCAGAAGGTGAGCCATACAGAAATAGCTTAGCAGTGAACTTTCTATGTAAACAGTTATTTTAGATATTTAAAACTTGTTGTCCTGTGTCCCTAGGTTGCTGATCCATCACATAATCTTTTGTCCAAAAGGGTGAGGGTATTTCTCTTAGTCTGGTCTCTTTTCTTAGATATTTCTGGCTTGGGATACCTGTCTGAGAGGTAGTGCATGACTCTTAGTGTCATTAGAATACTCAAACCTTCTTAATGCACCCAGATGGCAGGCAGTATGGGAGAAACTATTCACATTAATCAGGAGATTTAAAATGTTTCATTTATTATTTTAAGAGGAATTGTAGCTCTTATGAGAACAGATCAATAAGCAAAAAAAAAGCAGTAATTTTTTTTTAATTAAACGTACACCCGCTATTACTTGAGGCGAGAATCTCCGGTTAGTAAATCTAACCTGAGTCTGATTTTCATGTGAGTATCCCTTTTTTCCCCTGTACACTGACAAGTGTCCACTCGCCATTCAGGCAGATACTCGCCGTCTTTGGAGGGTACCCATTAGAGCTGGATTGGCTCAGGAGCCGCCAGTCCCTAGTCGATGACGCTCCTGCAAATGTCTTTGCCAGGGCTCGAATTAATCCAGTCCAAGTCCCGGTCGACGACACTCATTCAAATGTCCTTGCCCAAGCTTGAAGCTGGATCACACGATCCCCAGCGCAGTGTAGTAACCATTACACCAGTGTGGCTCACCAAAGCAGTAATGAAAAACAGCTTCAAAGAAAAATAGCATAGGGAATGCCTATAATCAGGTATAACAGAAGCACACTATTCCTTGCCAAGAACAGGTAAAAAACAAAGGTAAAGGTCCCATAGCAGATACTGCCATAGGGTAGTGAAGTGTTAGAGACTTCACTATACTTGGTCCAGCATGGAGAGGTAGGGTGACCAGTTCCATTCCCTGCTGCTTTTCCTTCCCTAACTCAAGAGCAAAGTCAGGTACCCATTTACAGCTGGGCATACTGAAACGTGATGATACTGTGAATCAAACCAGGCATCTTTGCCGTGAGAGACCAGAGCTCTAACCATTGTCAATCAGACACTCGTCAAGATGAGACCAAGAAATAATCTTCAGACTGAGAACTGGTCACTGACGACTCAAATATCATGTGTTTAATAAATGAAAAATTGGATGGACAAATATGTTTCTTTGTGAGTAAGACAGGCAAACAGTAGAACATGTCCACCTGAGGAGGACAAACAAACAGTAGAACATGTCCTCGTGAGGAGGACAAACAAACAGTAGAACATGTCCTCATGAGGAGGACAAACAAACAGTAGAACATGTCCTCGTGAGGAGGACAAACAAACAGTAGAACATGTCCTCGTGAGGAGGACAAACAAACAGTAGAACATGTCTTCGTGAGGAGGACAAACAAACAGTAGAACATGTCCTCGTGAGGAGGACAAACAAACAGTAGAACATGTCCACCTGAGGAGGACAAACAAACAGTAGAACATGTCCTCGTGAGGAGGACAAACAAACAGTAGAACATGTCCACATGAGGAGGACAAACAAACAGTAGAACATGTCCTTGTGAGGAGGACAAACAAACAGTAGAACATGTCCTCGTGAGGAGGACAAACAAACAGTAGAACATGTCCTCCAAGAGTATTGGCTCCATGAGAAAAGCAGATCGGCAGCATGGCCTTCACCAACCTCCTTGAAGGAGAAATTTTATGGCAGCAAGAGAAACCAGAGGCCAACTTAATGAGAGAGACAGGCATGGTTAAATGAGAGGGAATGAAGGAGAGATCATTATAATTCTAAGACATAATATCCTAGTCATTCTGACAGAAATGGTGGTTCACTTAGGGCAATGGAGAATGCATTTGGTGATGGTGAACTATCATATTTACTCAACTATAAGTCAACTCCTAGACTTAAAAACCATCCAAAATTAAAGACCCAATTATAAGTTGAATGAGTTTTTCATGGATTCCAAATTCCTGCATTGCATTGGAATTTCCTTGGCTTTCTGAAATTTTTGTTCACTTTCAGCTTAATCCTTTCCCCTTTAAAATGCTTGAAATTGCCCCAATAATAAGTAAAATGTATGTGAGAATAAATGAATTCAGTATAAAAGATGAGAGAAAGGAAGAGCAGAATGTCAGATCAGACTGCATGCCCAATCTTCAACCCTTTGAAAATAATATTCGTTCGTTCGTTAACCCAGAAAGTCTTTATTACTGTTGTTGATCATTGGTCAGTAGCAACAAGATCTCTGTATTTAGCAAGACCTGAGTTATAAGCAGATTTATGTACCTACATTAAAATGCTTCCATTTTTCTGAATATTGTTTGTAGAGGTGATTGATTTTTCATGATTGTTTTTTTAAGTCAAGGCTTTCCATTTGAGTGAATATTTGCTTTGGGATTTGAGAAGTGACTTATTTTATTTTATCAGAATGCTAACCGTGCGGACGAAACATGTGAATATTGAATAAGGGCATGATTTAGGCTCTGATAGTGACACTGACGAAATTGTATCTAGTGAAAGAATTAATGGCATTGCTGATAGATCAAACGGAGGCTGAAATTTGAAAGTTGAAATTTGTGACTAAGTTAAAATGTGTTTTACTTAAGATATTTTTATAAAAACAAACATTTAGTGAAGCAGCAATTTTGTATCTGGAGAATAAAGGTGTAGAAATGGTTAAGTACATGGGAGCAGCAGGCGTCTTATTACTCCTGAGGGTCCTACGGGCAGCTTGGTGCAAAAAGACCATACCAAAGGACTGGGAGATTGCCAACATAACACCCATTTTTAAAAAGGGTGGCAACTGACAATTTGGAAACCATAGAGGCATATCCCTTCTCCGTCTCTGACAGCTTGGCAAGGAAGAACATTCCAGCACCTCTGATACGTGCTATGCAGAGCTTCTACAAGTCTTGCAGAAATTATGTGAGGATGGCAAACCATAAGTCAGAAGAGTTCAGGACCGCCACTGGTGTAAGACAAGGTGATATCCTGTCACCATATCTGTTCATACTCCTACATTTATGAAATTCTGTAACTTCTTGACTGTGGTGTTTGTTGTTATCAATGTTTCAAAGTCATAGAGCAGACTGATGACATCTGAGTTGAAATGTCTTATTATTACATTGAATTTCCTTTCTTTTAATATTCATATATTTGCCTGGTGGCGTCTTGTAGAGCAGCAACAAACTGCTTCCACTTTGCTCAATCAGCTGCCATCCTTCGTGCAGTGCACCAGCTCTGGTTCATTCTTTGCATCTCAACCTTCACAGTTCTCCACCAAGCTTTTTTGGGTCGGCCTCTCTTTCGCTTTCCTTCAGGAGTCCATAGCATAGCTGTTCTTGTGATGGCATCAGGGTCTCTTCTGAGGATGTGGCCAACCCAACTGCAGCATCTGCCAGCTATATGGTGTGGCTTCAGTAATAGAATTTCTCCTTAAGGAGCTCTACATTTTTCACGATATAATATTTTCAAAATTTCCTTAATAGTTTTTTTTTCAGTTAAAATGATGGACAAAAGGGGGGAAAAAAACAGCTTTCTGAAAACTTACATTTTTTACTTATTTTCAATTTTAGCTGTAGAGAAGACTATGATGCAGTTTCTTCATGTTGCAAAGCTGCGTCACATGCGGCAACCCACTTTAACAGAATCAAAGCAAAGAGCTATCAGACTTCAAGAACTGCTTCACTTTTGTGCATCATCCGGGTTATCAAAACCAGGTACAAATTATAAACTAATACTGAAACTTTAGTCCTAGAACCAACCAGTATGGCTAAATGCATGTTTTTGTTGTGATCACAATGTTCCTACTTTTAAAGTAGCAACTTAAAACATGTTATTCTGAAATAAAAAAGTCAAGTTTTTGTTGTTATGAATTTTAATTATCTGAATGGCAACTAATAATGAGAAGTTTTTATAAAAAGGTCTTCAAAATATATAATCATGACTTTAACTGAAATTTCATTATATTTGACTGCTTTCATTTGTTCAGCCTTATGATAGGTTTATAGATGTTGCAGTACATCAGTAAACACTATTTCTCTTCTACTGATGTTTGCATCATGCATGCTTTTTGATGGTGGTGCCTATACAACTTTGGTAGCACTTTTAAGTGTGCATGCTGTATCTTTCCATTTTCTTGAGAGCTTTCCCAATGAAACAATTATAGTAAATCAATGTCCTTCATGTTGTAAAGTATGTTTTAAAGAATGGTCTTCAATTTTTTATTATTGCATTTTCTTCTCTGCTGAATGTCTTTGGTCTACTTTTTGTTATGTTGTTGTTGTTTAACTAGGGCTGCTGAGCTTCTCACTCTTTTGCAGCCAATGCCAAGTTAAAGACTCTTTGGTATTATCTACACTTTTCCTGTGGCTTTTCTGCCATTCCAAAATGTGTTGAGTTGAAGTCATCAGCTCCAGTGTCTCCAGCTTGGCTTGCATTTAAAGGATCGTACATCTGGTCCCAAGCTAGGAGTAAGAAGTGTGTGACATACTGTGCATTTCCCGCCATCCAAGGGGGCTCTCCAACTATGCAGAGCTAAAATACTGTACTCTGGTTCTGGGCTCTCCCAAGGAATTGTCACATCCTACACAGATCCACTTCTCAGCTTCCCTTGCCTATCACTAGGTCCATAGTGAGATCCTTCTGCATGCAGTCAACCAAGTTAAAGCTAAAGAATTACATCTGAGGCTCAAGTGACTTCTCCAAGCTTAATGTGCAATGCTGGGTTCTTACCAAGTTTCACCACAGGGGGAATCCCTTGAAGTGTATGGATGATTTCAAGAGTCAACGAGGGTGTAATTAGCTCACAAAAAGAGGTTCACTTCGATGTATGTATAATGTAGCATTGTGCATAGCTGGTGGTCAAATAAGGATGACTCTAGATATGCCTCCATGCATACTTTTTGTTATAGAAAATTAATAGAAAATGCCAGTTATTTATCAAAAGCTTTGATTATTATACCTAGATATTTTATGATATTATAAAAAAGCTTAGAAAACAGAATGCCTGAATTTTAAATGCTGAGGACTTGGGAAAATGAATTGTTGTAACAGTGCAGGCATTGGCAACATAATTATGTACTCAAAAACTTGTTATTGATACAAATGTATTAATAACAAAAGCCACAATTTGCAGCCTGAAAGAAACAACAAAAGAAACACGCAAAATATAAATACTATGTACAGTAAAGAACACTATACACTCAATTATAACCAGTGTAGTGTTGGACAGATGTAGAAAATTCTTTAGAGAAACAGACAGAAGGAAATCAAAGAAACAGAACATAAAGTAGATATAGCAAGTGTTATAATCATTAGAATAAATGATAAAGTTGTGAAATGCTATAATAGTATTAAAGATGCTTTTAAGAAGTATCATAAAAGAATAAGAGAATTCATACAGTTAGAAAAAAATATGCAGTATGATAGTGTCATCAAAGCGTTTGTTATAATCCCAAATCTTTACATTAATGCATAAAGGAATTTTAATACTCACAATCCATTTCTATCTTGCAGAAATTGACCATGCCTTTAAACAATTTGTCTTTGAGGGTATGGACCTAACAAAATGTGACCGCAATGGTTTTCCATTGCAAAGAACGCAGGAGGGACTTCATCAGCAGCCTATCCCTTGGGACGATCCCTATCCGTTCTATAGAGTGATGATACCTGCATTGTCACAGAAAAGTACCAGAGAAGACCTAACTTTGTCAGCATCATATGTTGGAGAAAGAAAAGGTAAATTTTTGCAATTTGTGCTAGTGCCGGTATATATTAGTAGCATCTGCTTTGTTGAAATAGCAAACATTTTTCATCACTGTGTTACCAGAGGATTCTGGTACCATGGGATCCTGCATCAGGGCAACCAGAATGAACTCCCTATCATAGGTTTAAAAAAAATCTTTTGTTGTAAGTTCATTACAGCAATTGTATATCTTTACCAAGGAAGGTCTTGACAAAAATGGTCTCTGGGGGATGTATTACTGTATTGCTTTTGTAATGGTGATGATCATTATAGAAGATGAGAGTCATTACAAAGAAAGGTTCCAGTGGTTACATAAATGTAGTGCGCCTGCTCCATGCTCCAGAAAGGTAGGCTATCAGGTTCTATATCCTGGGATTAGTAGATTACCTATAATATCCGTCTCTGCTTTCCTGTTTTTGAAACTCCTAGTTTTTTTAGTTGCCTGTCCCACACTTTACCAATGACAACTTGCCAAACAACAGGCCATGGCACCAAGTTTATTTTACATAATATACTCAGTTATCATTTGACCCATGATTTGGGAGTGGATTGATGGGTGTCAGAGCATATACTACTCATCGGTGAGTTCTGCACACCACATCTTTAGGGATCCACTGACTCCAAGATCCCATGCCAGTTTAGTTCAGATCCTGAGAGGGGCCGTTATCCGTAGCGCACAACGAGGATGTATGGCAGAAGTCTTGCATGAAATTCTGTTGAAACCAGCACGGGCAGACTTATGAAATTGCACCCTTTTTGCTTTGCGGCAGCTGGCACCCCTAGTGATAACCGTGAGATTACCACCACCTCTGTCACTGTGGACTTAACTTCTTCTCATGCCTGTGAGTTGAACCCACTTGTCACGAAATGGATTTAGGACTAGAGACTGTCTACATATAGTGACAAGACAATAGTAAGAAGAAAGACTGAAATGATAGATTCAGATAGAAATATAGTGCAAACTGTGAAAAGTTGAGACCATTGGCTCCGAGGTTGAGAACCGAGGTTGATTCTTTCCTCGCCACTTCGGACGTTTAAATTGCTATGGCCTCGAACCACCTCTAACTACCCTATGGGGATAAGGTTCAATTAAGATTCACAAACACCAAGGTACAGACAACATATAGCTACTGTACTAAAGGAAATGACTGATGCCAGCTACAATTTATACAAGTTTATTATACACCTATAAACAACAAACATATGCATGTCCCATACATCAAGTGCGAGGATGCACTCCTGAAAACAAAATCAAGCACAGTTTAAAAAATGCATCCACCCCAACCCTTCTCCCACAATTGCAACCTGTATGGAGAAAGAAGGTAAGGTTAACTGAAATGAACTACACTGCACTTGATGTCGCCTACACTCCAAACTAGCTGTTCTAAATTCTAACTCTAACTCTAAGTCCACTGATAGCTGGAACGACGGCGAAGTGACTACACAATCTCTGCACAGACTTCGGTTCTACACAGCCTATCCTGGAATCTCCTGAACACAACTAACTGCACCTCTAAACTTCAGCAGCTGTCCTCTGCTATGATTCACCAAAACTAACAGTTCTGCCTATCTGTGCTGACTTCAGTAGAGAGAGAATGTTTACCCTATCTCTCTCCACTAACTCTGGACTTGATGACTGAGGGTTAACAAAACCCCACTGGATTCTGGACTGGAACTGTAGCGGACTTCTACCACTCGGAAATTACCTGCCCGAGTACCTATAACTGGGCTGTCGGCTTTATTATGGCCGTGAAGAAACGAACACAAACTTATCACACCGCTGGCAGCCTGCCAAATCTGCGTGTGTAACGAGCGTCAGAGCTCAGGATTTATCCACAAAAAATCCTATTCGCTGGAAAATGTCTTCCCCTGGTTGGGAAAACGTATTTTCTTCCTCTCCGTCCACTAACTCTGGCAACTAACGTAAAACCCTTGCGGTTCTGCGAATGCCCCAACTTTGCCGTGGGAGAAATTTTGTGGTCTCAAAATTCCGCTCTCATTCCCACAAAAAGCCGGCACCTGCTGTTTAGACAAAAGCAAAAACAACAGCTAAACAAAACGTTAATACTCTATTACAAATAACAATTAACTTCCTGACAAACCCTTAAGTCTTTAACACTTAAGTCTCCCCCGTCTATAATCAATACAGCTCCCCTACTCTCTCCCGTTATGCACCACCATACAAAATCATGCAAACAAAGTCCGCTCCCCCCACTGAGCTCCTTTCTCTACCTGAGCCCACAAGGTAAACATTGGCTAACCCAGATCGCCTGTTCTGCCTGACTAACTCCGAGCAACAACCATATTTTCAATGGCCCGTCTGGGCAGACGTACTGTGGCCTACTTCTTACGCTGACACTAATGCCGTAATGTTTAACACAACTAAAACTAGCCTTCTCAAGGAATTCCTAAAATTCCCGTCAATAATAGTAATCACATTCAAAATGAAATACAAAATAATTCCCTTAACATAAATAAATGTCATCTCCATCTTCTGAATACACAGAATAACAAAGCACAATCAATAACCTATAACCCTGTTTACGCTAGCATCTACATGCCGTCAAAAGTTATACATAACCCCTGGTTATCAAATTGAAAACCCCGTAGTTCAACCACGTGTTTGTAATTTTATGACCACGTGCTTATCTCCCCCTCGTCCCTCTGAACGTCGTATCAATAACAATTCCGTAACCAACGCGCCCACGCGCTTCCAAATTATGCCTCTTTCACTCCCGTCCACAGATATATGCGTAACTATATAAATAGCGAGCATCAATACTCTCACTAAAATCACAAATAAAAATACACATTACGCGCTCCCGACTATTCTGTAAATAAATAAAATTCGCAGATGCGAGTTTCTCTCCCGACCGACTTTGCAATAATACAAAGCGGTGATATCTCAACTTTTAAACCATGCCGCTATTTTTTCAACAAGGAATTAAATGGACCTAGTTTCTCATGTCTATCACTCAGATCGAATTGATGGCTCTGGAGTTAAGAATTAAATTAAACTAAACTGCCCAAAGAAACTTAAATGATCGGCTAGGACTAGAAAAATTAAATAAAGTCCTCACGCAAAAATTCATGCTTACCAAATCTCGAATGTCCAACTGAAGGCAATCGACAATTTGCTTCTGGCACCCGGCTTTGGCAAATTTTTCATTAAAAGAGAAAGAAGCTTATGAAATATAGGCCTTTTATAATCAAGACCCCCACGCGCCGACTTCATGACGTCATATGCGCGGCGTGGTTCTTAAAGCCAATGGGCGCTCTGCATTTCAACTGCAGTTAGCTCTCCGCCAATCAGAACCTTAGATCTTTCTGATGCAACCAGTCCCCGCTAGACAAAGAACCAGGAATTGGTCCTAGCCCTATACTGCGGAAATGAAGCAAAAATGGCCGCAAATAATTTAACTCCCGAAAAATGCGTATATGGCCACGCAATATCTTTAAAAAAAGACAATCTGGTGCCAATCCTGATCTAGCATCTATAATCTTAATCTAGAATAATACTTTCTAATTCCCTACACCCCCATTCTAAACACATAAAGAAGAACCATAAAGCAGATGAGATCAAACTCCCTCGTGATCTCATCTTGAAAAAAAAAAACGTAAATAATAGAAGGAGAAGAAACATGGAGAAGGATTACCTGTAATCCCTCCTAAAATATAGTGAACAAAATGCAAGGAGAAAAAGACATGGGCCATTTGAAAGACAGAATCTCAGTACTTTCGTCACATCACTCCCACCTTCGAAGATTGAGCATCGATCTCATTACTGAAATCTCTGTGTTTCACACTGGCCCTTAACTCTGTCTACAAGGCTGTCTGTCCTTACCCCTCCTATTCAGTGTTCTTCGACCTTCCTCTTTTGCGTTTCCTCCTTCCTCCTCTCCTAGAATGAGCTCCTATGCTCCGTTGGGAGCGTTGATCTCTCTTCAGACCTGTGCCGTCTAATGGCGGGTCTGAACTTTCCCTTGCTATGACCGTCAAAAGGCTGTCCTGGTCAGCTGATGTGACCGACGGGCGCTGTGGCGACCTGGCGATGACGACTTCCTCGCTGCGCGTCAGCAGGGTTGTGACTGCTGGTACCGTGCGAGAACGATGCAACGTCTCGGGTTCCTCTGGTGTAGAGCCTCCGATTTCTTGCTGGGTGTCTATTGGATCACGATCGACCTCAATAGCTTCTACCTTTGGAGAAAGGTAGGTAAGATCTGCCCCTGGCAGTGGTTCTGGACTCGCTCTTCCCCTACCAATCTGAAGCGGGACAGAGCTCTCCAAAATAGCTCCTTGCAAATGCGTAAGGTCGCTTTTCTCACTCTTTTCTGGCCTGAAAAGTTGGTGAGATGAAAATGTAGACCACGGGAGCTCTCCGTCTAACACCCTGGTTCTACCTTCAACCTTGCCCTCCCCTGTGAGAGTTACTGGCGTCAGTTGGAATGTGTCCTGCAGTGACACTTGACGGTTTAAGATCCCGTTAGATCGCGGAGAATCTGAGTTAAAGCTCTCAGTAACTGGTTCCAATGTTCCGTGAAACGAATTGGAAAAGATAGCCAATTTTTCAGGCTGCTCGTTACAAGAGTCGTTTCCTGTAAACGAGATACGAGAGTTGTGGGGCCCATCTCCGTCTATAGGCAAACGGATACTCAGATCACTGTCCTCCTCCGTTTGAGTAAAGTGCTGGTCGGATGGGGCTCCAGGGCTGGTTGGAACTATATGCTCGCTCAGACCGCTATCTTGTGCCCTATGAAGATGGCGCTGGTCGTTGACATATGTAATACTGCTCTTGTCAGTATGTTCCTCACTTGAGGAAGCTAATACCATCGGGGGCCTAATTCCCGACAACAAAGAGTGTACTTCCGGAATCAGAGGCGTCTTCACCACTGTTTGGCCGGTTGGCTGAACAGGGCTGGCGGGCGAATTTGCCTCTGCAAATAACATACCGCTGTCGTCGGAGGCATTGAACCTCTCCTTAGCACGACAGTTATGTTCGAGCTCTCTCGGGGCTTCGTGAATTAGGGGTTCTCCTTTTTCACGTTTCTGGCCTGCAGTAGGCCCCCTTGCATCAGCAAGGATCGGTGTGGTCGGGTTCCCCAAAACCAAATATGGGTTGCCAAGAATGAAGTCATAGGCTGGCTGAGCCGTTACAGCTGCCTTGATGGTGCCAGACACGAACTTACATTTCACTTTAATATTGGCTACGGGAAAGCACTGTGAAGTCCCTTTCCTTAAAACTCCACCAATATTCACTTTTTCTTTCGTCATCTGCCAGGGCTTCACCAGATGTCGGGCGACTATGCTGGGGTAGGTAAGCCCGCTGTCAAATAAGCATGTAGTCTCAGTCCCGTTCACTTCTGCTGGCCCGCTGTTGGAAAAAACAACTTCTCTGACTGGAAGGGTTTCCACTTATTCCCTTATTTCACTCCCTCAGGACTTAAACAAGCCATCTGATGAGCGGGTTGTTTGTTTGGGCACCGTGTTGTCCAATGAGAAGTAGTCCGACAGAACCTACAATATCTCTCATTATCTCCCCGGTTCCTGACGGGTTCATGAGAAGTCGGCCCCTGTGTTCTGTTAGGCGGCTGGGAGCGCATGTTATGACTGGGAGGGGGCTCCTTGCGAGACGGCCCTTGCGGTTGGTGAGCTGAAGAGGAAGGCGAATGCGATGAAGATGCTCCTTTGTCCGGGGCTGGCAGGTCAGGGTGTTTTCTTTTCTGGCCCAGTACTTCGGCCTGGGCCGTCTGGAACCTTTCTGCAAATAGAATTATCTGGTCCAGTTGCTGTGCGCCCTGCTCCGCCAGGTACTTCCTTAAGTCCGGAGACATGTTGGCCTTTATCTGTTCGCACATGATGAGCTCTTCGAGTCCTTCAAACGATTTAGCCAAACCCGACAACTCTCTCCAGCGAGTGAGGTAATTCCTCAGCCTCCCGCGAATTGGGGAAAACTTTCTCCCTTCTCCAGTCGACTTTCCCTAAACATCGTTTGGCACTTCCGGGGAGTCCATTGGAATCGCTGTAACAGGGCGTTCCGCAGAGCCTCAAAGTTACCTTGGTCATCTACCAGCATCTTGCTATAGACCTCATACGCATGTCCTCTTAGAGATTGAGATAATTTGAGACACCAAAGACTATCATCCAGCCCGTATGCCTTTGCCATCCGTTCAAATTTTTCTAAAAATACCTCAATTTTCTCATTCCCGTTAGGAAAAGAGTCCATCGGAAAATTCATGGCTGCCATCCGGGGCCCTCCGTTTCCTGAGGTGTCTGTTGCCCCTGCTCCGGGAGAATCTCCGTTAGCCGAACTGCCTTCCGAAGATCGGTACTGCAGTTCCAGTGAACGCAGGGCAAGTTCATGCTGTCTCTCTGCTGCCTTCTCCCTCTCTTGGGCTTCCCTCTGTGCTAACTTCTCCTGGGCTTCCCTCTGTGCTATCTTCTCCTGGGCTTCCCTCTGTGCTATCTTCTCCTGGGCTTCCCTCTCTGCTATCTTCTCCTGGGCTTCCCTCTCTGCTTTTCTCTCCTCTGCCTGTCGGGTCTTTCTCTTCTTTCTCCGTCTGCCGGTCCTGTTCCCTCATAATGTAAGCCCTAGTCTCGGCCTCATTCATCCCCATGCTTTTAGCTGCGTCCTTCCATGCAGTAAGTAGCTTGACCAATTCAGCCATCTTACCTGACAAATCAGCAGTACTCACAACGAGGGGAAATGACAAAAAAGGAACAAGAAAAATTTACTGTTACCTACTATGAATATGCTGTCGCAAAAACCCGCACTCAGACTAGCACCAAGTCTGACTAATAACTACCTGAAAAAAATTCAAGTTATCCAGCTACCCAAAACCCGAATTTACTTTCCTGTCAAGAAAAAAAATTCCATTAGCCATCAATTACTTCTAAGTCATAAACAACCTTACAACCACTATCCTCTATACTAACTGGAACCTGTGGAAAAAAACTTATAGCTGGATCAGTCTTAATATAGCTCAAGTCTAGGGGATTTTTTTTGAAATCTATTTCCAGAACTTTCTACAGAGACAATCTATGAATCTAGAATTGATCCCAACAAAGATGATCCCAAGGACGACGCCACCACTTTGTCAAGATCACAGAATTGAACGTAACAAAGATGATTCACCGGACGATAGCACCCACTTTGTCACGAAATGGATTTAGGACTAGAGACTGTCTACATATAGTGACAAGACAATAGTAAGAAGAAAGACTGAAATGATAGATTCAGATAGAAATATAGTGCAAACTGTGAAAGTTGAGACCATTGGCTCCGAGGTTGAGAACCGAGGTTGATTCTTTCCTCGCCACTTCGGACGTTTAAATTGCTATGGCCTCGAACCACCTCTAACTACCCTATGGGGATAAGGTTCAATTAAGATTCACAAACACCAAGGTACAGACAACATATAGCTACTGTACTAAAGGAAATGACTGATGCCAGCTACAATTTATACAAGTTTATTATACACCTATAAACAACAAACATATGCATGTCCCTTACATCAAGTGCGAGGATGCACTCCTGAAACAAAATCAAGCACAGTTAAAAAATGCATCAACCCCAACCCTTCTCCCACAATTGCAACCTGTATGGAGAAAGAAGGTAAGGTTAACTGAAATGAACTACACTGCACTTGATGTCGCCTACACTCCAAACTAGCTGTTCTAAATTCTAACTCTAACTCTAAGTCCACTGATAGCTGGAACGACGGCGAAGTGACTACACAATCTCTGCACAGACTTCGGTTCTACACAGCCTATCCTGGAATCTCCTGAACACAACTAACTGCACCTCTAAACTTCAGCAGCTGTCCTCTGCTATGATTCACCAAAACTAACAGTTCTGCCTATCTGTGCTGACTTCAGTAGAGAGAATGTTTACCCTATCTCTCTCCACTAACTCTGGACTTGATGACTGAGGGTTAACAAAACCCCACTGGATTCTGGACTGGAACTGTAGCGGACTTCTACCACTCGGAAATTACCTGCCCGAGTACCTATAACTGGGCTGTCGGCTTTATTATGGCCGTGAAGAAACGAACACAAACTTATCACACCGCTGGCAGCCTGCCAAATCTGCGTGTGTAACGAGCGTCAGAGCTCAGGATTTATCCACAAAAAATCCTATTCGCTGGAAAATGTCTTCCCCTGGTTGGGAAAACGTATTTTCTTCCTCTCCGTCCACTACTCTGGCAACTAACGTAAAACCCTTGCGGTTCTGCGAATGCCCCAACTTTGCCGTGGGAGAAATTTTGTGGTCTCAAAATTCCGCTCTCATTCCCACAAAAAAGCCGGCACCTGCTGTTTAGACAAAAGCAAAAACAACAGCTAAACAAAACGTTAATACTCTATTACAAATAACAATTAACTTCCTGACAAACCCTTAAGTCTTTAACACTTAAGTCTCCCCCGTCTATAATCAATACAGCTCCCCTACTCTCTCCCGTTATGCACCACCATACAAAATCATGCAAACAAAGTCCGCTCCCCCCACTGAGCTCCCTTCTCTACCTGAGCCCACAAGGTAAACATTGGCTAACCCAGATCGCCTGTTCTGCCTGACTAACTCCGAGCAACAACCATATTTTCAATGGCCCGTCTGGGCAGACGTACTGTGGCCTACTTCTTACGCTGACACTAATGCCGTAATGTTTAACACAACTAAAACTAGCCTTCTCAAGGAATTCCTAAAATTCCCGTCAATAATAGTAATCACATTCAAAATGAAATACAAAATAATTCCCTTAACATAAATAAATGTCATCTCCATCTTCTGAATACACAGAATAACAAAGCACAATCAATAACCTATAACCCTGTTTACGCTAGCATCTACATGCCGTCAAAAGTTATACATAACCCCTGGTTATCAAATTGAAAACCCCGTAGTTCAACCACGTGTTTGTAATTTTATGACCACGTGCTTATCTCCCCCTCGTCCCTCTGAACGTCGTATCAATAACAATTCCGTAACCAACGCGCCCACGCGCTTCCAAATTATGCCTCTTTCACTCCCGTCCACAGATATATGCGTAACTATATAAATAGCGAGCATCAATACTCTCACTAAAATCACAAATAAAAATACACATTACGCGCTCCCGACTATTCTGTAAATAAATAAAATTCGCAGATGCGAGTTTCTCTCCCGACCGACTTTGCAATAATACAAAGCGGTGATATCTCAACTTTTAAACCATGCCGCTATTCTTTCAACAAGGAATTAAATGGACCTAGTTTCTCATGTCTATCACTCAGATCGAATTGATGGCTCTGGAGTTAAGAATTAAATTAAACTAAACTGCCCAAAGAAACTTAAATGATCGGCTAGGACTAGAAAAATTAAATAAAGTCCTCACGCAAAAATTCATGCTTACCAAATCTCGAATGTCCAACTGAAGGCAATCGACAATTTGCTTCTGGCACCCGGCTTTGGCAAATTTTCATTAAAAGAGAAAGAAGCTTATGAAATATAGGCCTTTTATAATCAAGACCCCCACGCGCCGACTTCATGACGTCATATGCGCGGCGTGGTTCTTAAAGCCAATGGGCGCTCTGCATTTCAACTGCAGTTAGCTCTCCGCCAATCAGAACCTTAGATCTTTCTGATGCAACCAGTCCCCGCTAGACAAAGAACCAGGAATTGGTCCTAGCCCTATACTGCGGAAATGAAGCAAAAATGGCCGCAAATAATTTAACTCCCGAAAAATGCGTATATGGCCACGCAATATCTTTAAAAAAAGACAATCTGGTGCCAATCCTGATCTAGCATCTATAATCTTAATCTAGAATAATACTTTCTAATTCCCTACACCCCCATTCTAAACACATAAAGAAGAACCATAAAGCAGATGAGATCAAACTCCCTCGTGATCTCATCTTGAAAAAAACGTAAATAATAGAAGGAGAAGAAACATGGAGAAGGATTACCTGTAATCCCTCCTAAAATATAGTGAACAAAATGCAAGGAGAAAAAGACATGGGCCATTTGAAAGACAGAATCTCAGTACTTTCGCAACCCATCCCTAATATCAAAAGCTCTACAGGAATAAGCCTGAAGATGGACAAAGAGAAGGGAAGAGCATTATTCAATCAATATGTGGAGCAAATGGATAAAAGGTGACAAAAGTGCCAGCCTGAAAATAAAGGACAATGTGCTGGAAAATGCCCTAAGGGACCAGATATACTTCGGTCTCATTTCTGAAGAGGACGTGGTGTACACATTGAAAACCAGCAGAAACGCTGCTCCGGGTCCTGATGGTGTACAATACAATCACATTAAACAGCTTGATGACACAGCCATTACAAATATGGTGAGCGATTTCAATACCAGCATACAGAATGCTGAGGTGCCGGAACACTGGCTACACAGATACCTTCGGCCACTTCCTAAACCTGGCAAAGACCCCACGCTGCTCAACAGCTATCGAATTATCACACTACAAAATGTCTATGGTAAATTACTTGAAAAGATAGTTGCAAGACAAGTAATGAGCCACCTCGAAAATGCAATATCCTTTCTGATAACCTGGGTAGCTATAGGCCAATGAAAACAACATGGGGTAACGTTGGAACGTTTGCGTACTATGTGTATGAGGGATTTCAGGGTAAAAAAGAAATGATGGCTGTCACAATTGACCTGGAGGATGCTTATAACAGTGTGGACTTTGCAACCCTAATAGACTGTATAATGGCATGTAGTGTAAACCCTTGGATAACAAGGTGGATAGATGCTGCCTTCATGGAGAGATCAGTTGCATTTCGCTTGGGAACTTGGACATCATAACCAATGCGCATTTACCTGGGACTACCCCGGGTTCTCAACTATCACCAGTGCTGTTTAACATCTACACAGCAAAAGTAGCAACCTTTCAACCAACAGGACTGGGACGAACATTAACTTTTGCAGATGACATACTCATGTACAGAACTGGCTCAGACAGACAGGAAATGGTCCAAGGCATACAAGAGACACTACAGGTGGTTTCTAAATGGTGTGAGGAAAGTGGATCAGGGCAGAACATTGAAAGGCAAGACAGGCTGAAGTATCTGGGAGTAACGTTTGATCGTGGGCTATCATTGAAGTAACACATCAAACTGATTATACAGAACTGCAAGCAAGGACTGGCAGCCTTAAAAATAATGGCTGCTGCATGCTTGGAACAGAGACTATTGTTTCTCGTGTATCATCAGAGCGTGATTTCAATAATCGTGCACGGGCTAGGAATACTCACGCTGTCAGTGTCACAATGTGAACGACTGGAATGCATTCAGAATGAAGGGATGCGACTAGTTTTGGGCTGTACGCATGATACCCCCATTGTGACAATGAGATACATGCTCAGACTGCTGTCGATGAGATCCAGATATGCGATGGCCCAGGCAAAAGCATATATGCGGTTAACAATCGACAAAAGACACCCCCTACATGAGAATGTAGCTGACATCAAAGGAGCCAGAATCATGAGGGGGATGTCATGGATGGCACAGACCAGTGTTGAAAATGTATCCAAAGGGGAAGAGTAGAGTAAGTCAGGGAAGAATTGGATAAACTACCAGCAGGTCATCATTAGCTTTGGCAGAGAGTGCAAATCTTGGGGCAATGGAAAAGCAGAACTGGAGATTAATCAGCTGATAAGTGATCATGCTGGGAATGATGACGCCATTGTGTACACTGATGGGTCTGTAGTGTGTGGTGAGAAATCAGGATGGGGCTTCTCTACGAGAATAAAGGGCAGGGTCATCGCTGAACAGAGTGGAGCCTACATGACGACAACCTCCAGCATGAGAATAGAGGTAGAGGCAGTTACTTCAGCACTGAGGTGGCTGTCTAAAATTCCATCAACCAGGGCAGTTATATCATCAGACTCTCAAGCCATGCTTTGGAAAGTTCAGAACAGATGGCTGTGGCAGAAATGGAAAACATCAATAGAATCCCCAAGTCTTGAAGAAATGGTGTGGATCTACTCTCCTGGTCATGCAGGGGTACGTCACAATGAGAGAGCTGACAGACTGGCCTCGAGAGCACCCAAAGTAGGGACACTGGACATGGATAAGGGAGAGATACTAAGGGCTATTAATGATCACCTGCTGGATAATGACACTGCAATGGATGAATCAACACACATTGAGGAGACTTGTTGATAGCATTACAAGGCAGTCCTTTTTCTGGAATCCACAGGGAAAGAGAGGCAGAGGTAGACCCAAAAAACACACGGAGAAGAGAACTGGATACAGAGGTGAAAATAATGAGGAAAATATGGAAAGAACTTGAGCAGATGGCACAGGACAGGAAGACTTGGCATGTGTTTGTTGAAGGCAATGCTCCTCGGGGAGCTAAAGGGTATATATATATATATATATATATATATATATATATATATATATATATATATATATATATATATATATATATATATATATATATATATATATATATATATATATATATATATATATATATATATATATATATATATATATATATATATATATATATATATATATATATATATATCCTGTAATGTAAAATGAAAAAAGTCCTGCGAGCATTTATTTTTTGGGATAATATGGAAAAGGTGTACACTGCGA
The DNA here is from genome assembly GCA_024509875.1 of Oreohelix idahoensis. Lineage (NCBI taxonomy): Eukaryota > Metazoa > Mollusca > Gastropoda > Stylommatophora > Oreohelicidae > Oreohelix > Oreohelix idahoensis. The sequence goes on from JAMPIV010005309.1 coordinate 411,744, forward strand.
AAGCTGAAATTAACAATCATTAAATGAGCATGCATGTCTTTACAGTTTTTTGTGATGCATTAACTATTGATCATGAGTCATGATATGTTTGACTACAAAGATCAAATGAAGTTGAAATGAAATGGAAGGGAATGAAATCACCACAGGAGAATTAGTGCTGCCATCATGACAAGTAGCAGAAAGAGCAAACATAATTATTCCCCCTGTCTTGTTGTGATGGGTTACTTGCTCGCATAAATTAAATAAATAAATATGTAATTATTAGTGTAAAAGGCTGTCATAAGACGGGAATTAAATTCAAAAGCACCAATACCTAACGGCGATTTTACTTATTCAAAAGTATTTTTTTTAAACCGCTGTGCATCACCACAGTACACGAACTACATAGCAGCAGCGAGGATCCCAATGTGTGTATACGGGATCACACATTCTATAAATATATTTTTGTGCACACCGTCATTTGCGCACTTTTTTTTGTAGAGTGTTACTATTTTCAGGAGAGTACATATAAGGGAAACAATACAATTAATGTCTAATTTTCAACCAAAGTTGCATCCCGTAGCGTTACTGACAGAAAAAGCTGGGATTTTATATGTATTGATTTTCCTTTTTGTTCCTTATGGAGCATGAAGCCATGACTGCATCTGGGCCCAATGCAGGAAGCCTGCACAAAACATTCACATGTTCTTTGAGCAGTGGTCTTTTCTTCTTTGATCCTTAGCCGCCGACCGTCAAAGCAGTCAGTGGCCATCTCGCCTAGTGGCATCTTTGGAGCAGTGGTGTCTGTAGCAATTTGTTTTACATGATGATGTTGCGAGCATCATGCCAGCCTCTTAACTGTGACCTTGTATGACATGCCTGCGGGGGCAGTATTTAGACATGCACCCTAATATAACCGGCTAGGTTGAACGGGACATGCTGCACCAAAACGAGGCAAAATTTTTTTTTTTTTTTTTAAATAGACAAACCCCTGCTGCAAGAGTATGTGAATGCTTTGGTACAGGCATCCTGCAAGGGAGGTCATTTGCACTGGTGGACAATTTTCAAGTATATATTCAGGACACAAGCTACCAAGACAAACATTTTAAAGATTACCGTTCATTAAAAGAAAATGTGATTAATGAACTGTTATGCAATTAGTCACATTACATTCTATTTACCTAGTTCACTTCCTCAGTCTTCTAAATGTGCTGCAGATACTGACCGTCATTGGCTTTACTTCTTCTCCCGTAATTGTTTTGATGGGTATACATGCTCAAATATTATATATATAATATAGAGTTAAGGGCAGGATTGTCACTGAACTTAGCAAGGCTTTCATGACAACAACCTCCAGCATGAGAATGGAGTTAGATGCAGCTGTAGAGGTGGCTGTCAGAAACTTCATTAACTCTTACTATCCGGCAAGCCCCGTGAAGTGGCGCGGGTTTAGTACCAATTTTACGGCTCGCCAGTTCAAGTGGCGCGCGACGGTAACGATAGCTAAACTAGCGCGTAAAAACGCGGTTTTAGCTCACGTATAGTAAGAGTTAACAAGGGCAGTTATTGTATCAGATTCATAATCCATGCTTCAGAAGATCCAAAGTGGATGGCTTGTTGTTGTTGTTGTTTAACTAGGGCTGCTAAGCTTCTCGCTCTTTGGCAGCCAATACCAAGTTGAAGGCTCCTTGGTATTATCTACACTGTAGATCTAGGCTTTTCCTGTGGCTTTTCTGCCATTCTGAAATACGTTGAGTTGAAGTCATTAGCTCCAGTTTCTCCAGCTTGGCTTGCATGTAAAGGATCATCATATCTGGTCCCAAGCTAGGAGTAGGAAGTGCGTGGTATACTGTGCATTTCCCACCATCCAAGGGGGCTCTCCAGGGGAGGTTAAACCCCCAAAATGAAAAACACAGAATTATAAGATAATAGCTATATCTGGTCATTTATACAAGCAAAATGACTGAAAAAAATACAAAACATCAAGGTATGTACTGAAAACTGGCAGTCTGAGGGGGAAAAACAGTAGAAAAAAGGCAAATTTTGGCTTTTTTGGGGTATTTTGTTGCCCAAGATATCTCAAATGTGAGTACAGCTTCAGTTATGAAATTTGACTGTTTCATTTGTTCATATATGATAATGATTGTATACTAAAATAATTTTGATTGCTTTGATATCTGATTTTTTTTGGATTTTAACATACCGTTTGACAAATAGTTGTAACTTTTTAGGGGGGTAACTTAGATATTTCTTAACAGTTTTGTAGTTTGTTAACATATATGCTTTATTTTAGTATAATTTTATGGGCACTATGTGTACAGCATGGGACCCAAAATTCATTACTGTATCACTAATAGTTTTTGAGAAATCATGGGCAACGTGCCCATATTTGTGTGAAAAATGCGGTTTTGAGAAAATGAAGAAAAAAGGGAAGAATTACACTTTTACACAAAATTTACTCACCTCAGTATCCCCCTGCTATGTAGGAATCATCTCTGGTATTTTCCTTTATTGATATCATGGGTTGTTTCATACTTTGCAGCTTACTTTTCATTAAATTCTCTATTTCAGCAGACTGTATGCGCTTTTTGTCAATTTGCGCAAATATTTGAAAAGCATATTTACCAAAGTTTAGACCTAAATTATCAAAGATGTTTTTTCTCCTCAGTTCCCCACAGTTGTACACAATCACTGCATCATTTACAGCTATTTGCAGCCTACTTTTTCCAATGAAAACATTCTTTGGGCACCTATACCATATGAGGTTATGAAATGATTCATTTGAATACTGAGTCCCACCATGAGCACACTTTTCCAGAAGGGTATCAGCTGCAAGTTCCTCAAAAACTTCTTTAATAATAGAACACACAAATTCAGGAAGTTGATTCTTATTATCTGCAGCTGGGTCTTTCTTCACAGGGCACCAACTATCACAGTCTTCATGTATTCCTTGTCTGTGTTTCCAGATTGCCCATATGCTCTTCTTCATTGCTGGAACATCTCCTACATTTCTGCGTATGGCTGCCCCATAGTGTCCTTGAATCCATTTTATGGCTAACTTGGTTAATCTACCTATTCCACCTATGCCGGTATAAGTTTTCCCATTCTCTGTGAACTTCTTGCATCTGTTTTCTGATACTTTATCCAGAAGTCTCTTCCCCATTCGCTTTTGAACATGTCCGCAACATTCAAGCTTTCTTATAGTTTTGCCATGGTAAATGGGTGGCTGATGCTGTGCTACTGTCTTGTAACTTTTAGAATCCCCATCTCCCAGATATCCTGTGTAACACAAATCATACTGTTTCTCTGAACGATTAAAGACTTTTAATATTCCATATGGCTCCATCAAACCTGCAGTACCGTCATGATTTTTCTCACATTCTCCTGATTCTGAATGATTCTGACTCCAGAGTTTGAATTCATGGTCTGACATTCTGCTCTTTGCTTTCATACAGCTATCACAATAATTGCTGCTTACTTCTACATCCAACACCTTTGCTGGTCCTTTTTGGCTAACAGAAAGAACTGTGGCCACACCATTTTTGCTTGTAAAGCCTCGCCGCTGCCAAGTACCATCACATGAAACTGTTACATCTTTACCTTCTAACAGTTTTATTTCTGCTGCTGCTTCTGCTTTGCACTCATCTGCAACTATAGAGGTGGCTTCCAATATCTTTTTTCTGTAGGTGGCACTTCTTATGTTACTTACTGGTGGTGGCAAATTCATGTTCCCCAAAAGTCTCCTTCCCTTCTCCATGTGACATCCAATGCTATAAATTGCAAAAGTGAATCTCAAGTTCACATTTTCTGAGTTCTTCTTCATGGTAATAACATGTTTACATTGTGAGCACATTATATAAAGCTGACTCTCTAGACCTACAAGCTTCTCTGAAATTATAAAATTATCTCCAGTGTCTGGTAGTTCAAAACAAGATGGACATGGAAATTGTTGAATCAGCTCAGTTACTTGTGTCATATTATACAACCTGTATCCACTCATTCCTTCTACATTTGAATCAGCATATTCATCATCTAGGATATTTTGTGTGTAGCTTTGATAAGATGATGATAATCTAGAAGTGCTCACAGGCTCACACTCAGAGGTACTAGCATTGTGTACGACAGTAGGCCTAAACTCTGTTAGTGGTTCACAGTTTATAAATTTGATAGTCTTATCTTCATTTAACCTTTTTTTTCACATACCTATTTCCTTGAAACTTTCTTTTCTTTGAACGATCCATTCTCTTTCGTGGATTTTTATCCATTATAATAAATAATAAAGAATTATTTCACACACTGCAATGGTCACTGGTTTACCTCGTGTTAGAATTTGACAAGCCTTTGTTTACTTCGAATAGAATAGTCCCTTTTGAGAGCTCGTTTCTGATTGGCTGAAAAGCCCCAAGCTATGGCAATGGTTAACACAGATTAGCCAATCAAAATTATTTTTACACATGAAATGATGTTTAAAAAACTTTAATTAGGTTTACTTCAGGGAAATGAATACCGAAAAAATTTTTAAAATCCATGCATTAGAAGCGAAGATATACCAATTTGTACATTTTGCATATATAATTAGGTAAACAATACACTTACCTGACCTACTTTAAAAATTTATATAAAATCATCCACAAAGGTTTTAGTGAAAATAAACATAAAGAAATGTAGGCAAATGAATGTACTTTCCAGTTCAATATATATCTAAAATTTGATATTTTCAATGAAATTCTTCATTTTTGGGGGTTACACCTCCCCTTAACTAGGGCTGCTAAGCTTCTCGCTCTTTGGCAGCCAATACCAAGTTGAAGGCTCCTTGGTATTATCTACACTGTAGATCTAGGCTTTTCCTGTGGCTTTTCTGCCATTCTGAAATACGTTGAGTTGAAGTCATTAGCTCCAGTTTCTCCAGCTTGGCTTGCATGTAAAGGATCATCATATCTGGTCCCAAGCTAGGAGTAGGAAGTGCGTGGTATACTGTGCATTTCCCACCATCCAAGGGGACTCTCCAACTATGCAGAGCCAAAATACTGTGCTCTGGTTCTGGGCTCTCCCAAGGAATTGTCACGTCTTGCACAGAGCCACTTCTTAGCTTCCCCTGCCTATCACTGGGTCCATAGTGAGGTCCTTCTGCATGCAGTCAACCAAGTCAAAGCCAAAGAATTACAGCTGGGGCTCAAGTGACTTCTCCAAGTTTCACCACAGGGGGAATCCCTGGAAGTGTGTGAATGATTTCAACAGTCAGTGAGGATGTAATTAGCCTCACAGACATAGGTTAACTTCCACGTACATTTAGTATAGCATTGTGCATTGCTAGTGGTCATATAAGGATGACTCCAGATATGCTTCCATGCATAAAGTGGATGGCTGTGGCATAAATGGAAAACCTCCATGGAAGCCTTGAATCTTCAGGAACTGGAGTGGATCTACTGTCCTGGTCATGCAGGGGTATGGGGCAATGAAAGAGCTGACAGACTAGCTTCAAGATTACCCATAGTGGGTTCATTGGAAATGGACAAGGAAGATTAATGAGGACATTTAAAGATTACCTATTCGAAAATGACACAGCAATCGATGCACCATCAAGGAACAGATTGCGGGAATTAGGCATCAATTGTAAGACTAGCAGGGATGGATGTATGAGAGGATGCATCCGGCGTGTAAACAACCAGCGTGCAACAGGAGTAATCAGCATTCATACCCTTTGGCATTTGCTGAGGGAGACTGAGCATCTATGGGTTTGCCCAGAGTGCAGTGATGTTGATTTCTCAATAGCATTAAACAATATTTGGGGGTCTCTGATGAGACACAGACAGAATAGGACTACGGCTACCTCAGGAATGTTATATAAGACATCGGTTATGAGGTTGTCAATGAGGCTGACAGCCTCATCATATAAGACAAATTGCTACAGAAACCACTGCGAGAGCAAGAAAATGCTTGGTGCAGGTTTCCTGCAGGGGGACCAGCTACATTGGTGGCTCCATGCTGAACGAAAAGGAAAATGTTGATGGTAGTTGTGTCTTTATATATGTGTGTGTATTATGTATATATATATATATGTGTGTGTGTATTATGTATATATATGTGTGTGTATTATGTATATATATATATATATATATATATATATATATATATATATATATGTGTGTATTATGTATATATATATATATATATATATATATATATATATATATATATATGTGTGTGTATTATGTATATATATATATATGTGTGTATTATGTATATATATATATATGTATGTGTGTGTATTATGTATGTATATATGTGTGTGTATTATGTATATATATATATATATGTGCGTGTGTGTGCAGATGGGTGGGTGGGTGTGGGTGTGTTTGTGAGAGAGAGAGAGACCCCCTTATTTGTGCCTAAGCATGAAAATGAAATGAAATTGCATGCAATGTTCCTCGAAATTCATTGTGAAAGAGTATGATTACATGTCTCCATCTCTGATTCATACTTTGGGTAAAAAAAAAATAATGATTTTAGTACAAAATAAATGTGGTAGATGAAATGTTAATTACTTAGCCACATTTCATGTTGTTGCTTTTCTTTCACTTTTTCCCATTTCATTCTTTGACAGTTTGCTCTGTGGCTTTATAGCCAATGTATTATGATAAGTTTGGCTACAAAGATTCAATTAAATTGAAATGGAATGTCAAAGAATGAAATGAATGCAGGATACATTGTGATGTCATCAGGACATGCAGCAGAGAGAACACTATATTTCAAATCCGCCATGTTTTGAAAGATTATTTGTACACACACACACACACCCCCACACACACACACCTCACACACAGACAGACACACACACACACACACACACACACACTTTTTCATTCATTCATTTTCTTTTGCAATTCCTATAGAGCATAGAGCCACCACTGTAGTTGCATAGCTCATCTCCTGGCAGGAAGCCTGCAGAAAGCATTCACATGCTCTTGCAAAATTGGTTTCTGAGGCATTTTTTTAAATGATGAGGGAGCCAGGCCCCCTCCCCCCACACACACACATACACACAACCTCATATTAGTCGCCTTGTACGACATGCCTGAAGGTGCAGTAGCCCTTTTTTTATCTCATCCAAGACCCCCCCATTTTTAACTTTTATGTTTAAGGAATTTTTATTCATGACATTTAAAGTACATAAGATTGTATTATATAAGATTGTATAACAGATTTCAGTAGACACATTTTCAAGTTTGTCACTAAACAAAGTTTAACGCAACCTCACAACGTTTTTATGATTAAATGTTGTTTTAACTAACAGTTATTTGTTATCCTTGTTCTGTGACTAGATGACAAACAGGAAATTATGCGAGAAAAATCACACACTGATCATTCTGTCAAAAGTTTGGTCAGACCAAAACATTACAAATTTGGCGAGAGTCATCGCAGTGAGATCTGTTTTTAATACTTTAAAATGTTCTGTTGTCTTTATATTCAGTTTGCTATTTTGTATTATTACTAATTTTAATGGCAGAGCTGTAAATTTCTGATGTTTTTATTTACTTTGGGTCAGACTTTCCAAATACCTCAACTGTGACATTTAAACCACAGAACTTCTGCAATAAATCAGCCTAATGGATGTCCTTTTCTTTATCCTCATCCTTCTTTATCGTCTTTTTTCCTACTTTTTCTTTTTCATCTTATTATCATCTTCATTTGTCTTCTTTTTTTTAGTTTCTTTCTTTCTACTCTCTTCTTCTTCTTTGATCCATAACCGCCAACCGTCAAAGCAGTCAGCGGCCACCATGCCTGGTGGCGTCCTGTAGGGCAGCAACAAATTGATTCCACCTTGCTCGGTCGGCGGCCATTCTTCGTACCGTGCCCCAACTCTGGTTCATTCTTTGCATCTCGGCTTCCACAGTTCTCCGCCAAGTTTGTTTTTAGGCGGTCTCTCTTTCGCTTTCCCTCGGGGGTCCAAAGCTTAGCTGTTCTTGTGATGGTATCAGGGTCCCTTCTAAGGACGTAGCCAACCCAACTCCAGCATCTGCCAGCTATGATGGTGTGCATGTCCTCCTGGTTACTCCGAATAAGTAGTTCTTGGTTGCTGATGGTGTTTGGCCAAAAGATTCAGAGAATTTTCCATAGGCAGATTGTGTGGAAGGAGGGCAGTGTCGACATTTCCTTCTCTGTTACTCTCCAACATTCCGCACCATAGAGAAGCACAGAAAGTACACAGCTCTCAAACAGTCTTAATATCAGGAGGAAGACAGCCAATAGGATAGTCTGGCGCTCTCTCTTCCAAACCTCTACACCTCACGGTAGAAGGGGAACGACTAAGTAAGTAAGTAAGCTGTACTGGGAAGACTTCCAAATGTTGTTGAGAATAGCAAAGGCTGTTCTCGCTTTATTCATTCTGTTGTTAATGTCTTTGCTTGTTCCGCCGTCAGGTGTTACTATGTATCCTGGGTACTCTTCTCTCTTACTGTTTCTTAATCATCCTCCTCCTTACTCTCTTTTCTTTGCTTCTTCCTCTCTCTCTTCTTTGTTTCCTTCTTCATTGCTCCCCTGCTTTGTCTTTCTTTTTTTATTCTTTCTCTTTCTTCACCTTCTTTCTTTCCTCCATCTTATCCTCTGTCTATGGTTTTCCTTTTCAGTCCCCTTCTTCATCTTATTCTTATTCTTTCTACCCTTGTCTTACTTACTTAGTCGTTCCCCTTCTACTGTGAGGTGTAGAGGTGTAGAAGAGAGTGCCAGACTATCCTATCGGCTTCTACCCTTGTTTCACTCAATGGGCATGTAACGGGATCCTTTACCATTACCTTACTACTATTCATTGATTATATGAACAATATCATCAGATTAGCAAAAGAACACTGAAGGGAATGAAATATGATCTAAATGAACCACTCTTTGCTGTTGGTACAATAAATGTAAAGGTAGTCCCATAGTAAATACTGCTATAGGGGAGTGAAGTGTTTGAGACTTCACCATACTAGGTCCAGCTTTATGAGGTGGGGTGATCAGTTCCCCTCCTTGCTGTTCTTTGCCTTCCCTAACTCAGAAGCAGAGTCAGGTATCCACTTACAGCTGGATAAACTGAAGTGTGACACATCCACGTTATCTGTCCTGGAACCCGGTAACTTTGCTGTAAGAGGAAAGTGCTCTAACTCGTCAACCAGTTGGATACTCCTTTGTAGATGACCAGAGTATATTTGACAGATAGATCATAACCACATAAACATATGAATCCTCTTAACAGCAGCTATCTAGAGAGGATATGACAATCAGCACAGAGAAAATAGAAATGTGAACAACACATAAATTGCCAACAAACGTGAAAGTGGAAAAAAAAAAAAGAATTACCTTTGGCGTATGTTCACCACAGATAAAAGATTGGATGGAGAGACTGAAATGAAAATTCAGAAAGTGACCTACCAACTCACCCTGATTTTGAAGCATCGAAGATCCAAATCACTTAAAGAAACGAACTCATAAATGCAGTAATTATAACAGCATTGTGCTATCACTGCCAGACCTGGATACTAACAATTGAACAAGATAGACAGATTACCACCTGTGAACTAAGATGTCTGAGAAAAGCTGCTAATTAAGCACAAGATCACCTCTTGAGAAATTAAGAGAGCAGAGTCATCATAAAAAACAGTATCAGTGATGGAATATTCTGTGAAACAAAGAATAAGTTGTTTAAGACACCTAGTGAGGATTATCACCATTAAAAAAAGTGAAGAGGCAGATAACTTAGGAGAAGCTCGATCAATAGGGTGGCACACATGTTAAAGAAGCACCATATTGCTCATAATGGGTTGGATATAATCAATCTCATCTGTGATGCTTCATGACATATGTGGTAGATAAAAGACAGAATCACAAATATTAATGACAGAGCTACAAAATCATTTACTTGCTGGTGAAATCTGATCTAAGAAACGCATTGCAAATAGAACATTAAATGTGTTTAAATGTTATATTTAGCTTTTGAGGTTTTCATGCATTTCAATTTATGTGTATTAATCTCTTTATTGTTAATATAAGAATGCAATATTTGCTTTGAAAATTTCAGTGGTGCTCTGTGCATTCTATCACTTACAAATACATTTAAAATATATTTAAGATTTTAAAAAAAAAAACCATTTGATAATAACTATGCTGAAAACATTAAAATTAAATTAACAAAATCAATATTTGCAGCCCCAGTATAGTTTCTGGAAAGAATCTAGCTAACATATAGTTTCCTTCTTTGGATGTGTTGTAAGTTACATGATAAAATAACTTCATGCATGCAAGGTAATAAGTTGTCTTTAAATTTGTATCTTCATTGGGACCCAAAGATGCAGCAATAGAGAATGCAGTCAGCGACCCATAGCTTGACTGCTTGCATCAGGGTCAGCGAACCAGAGCTGACCAAGACCCTACTCCACCTCCACGTGGTGGTCCTGGAAACAGTCTGCATCACTGCAGTCTGGCTGAGAGAGTAGGGATCGAAGAGGGAAGGCAAACCCGGTTCCAAAAAATGCCAAGCTGAAGTCGGATGTGTCGACCGAAAGGTGCAGATATCACAGCTACGGCGTAAACAGACACAACGCAACCACCGTCCTTTTCAGGGCGAACGAGGAAGAAGAAGAAGAAGTATCTTCATTGCCTGAGTCACTATGGAGACAATCAAAATCGTGCTTACTATTTTGCAGTGATTGTGTAAAATAGTTAAAATGAGAGTGATGTGGAGAATTTGAACCCCAAAATGCCTCATTTGCACCTAATACACTGTGAAACACTTATTAAAAAACAGTTATGATCACTTCCTAAAGGGAGATATCTAAAAGTAAAGCAAAAAAAAGTGGCTCTGGCAATCAGGCAGTTAAATTTGAAGATTACTGATTGTTCAAATGATGCTGAACCTGTGAGTATTTCAAATCTTTCAGTCTCAAGTGTTATAATGGAAATGATGGTCACACTGAATGACGGTAATGAGAACTCGAAAACTTGCTGCTTTTATGTTATTGTTTCATCTTTTTGTATTACAGCATTCTAGGCATTCATGTTTTACATTTGCACTATGAACATTGAATGCAAATTTGATGAACGTTAGTGGTTTTATTCATTTATATGTTATAAATTGAACTGTATGCATTGAATTATGTATTTCTGAACATTTAATTTATTCAGTTTGTTTTATTTTATTTTATTTTTTAAAATTTTGAATATGTTATCCTTAAAGCATTATAGTTCTAAGTTCCTTCAGTAATTTGTACCTGAATCTTACATTTGTACATTTTATCAGAAATTTACCATTAGGGATTATATAACTGAGTTTTTTTTCCCAGTAGTTTATACTTGAGCTTAATACAATCAAGTTTCTTTAATTGTTGCTGTCAGATTTTTTAATGCAATAAAAATATTAACATAATAAAGATAAAATCTGAATAGTATATATGCTATTCATAAAATCTTGTATATTCATATTCATCAAGTAGGCCTATATTCATAAAAACAAAGACTATAAGTGTTTGTTTTAATTTTTAATTTTTAAATTAATTTTTTTTAAATTAATTGTTATTGGGGAGTTTGGAAGTAGTGTTGCTGTTTTCTCACAGTTATCTACTGCGTATTCCCTGTTTTAATTGTGTGCTCATATTTCATCAGATTCCCTCCTTCATCTTTATGCAAACAATTTTTGACTGCTACCAACACCATTGCTTGTGTTCTGTGTGTAATTTTCTGCAATTTATTTACCGCATACAGATGTGATGATCTAAAGTGAATTGCATTAGATATTTAATTTTAATGAATTTTGATTGTTAAAACATTTTTTTTTCTGCTGCATATCTTTGTTGCCTATTCAGTTTCTGCTTTCATTCATTCAGTCGTATAAAACTATTTCCAGTATCAAGATTTTATGTATACATTACCAGGATCCTGCAGTTCTACATCTGAAAAAGCCGCTGTCAGAAAAGATTTGGACGTTTTTGCAAGCACTCAAGAAATCAAAAGGGGAATTTTGGTATCGTCTTCTCAGAGTCACAGTGGTAGTCTGTTTAGTCCAAGACATTCTGTTTCTACCTCTGGTAACTATTGTGCTTGTTTGTATGTTTTTTTTTATTTTATGTTTTTTTTATTTATTTCATTTAACAACAAAATGTGCAGATACGCTGTGCTGAAATAACTGATGAGGCTATTTAACATCAACATCCACTGATAAATCTGGTTAGCTTCAAAGCATTGTATGTTAATATAATCTAGTTAAAGTAAAAAAAAAAAACATGTATAGTCCAAATAGAGTGATAATCATAGTAAGGCAATGCAAATTGCTTGGTTTTCCAATAAAAGCTATTAAGGTTTTTTTTTATTTTTTTTAATTTATAGAATTTGTTTGGTTTGGTTTGATTTTAAGGACCGTCTTCATTGCACATGGACAACTCCATCAGTGCTCCGATCTTTTCACTTAGATCACACATAAGAAGGATCTCAGCACAGTGCATGAACTCTGTGGCAAGTTAAGTCTGTGTAAGATGTGACTGAACTGTAGTCACTTTGGCAAAAATCCAGTATTCAGCGATAGCTGGAATCCAAATGTCATTCCTGTACTATCCCTTTTTTTTTTGGGGGGGGGGGGGGGGGGGGGGGGGGGGGGCACATTCTGGGATTGATTTGCTGCGAATTAAGAGAAAATTCCAGAATTGGCTACTTCATCCTGGTTTTAGCCTATACTACCAAACTGAGGCAGTAGTGAAACTAACAGTTTCATCATGCATAAACTTACTGTCCTGAACTCCAATGTTCGGTATGGTTGTTCAGAATTTAGCAGGAGTCATTTTCTGCAGTTTTTGCCAAGCCTTTAAGCGCTCTTGCTTTTTATTGTTCTTTCAAGTCAAAAAAGTGTTACAGGGTAATTAAAATGTTACTTCTTATTTTTAAATGTTTATATTCTCCCTTTTATCCATTTTATGTACATGAGACAAAGTTCAAAACAAAGAGCATTAACTGCCATTTGACAAATAATTTTTAAAATTTTATTTTATATTCCCAGAAACAAAATAAAACAACATAAATGCTACAGTGGCCAAAAAACACACGTTACAAGAGAACAAAAATGGCTGCCGCTGTGAAATTATCTGTTGAACAAACGGTCTCACTTTGAGTTGTAATGTTAATGTGGCAAAGTATTTTTTTAAAATGAAATGAAAGTCATTGTATTTATTTTGATCTTGTTTTATATAAATTAGTTTGATCTGAGTGAAGAAATAACACATACATCCATCTCTTCTAGCCTACTTTTGATGCCAAATTCCAGCAGTCTTAATGATTCATCTATTTCAGTGTGTTGAGGACTGCTTCATGGTGGGTAATCATCTTGGCTGGTTTATTTTCAGTCGGAATGATTGCACCATTAGCATCCCAACTAGAGGCACATTTAGACGTATCACATATAGGATGATGACATGAAATACATGGTTACAAACAGTCTGCTTGTGGCCTTCATGCCTAACGAATGTGTTTCAGAATATGTTGTTTGGCCGCTAATATATGTGTAGCAAACGCCTACGTTGTACCCTTCGGGTCGATCGGTAATGTATTTTAAGTGATGTGGTTTTAACCACCCTACAATGTGTAGCAAAGAGATTAAATAATTCAATAGTCATCGAATGACATTTATAACAGCCGCGCTGGTGTAATGGCTTCGGCGTTGTACTGGCGACCAGGTGTTCATGGTTCAAACTCGGGCGTCGGCGTTTGAAGAAATGTTTACGGCCGGAAATTTGACTGAACAACCTGAACGGCTCCTGTGATAAACCCTCTGTGGATGGGAAGGAGCAAAGCTCCTGACCGGGTTGGAAGGAAAGTCCTCAGGTTCCCCAGCCTCGCAATGACATGTCATTGGGCCGAAGGGCTAAAAGCCCAAGTGCCGCTGGTTAAGGAAAAAAAAAAAAAAAAAAAAAAGTAACAGCCAGAGTAATCAATAATTGATGTGTTAGCAATAAGATTGGCGTGGCAAGCCAAATAAATATAAATTTGAATTCAGAATTGAATCGAGGCTAAAAAAGCCATAATAATTATGCAGACGCAAGTAGAGAAATGTGAAATAATATAATATACTGAAAAATGTCTAATGCAGTGATATAAAAGACATAGAATCTGTGATTAATGCACAAGAGTATGTGCGAGTTTATAAAAATGTTCAAAGTCTACTGACAGTGTGAAGTTGTGAGATTTATTGTAAATAACTGTGTACGATAATAAATATAAACAGTCGTCTATGATTTTTCTTCTTGATGAAGTTTCATCCGTTTTCCATCTGTTGCAAGTATTGAGAACTGTCACTGTTATTCTTTGACCTTCATATTGGTGTTTAATATTTGACAATGAGCAAACCCTAGTGTTACTTGGCATAAGATTATAAGAATAACAGAACAATTTAAATGACAAGCTGAACTCGAAATAATCCAACACTAAAACTTGAAGCAAGAAAGAATAGATTTTATTAATGAAAAATGATAATGACAATAATACTAACAGTCTTCATGAATACGAAGAAGCAAATCAATAAACCAAGTCTTGCAACAATCGAGCTTCCAACACAGTGTCATTCTCTAAAGGCGATAGTTAATCGTTCTCAGTATCTCTCCTTTATCCATATCCAGTGTCCCCACTGTGGGTGCTCTTCAGGCTAGTCTTTCACCTCATTACCGTGTACCCCTGCATGACCGTGATAGTAGATCCACACAAGTTCCCGCAGATTAGAAGCCATTATGAATATCTACCATTCATGCCTTAGCCATCCATTTTTAACTTTCTGAAGCATGGACAGAGAGTCTGACACAATGACTGCCTTTGTTAATGAAGTTTCAGTTAGCCACCTTAAGGCTGTAGTTGCTGCCTCTACCTCATTCTCATGCTGAAAGTTGCTATGTCCAGTGATGATTAAATCCTTTACTCTAGCAAAGAAGCTCTATCCTGATTTCTCACTACGGATTACAGACCCATCAGTATACACAATGGCATCATCATCCCCAGCATGGTCATTTATCAGTTGATTAATTTCCAGTTCTGCCCTCCCATTGCCTCAAGTTTTGCATTCTCTGCCAAGGCTGATGATGACTTGTTGGTAGTTCATCCAGTTCTCATCTGGCTTACTCTACTCTTCACCTTTGAATATATTTTCAACTGTGGTCACCAGCTTGATCATTGCCTCTTCATGTGCCATCCATGACATCTCTCTTTAGTCATGCTTCCTTGATGTCAGCTATGTTTCCATGCAGGAGATGACTTTTGTCTGTGGTTATTTGCATTTAGGCCTGGGCCACCACATATCTGGATCTAATCAACAGCAATCCAAGCAGGTTCCACATCATTGCGATGGGGGTATCTCACGTACAGCCCAAGACTACATGCATCCCTTCATTTTGAATGTGTTCCGATTGTTCACATTATGATACCAACATTGTGAGTATTTCTAGACCATACTCGATGATTGACATGACTAGCTGATGATACAGAAGAACAGCAGTCTGCTGCAGGTGCGCTGCGGCCATTATTTTTCGGGTTGCCAGACTCTACATGCAGTATGTCAGCATCTCAGTATTTGAGCAATACCCTGGCTCTTTTTTGTTCACAATTAATTAGCTCTTATTTGTTTTTTGATGCACTTCTCCATTTAGAACAACAGTCGTTCTTAATTGTTCAAAATGGCTTCAAAGAAAGATGGTATAGTGAACACCCAGAGCCAGATTAAACAGTCATTGTCTTCTATTCCAAGGAGATATCAAATTACAGTTTTCAGACTAACAACTGCTGGCCAGTGCCACCTCAATTATCATTTATTCAACAAAGCAACAAATTGCAGACAGACTGACTTGTGTCCATATGGGGAAGACAAGCAAACAGTAGAACCATAGGTCTGTCAAGACTGTCAGCCCCATGACAGTAGCAGACAGGCATCATTATTCACTTTTGGGGGTCAGAGTGGCTAAGAGGTATGGCGTCCACCTCTATTTTTGAAGGTACAGGGTTCGGTTCCCAATACAGGGAATATTTTATGGAACTTTTTTCAGAACCAGTGAGTCATAATGATGTCATACTCCTCTTTGATATCCTGAGTAGTGAGATTGGATGCCTAGTCTTCTTGGATAAGGGCGAAAAATAGGATGTCCCATGTTGCGCATGGTAAAAATCCCTTGGCAGATGTAAATCACAAAGAGTAGGTTCTTCTGCCGCTACCCTGGCAAAATTAGGAAAACATACCCACCACAAAAATATTGATAGAATGTGCGATTTCTGTATATATATATATATATAATGTGCCATCCATATATATATATATATATATATATATATATATATATATATATATATATATATATATATATAATATATATATATATATATATTATATATATATATATATATATATATATATATATATATATATATATATACAGTAGAACTCCATTTATCCGAACCCCATGGGACCGAGCATCGTTCGGATAATCAAATGTTCGGATAATTGGATTACATAATGTATCGAGTACATGTACACATATTTCTAAAAATAATTAACCATCACAAGGAAAATACACTATAAAACATATTTACTTGTACTGTAATAATAATACCCACACTGTATTAGATCACTGTATCACCAAAATCTTTCATTACACTGCAGTGCATGTACTACTTGTATTAATTATTTTTGTTAAGAAAGAGAAATGTTTTCAAAATAACATTACAAACAATTCAAAATCAGGCGCAACTTACGTATATATGTACTTGCACAGATGTAGCCCACTATTTAAAATAATGAGGAATCCTCTTTTGCACCAAACTGGATAGTCTCCTTTTGGCTGCTAAGTCCCGCATTCTCTTCAACAGCAGAAGCTGTGTAGGACAGCTGTCATCTTCTTGCTCGTACCAAGCCATCGCTGTTTCTAGTGCTATAAAGGCCTCTTCAGGACTTGGTCGGCGTTTTGGTTTTTCTTCATAATCTACAAGTACATCATGTACTTCTGAGGAGTCTTCATCATCGGTCACTACATGTATTTGGTTTTCTTCTTGCACAAAAGACAAAATTTCTTCGTCATTCAAAAACTGAAAACCAGAACCATTATCATCTTCTAGCCACATGTGTGCATCATCTTTGTCACAGTCCGAAAATCCGGGCATTGCTTGAAACAGTTCCACAACTTCATTTATACAATCATCATTTGTGTCCACTGCAGTAGTTTAATTTCCTCCTTTTTTTCCCAAGCAATCTACTCCAAGCCTTGTTGAGATTATCTTGTTACAGGGTGGTCCAAGCATCAGCTAACATATAGCAGCAGTCTTTGAGATTAAGCTTTTTGGAAAACGCCACCACACTTTCTTCATCTTCAGCCAACAATAAACGACGCATGACTTCCTTCTTGTACATCTTTTTAAGCTTTGCTATAACACCCTGATCCATTGGTTGAATCAGTGCTGTTACATTGGGAGGCAGAAAAATTACTTTAAAATTTGCATCAACTGCATTCAATGTATCCGTCTCTGGATGAGATGGTGCATTGTCCAGTAGAAACATTACTTTTCCAGTTTTCTTTTCTTGTTCTCTCAACCTCTTCACATTTGGGATGAACTGATTTGTATACCAATCAAGAAATATTTCACTATTCATCCAAGCACTCTTCTGTGCTTTGTAACACAATGGGAGACATGTCACATTCTTTAAACAACGTGGTTTTTTGGCTTTGCCGATCATTAGCACCGGTAAACGATGACTTCCACTGGCATTCGCGGCTACCAAAATTGTTACTTTCTCTTTGCACTTTTTAAACCCAGGGGCAGCTGCTTCGCGCTGAGATGCAAGTGATTTTTGAGGCAATGATTTCCAGTATAAGCCAATCTCATCGGCATTATACACATCATCGAGTGAATAACCTTCTTCTTCCAAAAAAGCCAAGAATGTTTCTTTAAAATTTTTAGCGGCAGTTGCATCGCTAGATAAAGATTCCCCTTGAATCTCCAATTCTCGTATGCCATGACGAGATTTAAAGTTTCTTAACCATCCCTGGCTAGCCTTAAAGTCAGGAGGACCGTCAAGTTGATTGTTGAACTGAAGTGCCTTTTCACACAACAGAGAACCAGAGATAGGTTCCCCTTTGCTTCTTCTTTGCACAAACCATATATACAAAGCCTCTTCCAATTTCACATCTTTCGCATTTCTCATGGTTTTACGTTTCTTCGACCCATTTTCACTATCAAATTTCGATGCAAAACTCATAATTTTATCCTTGTTACTTTTGATGTCAGAGACGGTAGCTTTCCCAAAATTGAAAATCCTCGCAAGTGAAGACACAGTTTCACCTTGTCCTAGTCTCTTGATAATTTCTGTTTTCGTTTCAATTGACAAAACATTGCGGTTCCTTTTATATGCTTTAGGCCTACTGGAAGATGCCATATCGCACAGAGAAATACTTGTACACCAAAATTATTCTGCTGTAGTAGCAGACACAATTATTTTAAGTTGAACTGTCTGTTTAGCCAGTGTTCTACCTAGAACGCACACGTACAATGGACTTTATGATCTAACTGACTTCCTGTACGTAAGCGGCCAACCATTAGCCATCCCATTCTCTACAAATTGTTCGCACACATTTGAAGTTTGCCGCATCAAAAGATTCAGAATTTTAATCTAACGTGACTGTGGCATCTGATTTTTTTTTTTTTTTTCTGGAAAACGTGTTCGGATAATTGGATGTTCGGATAATTGGGGTTCGGATAAATGGAGTTCTACTGTATATATACAGATTTCATACACTGTGCTGAGATCATCCTTGTGTGATCTAAGGGAGAAGATCAGAGCGCTGATGGAGTTGTCCGTGTGGTGTGCAATGAAGATGGTCCTTAACACTAAACCAAACCATAATTCACTTTGAGGGAGAAAATGTATGGCTATGAGAGAAACCTGAGATAGACCCCCCAACTTTATGAGAGAAATATGAGATAGACCCCTCAACTTTATGAGAGAAATAGATTTGGCAGTGTGATAGTAAAAAACAAAGAACAACATAATGCTTACAGTGTACTGATCTTTATTATTTGTTGAGAATCCATTAACCATTATCTTTTTTTCCTCACAGTTTAAAGGTAAAGTTAATCCCATAGCAAATACTACCATATGGGAGTGAAGTGTTAGAGACTTCACCATACTTGGTCCAGCATCAAGAGGTGAGATGACCACTTCCCTTCCTTGCTGCCTTTTCCTTCTCCAGCTCAAGAGCAGAGTCAGGTACCCATTTACAGCTGGATAGACTGGAGCGTGCCAATACCCTGATTTGAACACGGCACCTTTGCCATGAGAAACCGGCGCTCTAGCCGCTCTGTCAATTATACGATCCTTTCGTAGTGTTCTTGGTCTATAATTTTTGCTCTCAATGCACAGATTCACATTATTTGTTGTTCGTTCACAGTGCATTTTGATGTACCATCAAACCAAGATGAGCTAGATTCGTCTGAGGATATTGTAGTTCCTCATAAGAACACTGCTGAAAGTCTTGTCGAGGTCACTGATGCACAACAAAGAAATTTGGATAACTGGTGCTTTGCTGAACACTTCAAACCTCATATTTTGTTGCAAGTACGCTGTTTGTTGTTTTACTGAAGTATTTGTTAGATTGTAGGTCTTTAGCATTCTTAGGGATCATGGTGCAGTGGTTAGGAATTGGTAAAAGAAAAGTTTGATTTTTAACAGTTCACAAGAACAGATGATACATTCATTGTCTAGGTGTACTGTGTGAAAAAAAAAAAAAATTTACATTTTAACTTAGTATCAATTTTACTGTATTAAATTGTTACCCTATAGCTCCCCAGTGAGCATAGGTCTGCCAAGTCTTACTGACATGTGCTATCAGTTCAAGGAGTTTCCTCGTCTTCCTGTTTTGTTTATTTTTGTCTCTGCATTTGCAGCGGCATGCAAATCATCCAGAAGAACAGCAGCGGGACAGCGGAGACAAGCTAGAAAAGACCGTGTAATAATACCTTCACATGAAGGAAATATTCCCTGCCCACACTGTCCGAGATCTTTCCAGGCCTACATCGGGCTCATCAGTCACCTTCGTACCCATAGACTAACCTAACATATTCCTAATAATTGGATGAACGGAGTGGTCTTCATCATCCGTGATGGACGAACAACAATTTCTGTCTCCAGCTCTTTTACTCTATGTATTCTTTTGTCACCAGTACTCCTCTTGCCCTGGGAATTCAAAACAAGGACTACCTTGTAATGCTATCAGCTGGTTTCCTTAGTGTGTATCCTATCCATCGCCAGCGTCTTCTTCTCATCTTTTATTCTTACTTAATTAGTCATTCCCCTTCTACCGTGAGGTGTAGGGGTTTGGAAGAGAGAGTGCCAGACTATCCTATGGGCTGTCTTCCTCCTGGCCTGGTTCCATTCTAGTCCTCGGTCCTTCGAAGATTGTCTAATGTTGTCCTCCCAGCAAACCCTGGGTCATACTGGAGGTCTGGATCCCTGGCTCTTAGTTTCCCATGCTTGTCGTGGTAGCCGATCTTCTCCCATTCTGCAGACATGCCAAACCATCTCAGTTGGGACTGCTCTATTTGGGTCTGCAGGAGTCAGATTTTAGGGCTTGACGTATCGTCTGGTTGCAGACCATGTCTCTTCTTGTTACTTCAACCACCTTCCTCAGATACCTCATTTCTGAGGTTTGGATCTGGCTTTTGTAGGTTGTGGTCATTGCCCATGACTCGCATCCATTCGTCAAGACTGGGACATAGGTGGAGCAGTATACAGCCATCTTTGTTTTCTAACCTCTCTCTTGCTGAGAAATCCTCGATTTATGGCCTGAAAAAGTCTCCCAGCTGCTGCTTTATATCTTATTCTACTGGTACTTATCTTGTTCAGGGTGTTGGTTCCTTATTGGTGACATTGTCATACTATTCCAATCTTTCTATTCAGCGCAAGCACCCATTTAGTGAAAATCTAAAACTTCTTGGCTGTGATTTCACTGCAGTGCTATTACCTAAAATGTATAAATCAGACAACAGATGTGCAAAGTTCACATTAAACAGTGACCTTATGATTCAGCCTTTAAAGCTATTTAAGCAATTAAATATCATTTAATACTTTGGCTGGCACTGGAACAGGTTCTTCAAGAAGCAGTATACCATCTTCCTTTTATTGAAACCTACCATCATAAGCGTGACCAGTCCTTGATGCTTGTTCTGCACAATCCATATAACAGAGAGAGGCAGAATAACATGAGCTGGCATACAGAACTACATTCTAATACTGGATTTAGGTGAGGCACCTAGAAATGAAATCTTTTATTTAATTCTGGCCATGAAGTTTCTCTCTCTTTCTCTCTCTTTGTCTCTCTCTGCCATCTCTCAATCTCTCTGTGGATGTGACTGAACCTCCTGTGCCCAATTTAGTTACTGAAAGTGATGGTGGATAACTGTACAAATTAAAAGGTTACAAACCTTCATATTACAAGCTTTGTCATTAAATTGAACTTCAAATTAAAAACTGTATTAGTATACACAAATAGAGCTAATGCAGTAGCATCTTTGAAGCTTCGAATTAAGTCCAACTTCAAATTATCACACCTCAAAATAAGTGCACTTCACTATATATAAGTATGAAGAGGGATGTTCCTCCAGTGCGATGTGGCTATAATTTGCTGCATTTATTCTGCCAAAGTTCACTGAATTTCATTTATGTTGGTTGATGCCTTGTTTTAATTATCCACTCTATAGCCAGTAAAAAAAAAAAAGAAATAGGTGACAGCAGGCATCTTTGTCACACTCCAGTTATTATCTCATAGGGTTATGAAAGTTGTCCTTCGTGAAAAGTTCTGCCTTTCATGTCTTCATATTTTTTCATCATCAGGTTAATGTATTTATCGGGGACTCCATAATGCTCCATCAGTTTGCAAAGTGATTCTCTACTTCAGCTGTAGGGCCTTTTCATAATCTACAAATCCAGTGCAGGTGGTGAATTCAGATCTGTGTAATGTCCTGGTCAGTGCTAGATATGTTTTGTTGAAAACCTGCTTTTTCATATCTTAGTTTTCTATCTGTGACCTATATGAATCTCTGAAGGAGAATCCTGATTAATATTTTTCTGGACACTCATAATAACATTATTCCTCTTTAATCTGTGCATTGTTTGCAGATCTATTTTTTTTTGGCGACTGATCCTTTCTTCCATTCTACAGGTAGTTTCTACGCTGTCTCAGACTTTACCCAACAGTTTGTATAATATCTCTGTAGAAGTGATGAACTGTGCTAGGATGTTATCTGGGCCCACTGCTTTTTCATGATTTGGAAGCATATTTGGCTTTCTATATTTCATTCCTTTTTAGTTCTTTTACCAATTAGCTGTGAAAAACCAAAATCAACAGATGTTTTGGAGCTATTTTCAGTTGCATACTTTTATGCAGCTACCTTTGCCCACCTCACAATGCGTGTTTGGGGAAACTTCAGACTCACAACGAAGACCAAAGCTGCATCACCAGCACACTTTTATATGGCAGTGAAACATGGACAACCTATGCTAAGGAAGAAAGACAGCTCAATACCTTCCATCTACGGTGTCTACACCACATCCTCGGTATTTCGTGGAAAGACAAAGTGACAACTATCGCAGAGTTGTCACATGCTGGCCTTCAAAGTATGTATACACTGCTTAGACAGTGCAGACTACGCTGGCCTGACCATGTCTGCCGCATGGAAGTTGGTCGCACCCCAAAAGATATCTTCCGCGGACAACTGGTAGATGGCAAAAGACCAGTTGGGTGACCGCAGCTGAGATTCAAAGATATGTGCAAGAGAGACATGAAGGCACTGGACATGAATCCAGCAACTTGGGAGGATGAAGCTGCCGATTGCACCAAGTAGCAATGCTATCTATGGTGCCACTTCAGATTGGGCGAAAAGAAGCTCTCACAGCAAACAGAACAGAGGAGAAAACGTCGAAAGGAACACCAGGAAAATGATCAGCTGAGGGCAGTCTCATTCCCATAGTCAGTTATGACTGAAAGGGCAATTATTATTATTATTATACACACACACACGCACCCCCCCCCCCCCCAATCCCTACCCCATTTTTTTCATGTTGTAGTCTGATTTGTGAATTCTTTGTGACATTCTATTACTTAATTTATTATATGCTGTTAGAAACTACCTGGAGAATACAGCTGAGTCTATCCAAGTGTGGCTGAAGAAGAAAGAGGCAGAATATCAAGCTGAACTTTTATCTAAAGAAGTTGCAAGTATACAAAAGGAAGATAGTGACAAATTTAAAGCAGTGGAAAAGGCTGAAAAGAAAGGGAAAGGATCACCTCGGAGGTGTAAGTTTCTGCCTATTAAATTGTTCTTTTCTGTCTCTGCAGTTTCTTGACTTTTTGCCTGTTTTTTTTTCACCTTGGTTGTTTCCTGTTATACATTTTTTTTTCAGTTATAATCATAGTGGCCAAATGGAGAAAGCAGTTCTGGTGATGCAGTGCTCAATCTACCAGCAATTTTCTCACATCAAGAAGATATTAAGGAAAGAGGTCACAGTAAGATACTGTGCGGGAAGTCATACATAAAGTTACCATCCCAGGACGAAGGAAGAATATAGCTATAAAGCACTGAATGTGAACAGAACTTGTGAGAACTATCTTAAAAACCATGGGGCAACATACTGCGGCTGTACTGTTTATCAGCAAACTAAACAGATGCTGCAGGAATCTATCTGCAAAAAATTTCCTACAGAGAAGCTAAACAAAGATTGACAACAAATCCCATAACAACTAAACAGAATCATAACATAACAGCTCAACTCTGACAACTAACCACAGAGGTGAAAGATATAAAACAAAAACTTCAGGTAACAAATAGAAACAGTCAATCCTACGAAGCCCCAAATAACAGAGGTGATCAGTCACTGGGAGACTTACAAAGTGCCAAGGTCTGCATGAAAAAAACAAATTAGAAACCTAGATTAATTCAACAAGTTATCTGCATGGAGCAACACACTGAAAACTATCAAAATCACATAAGTTGCTTGAAGGAGAAAAACTATATGTGAAAAAAAAAGAAGTTGCTGTATGCTTGCTACTCTGCAGTATTCTGCCAGACACAACTGAATATGTCTGCAGTATTCTGCCAGACACAATTGAAATTGTCTGCAGTATTCTGCCAGGCACAACTGAATATGTCTGCAGTATTCTGCCAGACACAACTGAAATTGTCTGCAGTATTCTGCCAGACACAATTGAATATGTCTGCAGTATTCTGCCAGACACAACTGAATATGTCTGCAGTATTCTGCCAGGCACAACTGAATATGTCTGCAGTATTCTGCCAGACACAACTGAAATTGTCTGCAGTATTCTGCCAGACACAATTGAATATGTCTGCAGTATTCTGCCAGGCACAATTGAATATGTCTGCAGTATCCTGCCAGGCACAATTGAATATGTCTGCAGTATTCTGCCAGACACAATTGAATATGTCTGCAGTATTCTGCCAGGCACAATTGAATATGTCTGCAGTATTCTGCCAGACACAATTGAATATGTCTGCAGTATTCTGCCAGGCACAATTGAATATGTCTGCAGTATTCTGCCAGGCACAATTGAATATGTTCAAGTTTTGCACAATATTACATGTCTGTGTATATTAGATTTTTTTTCATGCTAAGTCTGTCTTTTTAGAAGTTTACATAATTGACAGATTATTTGTTCAGGGTTATCATTTTCATTGAGTCTCAAAAATGTTACCTGGGAATTTCAGTGACCTGCCAGATATGTTGTTAGAGTTGGAAGATCTAGCCGCAAAAGTAGCTGAGTTGGAAATAGAGGATGACGAAGAGAGAATATACCGGACAGTTTGACATCATGGAATGGAAAAAAAAGTCACCAACAAAATTCATAAATATCACTGTGGACAAGAAGTTGTGGAGAGACATGATCATGTGCACTAGCTGGCATGGTATTTGAGGAAGTTAATCTTTTTGTTCCAACACCTAGGTGTAGTGAGATCAGATGTCTAGCCTTCTTAGATAAGGGTGAAAAAATAGGAGGTCCTATGTGCAAGTTGGGCACGTTAAAAATCCCACGGCAGTTGGAAATCGTAAAGAGTAGGCTTATCAGGCTGCTGCCCTGGCAACATTTACAAATTAGAAACCTATTCACCAAATAAATGTATTCAAATACGTCATACTTTTTCAACAGCAGCTGCCAAGTCCAGATCTTCAGTCGGGTCAGCAAGTAGCAGTCTGGATAGACTGAATGCTCGTAGCAGCAACCCTTATATTCGGCATGGCTCTATCAAAGCATGGCAGGAAGAACAAGTAAAGCTAGCAGCAGAAGATGAAGAGAAAGAAAAAGTCAAATTAGACAAGCGGAGCAGATCAGCTCAAAAACTTAAAGAGAAGGTGAGTGATAATTTCAAACAACAGGTCGAAACTAGATTATTTTTGTTTGCTCCATCCATCTACAACTGCCATTTAGTGTCTTGCCATATGACTGTTTTGTGGGGAAATTGCTGTTTCCTTTACTATGCTTGTTTTTACTCTGACCAAGTTTCAAACGATTTCATTGCTTCTCTTCAATGTTACTAGATTATTTTTTTTTTTACAAGATTCAGTCTTGTGCATCATGGGTCTAACCATCTTCATCTTTTTTTTTTTTTTTTTTAAATATTCTCAATAATTATAATAATCCCCATGTATTTAGTAAAAATTGTACTGTGACCTGATCTGTTCTTTCTATAAAGTGAAGACATAATTACTTTCATGGGTGGTTTCTAGAAATATCAGTTGGTGGACATACAGTAACCAACTTGAATATGTTGATGATAACCCCAGTAGTAAAGGAAAGATTGAACTAACTTTATTTTCAAAGGGTTAAGAATTGGGCACGCGGGCCCCATCTGACATTAGACATAATAATAATAATAATAGCCCCTTCAGTCATAACTGACTATGGGAATGCGCCCCTGAGGTGACAGCCCTCAGCTGCTTATTTTCCTGGTGCTCCTTTCGACGTTTTCTCCTCACCTCTGCTTCTTGTGTGAGCCTCTCTTCGCCCAATCTGAGGTGGCGCCGTAAATAGCATCGCCACTTAGTGCGATCGGCAGCTTTATCCTCCCATGTTGCTGGATCCATGTCCAGTGCCCTCATATCTCTCTTGCACACATCTTTGAACCTCAGCTGTGGTCGCCCAACTGTTCTCTTGCCATCTGCTAATTGTCCATAGAAGATATCTTTTGGAATGCGACCATCATCCATGCGGCGAACATGGCCAAGCCAGCGAAGTCTGCGCTGTCTAAGACGCGTATACATACTTTGAAGGCCAGCACGTGACAACACCTCGACATTTGTCACTTTATCTTTCCACGAGATGCCGAGGATGCGGCGTAGACACCGCAAATGGAAGGTATTGAGCCTTCTTTCTTGCTTAGCATAGGTCGTCCATGTCTCGCTGCCATATAGGAGTGTGCTGGTGACGCAGGCATTATATACCGCAGCTTTGGTCTTCATTGTGAGTTTAGAGTTTCCCCAAACACGCGATGTGAGGCGGGCAAAGGTAGCTGCAGCTTTGCCAATGCGGCTGTCGATTTCTGTATCCAGTGAGAGTTTGTCATTGATGGTAGACCCTAGGTATGTGAAGTGGTGCACCACTGCCAATTCATAGTTATCGATAGTGATAACTGGTGCAGCACCCACATCCTGACTCAGCACATTCGTTTTCTTTAGACTTATTGTGAGGCCAAAGTCCTTGCATGCTTTAGTGAAGCGATTCATCAAGCTCTGAAGCTCCTGTTGGCTTTGAGTGACGACTGCAGCATCATCAGCGAACAACAAGTCTCTTATAGTGACCCTTCTGATTTTTGTTTTTGCCTTCAGCCTTGAAAGATTAAACAGACGGCCATCTGACCTAGTGTGAAGGCATATTCCTTCAGTTGCATCTCTGAATGCATGTTTCAAAAGTAAGGCAAAGAAGATTCCGAAGAGGGTCGGAGCCAGAACACAGCCTTGTTTAACGCCACTTCGTATATCAAAGGGCTGTGACGTGCTTCCAGCATATTGGACTGTTCCCTTCATGCCGTCATGGAATGACTTTATCATTTCCAGCATTTTAGAAGGGCAGCCTATTTTCAGGAGGATTTTAAAGAGTCCATCCCTACTAACCAGGTCGAATGCTTTTGTGAGGTCTATAAAGGCGATATATAATGGTCTTTTCTGCTCTCTTGATTTTTCCTGAAGCTGGCGGAGAGAGAAGATCATGTCTGTTGTTGATCTGCCAGCTCGGAATCCACACTGTGACTCTGGATATATGCGCTCAGCTAACTTGTGTAGTCGCATTAAGATGACTTTGGCAAAAACCTTACCAACAATACTAAGAAGAGAGATGCCTCTGTAGTTATTGCAATCACTTCTGTCTCCTTTATTTTTATACAGTGTTACAATCTTGGCATCTCGCATGTCTTGAGGAATAGTTGTCTCTTCCCAGCACTGGCACAGCAACCTATGCCGGGGATGTAATAGCGTGCTCTTACAGCATTTGATTAAATCAGGAGGAATCCCATCACTGCCTGGTGCTTTGCCAGAGGCCAAGCTATCAATGGCCTTGCTGAGTTCCTCTAATGTTGGTTCGGCATCCAGCTCCTCCATAGTTGGCAGACTGTTGACACCATCAAGGGCTGCAGGCGTAACGGTATTGTCTCTAGCGTAAAGCTCAGAGTAGTGCTCGACCCACCTCTCCATCTGCTTACCCTTATCGGTTAGCTTCTCTCCGCTGATGGTTTTTAGCGGTGCCGTCTTACTTTTATGGGGGCCAAGTGCTTTCTTTATACCGTCATACATTTGTCTAATGTTGCCTGTTTGTGCTGCGATCTGGATGCTCTCACTGAGCTGGAGCCAGTAGTCATTTGCACAGCGTCGAGCAGTTTGTTGAACTTTGCTTCTCGTAGCCCTCAGGATCTGTAGGGTTCTGGCACTCGGTGAACGTTTGTATTCATTCATAGCACTGCACTTAGCTTCAATGACAGGTGCCATCACATCTGATGAAGCATCGAACCAGTCATTTGACTTTGCTGTTTTCTTACCAAAGGTGGCAAGTGCAGTACTTTGAATGGTGTTCCGTAGATGCTCCCAGTTCTCTGTAATAGTATCACCATGCTGAGGGCTACTGAGCACTTTCTCGAAGGTCGCAGTGAATTGAGCGATCATGAAAGGGTCTGACATCTTGCTGGTATCAATGCATGGTTTCCCTTCATGTCTGACACGATAGAGTTTTCTTGGTTGTGCTCTGATTTTGCAGCAAACCAAGGAGTGATCTGTATCACAGTCTGCACTATGGTACGAGCGCGTGGAGAGCACAGACCTGAGGAGTGGCCTTCTGACGAGAATCAGGTCAAGTTGGTGCCAGTGCTTGGATCGTGGGTGTCTCCATGACACCTTATGCTGGGGTTTTGTCTGAAAGTAGGTGTTGGTCACGCAGAGGTCATGGTGGACGCACAACTCTAAGAGCCGTTGTCCATTTTCATTCATCTTGCCAATACCAAACCTGCCCAGACATGAAGGCCATGAAACATTATCGGCACCCACTCTAGCGTTAAAGTCACCAAGGAGAACAAGCTGTTCTTGCCTAGGTATGCTTTTGATAATTGCTGTTAGATTCTCGTAGAACTCATCTTTAGCTTCTGAGGCAGAGTACAGAGTAGGAGCATACACACTGACAAGGGTGATGGGACCTGTGCTAGTTTGCAGGCGGAGCGTTAACAGGCGTTCTGATCCATTCTCGCCTGGTTCAACCATTTTAGTTAGCGATTTTTTGATCGCAAAACCTACTCCGTGTTCTCTAGCTTTATTAAGATCTTTCCCTTGCCAATAAAGTGTGTAGTCCTTCTCGCTCACCGTTCCAGAGCCCGCCAGGCACGTTTCCTGAAGTGCAGCTATATCCACCTGAAGTCGTTTAAGCTCATCATTAATTATGGCTGTCTTCCTTACATCGTTTACATCCTGTAGGTTTTCGGATAGTCCAGTCAACATAGTCCGGACGTTCCAGCATCCCAATCTGAGAGTTTGCTTATTTCTATTTTTTCGATAATTGCTTGGTGCAAAATTTTCTGTCTACAGTTCGGGTTTGACCCTAATCCCCATGCACCCAATGGGGAAAGCAGACAGTGGCGGGACAACACCTTATTGACTGGGGGCTGCCCAGCTTGAAGCGGGCGGTAGCTGTCCAGTGAGATCCTAGAACCTCTCCCACTGTCGGAAGTAGCCCCTGGCGCCATGCCCTACGCCAATTGGGCAAAATGCTTATAACCGGCAACTGCTACTTCCCGTGTTTTGCCGACACCTATAGGGTGAAGCTGGAGTGTCCTCTCCAGGGGGCGAGCTTGGGCACAGTTATATGGAGATCAAGCTGTTGCCCATGCAGCATGTTCCCCCTCTCCACACAGCCGGTAGATCCAAAGGAACGGCAGTAGCCGATACAGTTTGGTACCAGCCATGTCGCAGGAGTTGCCAGAATAATGTCGAATCGACATTAGACTGCCTTAGGGACTCCGGCTCCGGATTTATCCTCAGGGTTTACTCCCGAAGCCAATTCCATAAATGGATATTCCCGCAAGGCAGCGGTGGTTTGAATTCAGAGTTCCTTCTCTTAGATAAGCTACCAACCAAGGATCACGAGCCCTATCTGCCCGAAGCTGCTGGTTTTAAGGCGCCAGTCCCTCGCCTTTGCCCCTTCTCCCGTCAGTGGAAACAGTTCCGCCGGGCTCAAATTGAGCCACACGTGAAGGCTGGGAGCTGGACTTGGTTGTCAGAGGCTGTTTGAGGCGCGTGCCATAGAAGTATTTTATCTGCAGTGAGAGCTTATCCTCACTACAACTCCCGGCAATAACAACCTTTGGAACTGACATTAGACAAATTAATTTATTATGGTAGTGACTGAAAACAGAAATAGGGGCCCTGTTCTAATAGCAAAAAGACAGAAGTTCTAGTCATCTCAAAAGAACAGACTTTTCCAGAATGTGCCGTCAGAGTAAGTGGAACAGTTTTTAAACAAGTCCATAGCTTCAAACTGGATCAAAAGTTACATTTAAGAAAATAGAATAGAAAAGCAAAAAATTAGCATAATATGAAATGAAAGGCTTTCTTTGAAACACATCTTTGTTAATGAAAGTAAGAAAGAGAGTTATTAAGTGTTGCTTATACACTATTGCATAATATGGAAGCAAGTCATGAAAAATCAGTCAACAAGCAGGAAGATTCCCAGAGGCAACCAAAAAATGTGGTTTTACGGAAGAATGTTAAAAACACCATGGACAGCTAAAAAATAAAAAGGACCAAGCATAAAGCAGGTTTGTTAAGCATGTCACAAAGAAGCAATGCACTTTCTTTGGGCATGTTATGCGAAGCTGAAGGCTATGACAATAGGAAAGATTGATGAAAAATGGGATAGAGGGCAACAAAGATATAAGATCTGGGCAATCAAACACATGGATGGAAAGAAATCAACAAAAGAATTGATAAACAACTCTGAGAAAGTGAACAGAAGAGACAAGATCACTTATGCTATCTGACATGACACTTGTAGAAGAACATGAAGATTTAACTCTTTAAGTCCCAATCGACTTTATATATCCTCAGGGGTTAGACGCGCTTGGCCCAATCAACTTTATAAAGCGTTTAGTATATGTGCCTCTGTTTGAGACTATTTCTAATTATAACTACACACAAACCACCCAAAACGTCATTTCCGACTGCAAGTACATTCTTTTAAATACCGCATGTGTTTAAGAGTGAACGGGTTTTTGTTTTGAGATATTTATTTAAAAATGCACCGGGGTGGCCATTTTTGCTTGGGCCAAACCAACTTTTTTGCTTGGGACTGAAAGAGTTAATTTTTTATGCATTCGAAAAAAGAAAAAAAAAAAGATCACTAATATGGAATTGAAGACAAAAACCAGACAAGTGCAAGTGGAACAAGAGATGACAAGAAGACAATGATGATGGATGGGACACACAATGAGGAAACCTGCTGATAGCATTACAAGGCAGTCCTTTCTTCTGGTATTCCTTTTCTTCTAGAATCCCAAGAGTGAAAGAAACAGACTGGGAACTGAGAGGAGTTGTTGTTGTCGTTGTTGTTTAACTAGGGCTGCTGAGCTTCTCGCTCTTTAGCAGCCAGTACCAATTTGAAGACTCCTTGGTATTATCTACACTGTAGGTCTAGACTTTTCCTGTGGCTTTTCTGCCATTCTGAAACGTGTTGAGTTGAAGTCATGAGCTCCAGTTTCTCCAGCTTGGCTTGCATTTAAAGGATCATACATCTGGTCCCAAGCTAGGAGTAAAAAGTGTGTGACATACTGTGCATTCTCACCCATCCAAGGGGGCTCTCCAACTATGCAGAGCTAAAATACTGTACTCTAGTTCTGGGCTCTCCCAAGGAATTGTCATATCCTGCACAGAGACACTTCTCAGCTTCCCCTGCCTATCATTGGGTCATAGTGAGATCCTTCTGCACGCAGTGAACCAAGTCAAATGCAATGAATTACACCTGGGGCTCAAGTGACTTCTCCAAGCTTAGTGTGCAATGCTGGGTTCTCAACAAGTTTTACCACAGAGGGAATTTCTGGAAGTGTGTAGATGATCTCAAGAGTCAATGAGGATGTAATTAGCCTCACAGATATTGATTCACTTCCACGTAGATATATTGTAGCGTTGTGCATAGCTGGTGGTCATATAAGGATGACTCCAGGTATGCCTCCATGCATGAACTGAGAGGATAGGAATTCCTCTCCATTTGTTGCAGTCTGCAAGGTCACCCTTCTTGGGCAATTTAACAATTATTCCTTTACGCCACTCTGTTGGTGTTGTCTCTGTTTTCCAGACTTGTGCAAATAGTGGTTTTAAAAGTTCAGCTGCTAGTTCAGGATCTGCCTTGAATAACTCAGCATTTAAATTGTTGTGACCAAGAGCTTTTCCATTCTTTAACCCTTTGATAGCTGTGATGATTTCTTCTCTTCATAGAATGTCTGTATTTACGTCTAGATCATTTTCAGCCTCAGGAACTTTCAGCTGCTTTGCTGGTGGTTCCTTATTCAGTGTTTCTCTGAATGAAGTGCTCTGCCCATTTTGTTTCCTGCCCCTGTGCTGTGATGATGAGATTTCCTTGTTTGTCTCATTACTAACGTAATATTGTTTGCACCCTGTTTTTCGCTGATAGTCTTAGTTATTTTATATACTGATCTTTGTTCATTTCTTGGTGCTGCCTCTTCTGCCTGTCTTGCAAGATCGTCCAGAAATTTCCTTTTGTTTGCTCAGGTTTGACGTTTTACTTCCTTGTCCAGCTGACTGTACTGTTCGCTGTATATTTCCTTTAACCTGGGAGGCTTTGCTTCTGTTTTCTTTCTTTTCATTTCTTTTCTCTTCGCTATGGTGTTTAACATTTCGGGTGTTATCCAATCTTGTCTCTTTCTTTCCTGGAATCCAAAGCATGATTCGCTGCTTTCTTTAAATATAGTTGAAATGGTGTTGAATTTCTGGTCAACATCATCAGTCACTGTCTTTTCCTGGCTATTGGCAATTTGATATCGTCTGTTTACATCAACCACAAAAGCTTTTCTGGTGAGGGGGTCCTTGAGTTTGATGATGTTGTTCCATTTCTGTTTAGTTGCAATTGGTCTAGCAGCTCTGAGTTTCACCTTCAGTTTTGCTACAACTAGGTGGTGATCGCTTCCCACATCTGCACCTCTTCTTACTTTCATGTCTTGTAGTGCATGTCTCCATCTGCCGTTGATCATAATGTGATCTATTTGGTTTCTGTCCCGACCGTTTGGTGATTCCAAGTTTTCTTTGTGCGGAAAAAGTGTTCCTCCAATGACCAAGTTGCTAATGCGCAAAAGCTTATTAGTTAATCCCCATTCTCATTTACTGTTCCGCTGCCACATTTCCCCATTACTCTGTCATTATACGTATTGTGTATTCCAGCTTTCGCATTGAGGTCTCCCATTACTATGATAAGATTGTATCTAGATGCGGTTTTTATTTCCTTTTGTAACTGTTGATAAAATTCGTCCTTGACCTCTTCATCACTGTCATTTGTTGGTGCATAGCATTGTATTATTGTAGTGTTGGTGAATCTCCCTTGTAGTCTTGTTCGTTTTCATGCCAATGGAAAAAGAATGAAGAGGTAGACCAAAAAACTAACGGAGAAGAGAACCGAAGACAGAGATGAAAATGATGAGGAAGACATAGAAAGACCTGGAGCTGATGGTGTGGGACAGGAAGACTTGGCATGTGGGACAGGAAGACTTGGCATGTGGGACAGGAAGACTTGGCATGTGGGACAGGAAGACTTGGCATTAAGTTTATTGAAG
Organism: Oreohelix idahoensis; assembly: GCA_024509875.1. Classification (NCBI taxonomy): domain Eukaryota; kingdom Metazoa; phylum Mollusca; class Gastropoda; order Stylommatophora; family Oreohelicidae; genus Oreohelix; species Oreohelix idahoensis. The sequence continues at coordinate 445,086 of JAMPIV010005309.1, forward strand.
GCCTATGCTATATGTGGGGAAGTGAAGGATGATGGTAATTATTAGAAGGACTTTGTGCAAATCTATGTGAATGATTATGCTTCGGCAGTATTGAGTGTAGAGAGTAACTCCAGACCTAAGGGTCTTTTATGTTGGACATATGCCCTAATATAACCGACTAGGTTGAACAGGACGTGCCTCGCCAAAACAAGGCAAAACTTTATTTAAAAAAAAATAAAAAAATATTGAGTGTAGGTCTAAAATATGACTTATTTTACATTTTTTCCCATTCTGCACAGTAGAATGAAGCAGTATTTTGATTTGTGTCTGCAAAGCATAGTCTTCATTTTATGTGTTGATGATTCTAGGTGTCCAGTGACCTAAGTTGCCACTGCTGCTGTCCTTGTGTGTACATTTATTTCCTTCTTTATGTGTCCACCTTTAGTGACATGACGGTTTAGATACCTAAATTCTTCTGCATCCCTTTTGACCATATTTCTGGCATCAATTCTTATTATCTTGCTTTTGATGCCATTTAGATTAAGGTCTGCTGCTCAGGCTGATTGGTTTGCTGTTGCTGTTTTATTTTGGATATTTTCTGTGTTAAGAGCCAATAGTGCCATATAAAGACTCTATATCCTCTATTCTCATTGTGTTGTTCCACACTATGCCAGTTTTCTTAACTTGCTACACAGCAGAATGTAACTGTGCATTGTATCACACTGCTGAGAACCAGTTCTAACACACAAAAATGAAAACCAGTATAGTCCTGTCACACAGTACATCTTTTCACAGCAAGATAAAGAGAAGGAAAAGCAAGGGAAACGTACTGTAAAATCAGCCCAGCTCAAACAAGATGATGTCACGCCTGCACCATCTGTCCTGTCACAAGTGGCTGATGCTGAAACTGAACCTGTGAATGTGCAGCCATATTGGCCGGTAGGTGTTTTCTGTTTGTCCTTGCATTGAATGAGAGGATGTGGCTTTTTATGAGTGAAGACAGCTGTAAAAGGCGGGAGACATAAAAATGTATTAAGACAGCAAAGACAACAGCAAGAGAGGGGCAGCAGCTCTTGGCACCAAGATTGCAGGAGCGTATCAGCAATGAAAGTAAATAGCTCCTCCATATGTGTAGTAAACGGAGGTGATTCACTAGATACTGAGTGCCCTGGGTGCAGAAATGTATTGCCATGGCTCTGATTTCAGCTCATCTCAGTAATGCCTGAGCCTGGAGGGTTGATGATATTTTAAATCAGCTGTGAAGGTCTGAAGCAAAAAAAAAAATATGAAGACATGTAGAAAGATGAAGACCTTGAATTACCTGAAGATAGCTGCGAAGGTCTAAAGTCATTTAAAACATGAAGACAGCTATGAAGGGTTAAAGACATCAGTGCATGCAAAATTTTACTAAGTTGAAGACATTTTGCATGCAAACTTCTGTTAAGAACTGAGGACGTTAAAATATACACTAAGACAGTATTGAAGAGCTAAAGACTATAGATGCATAGAGACAGTTTGTTACGTGTTACATTTTAAAATTATTATTTGTGGTACATGTGGTAGTTTTGAATAAGGGAGAAGGACTGAGTTTCAGGAATTTTATTAAATACTATTTGTAAAGTAAAGAACAAATGGTATGGTACTTGTTAATTATGAATGATGAAGATGATGGTGCAGGAAAAATTATATACTGAATAGTGAAACTTTGATCTATCCATATTGTTTGATGAAGTTATTGTGGTAAAGGTATTTTGCAGGACGAGAGTAACCAGCCCCATGCCTAACCTTCCTTCATCGCTTTTTACCACATGCCTAGGAGGGTACAGTGTTACTATTCTTTGCTCCCTTCCAAGCCCCGGTAACAAATGGATATTGACAAGAACCAGACAAGTACCAGTGGAACAAGAGAAGAAGACGCTGGCGATGGACAGGACACACACTGAGGAAATTGTTGATAGCATTACAAGGCAGTCCTTGTTCTGGAACTCCCAGGGTAAGATAGGCAGAGGAAGACCAACAAACATATGGAGAAGAGAGCTGGAGACAGAGATGAAAATGTTGAGGAAGACATTTTAAAAAACTTGAGCTGACGGCTTGTGACAGGAGGGACATGGCATGTGTTTGTTGAAGACTTATGCTCCTTGGGCTGCTAAGGGAAATTGACTGAGACTTTTTTAAACTCTTGTCTACCTAACAAGCCATAAGGTGTTGTTCATGAAGTGGTTTATTATTCTTTCAAAAGCTGCCGTTTAGTTGTAGTCAGATTGCACGTGTCTGCATTTTCTTCACCATTATCATTTTCCTTTGCGTGTCTTATGGAACACGGAGCCACCGCTGTAGATGATCCCCTTGCGAGGAAGCCTGCAAATAGCATTCACATGTTCTTACAGGGATGGTTTCTACAGCAATTTGTTTGACAGGATGAAGTTGCCAGCCTCAGGCACAGCCTCATGCACAGCCTCAGGCACAGCCTCACATTAGACGCCTGGCAGGACTTGCAGTAGTCCTGTTATTTCTGTGACGCTTCAGACGCCCCCAGAAAATACATGGAGCTGTCTGCACTTTACACAATTTAAACACAGTATAAAATAAACGCATTTGTTGTATTTAGGATTGATAACTAAAATGTTATTCAGCTGATTTACAACTACGTATTTTATGTGCATTGTACAATATTTTCTCATAAATATACATGGATACTCTATTGGAAAAACCTGATATGTCACAAAAAATGAAATCCAAGAAAACTGCATTTTAAACTTTGAAATGCTGTGGCACAGAATAGGATGGCCTGTTTTTGTGCTTCGTTTTCTTGGAGAAAATGCATTTTCAAGCATAATTTTCATTTCTAAACCTTCTGTGATGTATGCTTAATGTGTTAATAGTGCTAACCCTTTTTTTTTAATTTTTATGTGGCATGACTGGTTTTTCCAATGGAGTCTTCATGTGTTTACTAGTCATCTTAAAATTATACCTCATAGAGAAAAAAAATTGGTACACATTGGGTGAACTAAAAAGTGTTTGGGACAGAAAAAGTTAAGCGTGATCAGGCTTTGAATTTTCATACATGTGAGAAAGGCTAAAATAGCATGATAGGATCACCAGCGTGGAAATAAGGGAAAGAGTCGAATATGAGTATCAGAGAAATAAGGGAAAGAGTCAAATAAGAGTATCAGAGAAATAAGAAGTGCAGAAAAAAATGTGAATAATACACACACTCAGGTAGTTGCAGCCAAAACTTTTTAAGGCACTCATGGGGCTGAAACGCCCTTGGCAAAAAGGGATAAAGGAAAGACCTCATAAAAGATGAAGGAAATGTAGACAGAACTAACTCTTAAAGACTGAGTGGCCTGTATTCAGGGCCAGTTTCTCCAGGCACTCATGATAGGAGGCTAGCTTTCAGGATGGTATATTAGAACTATTATGAAGTATGGAGAGAAGAACAACCACCACAACAATGGAAAGACAGTATTATTGTAAAGTTACCGAAGAAAGGTGATCTATCAGACTGTAATAACTGGCGTGTATATCTCTATTATCAGTACCTGGAAAATTATTATGTTGCATGATGTTAGAAAGACTTAAATTGCATGCTGACGAAAAGATCAGAGAAGAACAAGCGGGTTTCAGGCCGAAACGATCATGTATTGATCAAATATTCACACTAAGAAACAATTATAGAAGAATCAGTGGAAAGGCAATCGCCACTTTATTATCACCTTCGTCGATTTTCAAAAAGCCTTTGATAGTCTACACCGCCCATCATTGTGGAAGATACTTACAATCTATGGTTTTCCAACAAAATATGTGAATATAATCAAAGCGCTATATGACAATGCAAGATGTTGTGTTAGAACAAATAAAGGGAATACAGAATGGTTTACAGTAGAAACAGGGGTGAAACAAGGCTGTATTATGTCACCACTACTTTTTGGAATAGCTATTGATTGGGTTATGAGAAACTATACCCACAATGAACAATTGGGTATAAAATGGACAAATGGAAAAATTCCTGGGGGACCTGGATTTCGCAGATGATGTAGCATTCTTAAGTTCAACACCAAGACAATCCCAAGAAGCAATAAATAATTTGTGTCATCTCTCGGTTTAAAATTGGTCTCCAAATAAATGCCTCTAAAACTAAAGCTATGAACTTTCTAACGAGGACCTTTGATATCATCTTGAACGGGGAAAAAACTACAGAAAGTTGAAAGTTTCAATTATTTAGGCAGTAAAATGACTCAGGATGGTGACACAACAAGAGAAATCCATACTAGAATTGCTTTGGCAGCTAGCGCCTTCAATAGATTATCTAACATTTGGAAATTACGATCATTGAATATACATACCAAGCTTCGTCTGTTTAATTCAAATGTTATCTCAGTGTTAACATACGGCTGTGAGAGTTGGAAAATAACAAAATCATTGGAGAACAAGCTGAATACATTCGAGAACAAATGTCTTAGAAAACTCATGAACATCAGTTGGAAAGAATTCAAGACTAATCGACAAATAAGAGAAGACTCTAGGCAGAAAATATGTGTCTCCGACTATATAAGGAAAAGACGATGGTCATATATCGGTCATGTCCTACGAATGCAAAACAACAGAATACCACTACAGGCGCTCACTTGGGTTCCTGAGGGTAAGCGGAAAAAGGAAGACCAAAAGAAACACTCAGAAGAACAATAATAAGAGAAGGAAGAACGTTGGGCCTAAATAATGTGCAAGAGCTAAGAGGAGTGGCGTCACAACGAACAACCTGGAGAGCACTGGTTTCTGCCTTATGCGCCGTGTTTGGCGCTTAAAGAATTTATTATTATTATTATTATTTATTTTGTAGTGTCCCAATTTGGTAATTCCAGCTCCAATAGCATATATTAAAGTTGTTGCAGTTAAAAAGCTTGTAGTTGGATCTGAGGCGCAGGCAAGTGCTCCAGCTTGTGCCGGTTCACTGCCCATTGTCTCCTACCCTACCATCTACTGGCTTTCTCCCGCGAGTGCTTTTTGCTGAGCGTCCTGGTTGGCCAGCGCATTTACTTTGAAAAAATTAGAGTGTTCAAAGCAGGCCTTGGCTGCGTGAATAATGCTGTATGGAATAAGGGAATAGGACCTCAGTTCTATTTTGTTGGTTTTTGGAACCGGAGGTAATGATTAACAGGCACAAACGGGGGCATTTATATTGCGGCGTTAGAGGTAAAATTCTTAGATCACTGCAAGACGAGCTACTGTGAAACCCTAACCCAGTTTCAGATAGCGAGACAGAGGTTGTGTGTCTGTTCAGATTATACTCTCTCCTGCAGACCTCTACACCTTCGGGTAAAAGAGGAATGAATGGGTTAACCTCTAAACCTTCGGATGGATGAGGAATGAAAGCCTAGCAGTTATAGCAGCATGTTTAGAAGCCGGATTGGAACCATGAAGGATCAAAGGTTTCATGGCGATATAATGCAATAAATTAGAGGGCAAGTCTGAACACAACAGGCCAATCACCTTTTTGACTTAATATTTGTTCGCATGTTCACCCTGAATTCACTGGCTCCCAGGGAAGCCTCTACACTCAATGGTAGAAGAGGAGATGACTAGGAGATGAGATGAGATGAGTTGTCCCAATTTTAAATTTTAATTAATCATCATTCATTTTCCTTTACAACAATGAAAAATGTTACCACATTCTTAATAGATGTGGAAAGAAATGACCCTTAAACTTTAATACTATATGAAAACTCAAAGCAACAGAAAATTCCTTGTGTTAAACATATGAAAACCACCACCACATCCTTTAAGAGTTTACAAGTACAGAAGGGCCCCACTTTCTATCATTCCCATTTTCAGCTTTCAGTTTTCAATTATATACATGTTCATTATGTTCGATGCTTGTTCCTCTCTTTTGGAGTTTTTGGCATAAATAGCTTTGAGCACCATTTTATTGTCAGTAATTCAGTCTGTTTACAGCATTATAAATATTATTATTAATTACATTAGTTCTAAGTGTAGTAGTGATAAAAAGATGATTCGTAAGCCTTTTATTTTAAATGCTGCATATTCATTTTACTTTTGTATAGTTTTTTTAGGCCTTGCTCATTTGCTCAGTTAATATATGATAGTTTAAACATATTATTAGGACTGGAGAAAGTAACAAGAACATATGGGATGGAAATTAATATAGAAAAAAGCAAGATATTGGTGAATAGCCATAAGAAACATGTTCCGACCAACATTACGTTAAATGGGCAAACGTTAGAAGAAGTTAACACCTTTAAATATCTCGGGTCCACTATATGTAGTGATGGAAGATCAAATAAAGAAATCAAGACAAGACTTGAGATGGCCTCAGCTGCCATGACAAGGTTGAATGTGATCTGGAAAAGTAACATCAGTTTTCTTGTGAAGATCAAATTATACAAATCACTTGTATTATCTATTCTCTTGTATGGGTGTGAGGGCTGGACACTCACTGCAGATACGGAGCGAAGGATTCAGGCTTTCGAGCATAAATGTTATAGAAGAATTTTGCGCATTTGCTATAAAGAGCACAAAACAAATGTCTGTGTTAGAGAGAAGATAAAAACCTATGCAGGCCACCAAGAACCACTTTTGTCAATAGTGAAACGTCGAAAGCTTGCCTGGTTTGGGCATGTAACTTGTCATGACTCCCTTTCAAAAACGATCCTCCAGGGAACAGTCGAAGGTAAACGGAGAAGAGGAAGGCAAAGAAAATCCTGGGCTGATAACATCAAAGAATGGGCAGGACACGGTTTCTCCACACTTGTACGCATTGCTGAGGATAGAGAGCAGTGGAGGACCCTGTCTGCTGATGCTTCCACCATGGCACCCCTACGACCCATGACGGGTTATGGGTTGAGATGATGATTAGGATTTTATATGCATTTGCAAGTAAAATATAGTTCTGTTCTGCTCTTTGGCCATTTCTGCTTTTTGGTGGGGTCTGGAACCTAACGCACCTTATGTGCAGGGCCTTAATGAAATACGTAGAAAGACATTTACAGAACAGGAAAGCTTAGGTCTGATTGAAGACATCTTCTGTGAAGATGATGAAGAAGGAAGATACATTGTAAAGTATTGTTGTAATGTTCATTGCTTTCAGTTCACTGGCTACGACACTGGAAACCTTCTTATGCATATGCTTGGTGCCACTTCCACACTGTTCCCTAGTGATGGGGGAACTATAAAAACAGAAAAAACTGAAAGAGTACAAGGTACTGTAGTCAAGGTCTTAGTTGGTCTTTGATGGAGTATATGAGATTGTTGTTAAGTAAGGAATGAATATTTTTTACCCCTGTTGTTTTTCTTTTTTTAGTCATAATTTTCAAAAATCCTGTTGCTATTATTTCTATTTTCATTCAATGTTTTTTTCCCCCCAGTAACTACTGCTTGATTTTTTTAAATTTACTTATTTCATTGTATTTGTTTATTCATTATTCATTTCCTTTTTGCTCCTTTTGAAGCATGGAGCCACCAATACAACTAGCCCCCTTGCAGGAAGCCTTCATCAAAGCCTGAGTTCTTGTAATGGTGTTTTCTGTGGCAATCTGTTTTACATGATAAGGCTGCCAGTCTCATGCACTTCCTCATACAGTCACCTTTTACGGCATGTCTGAAGAAACAGTAGACCCGGGGAGAGAAGACATCTAAGGGGGTACATGAAAAAAAAAAGTCTGCCAATGCAATGTATAGGTAAATTGAATACTTGGAATTATGCACCAATAACCTTGAGGGTACATAGTTAAAGATAAATTATATCTGTGGGTACACGAACAAAAAAGTTTGAATACCACTGATCTAAACAGCATTTTTATATACATTTTATAATAATAATAGTAAGTATATCAAATACCTTATAAATTGGTTTAATTCGTTTGTCTATTGAAGAGAAAATTGCCAAAAACATTTATTTGAGTTCTTTAAATGCCATGTTGACTAACTTAGATGATCATGTCTTGGCACTACTTGAAGTGCCTAGTCCTGTTTATCAATTCTGACAGTGACTGTCATGCTATGATATTAAACAGCTCAATGTCTTCTCTGTCATTCTTTTTCTCTCTCTCACTTAAATCTGTCTTTTGAATTAGTATATATTTTCATAACTTTCATCCTCTCATAACATTCTTAGATATATGAATCACTTTCTTCTGATATATGTAATAAGTGAAATAACCTTCCGAAGTCTGGCAGCCCATGTTAATGATAATGATGATGATTATTTTGATGATGATATGCATGGCGGGAGCAGTGATATGCCTGGCGGGAGCTGTGATATGCATGGCGGGAGCAGTGATATGCCTGGCGGGAGCAGTGATATGCCTGGTGGGAGCAGTGGTCTTATTCTGTCTTTAGAGGTGCCCTGCAAACATACAGGATGTAAAAAAATGTTTGTATCACACTGTTGCTACTGTTCTCCTTAGGCAATATTTCCATCAGATCTGCAGTCCAGAAAGATGGCCATGTGCTTGTTGTTCACATTATAAACCCAAGTGAAGACTTGAATTTGCCAGAAAACTATGCGACAGAGCTAGAGGCAATGAGCACTGAAAAGGAGCTCGCTCATGGCCACTCTGAGAGGGAAAAACCGGGAGACTCAACACAAAATTCAGGTGAATGAACACACAACAAATTAGAAACATTAACTTACTATACAGGTGTCAATACAATGTTGAAAATTGTGTGCTGTGATAAGCAAAATTTATTTCTCAAGTTAATTCATCAATCCCTTGACTTTTGCGTTTTTTCTTCGAATTCTGTGCCCAGTAAAAAAAGGGTAAAGGTAAAGGATCCCATTACACCCCCATTGAGGTATATTGGGAATATGGTGTTAGGCCCATATTTTCTTGACCATCGGCACACTAGGGGTGATGTGGTTAGCATTATGCCGGCTGCCGTAACCTTCCCAGAGTTGCTGTGGTACCCAATTTTTTTAGGCTGGGTCGACCCCACAGCCATTTGTGGTCTAAAAAATCCCACCTCAACTGGGGATTGAACCATGGACCACTGAGCTAGGAAGCCAGAGCACTAACCACAGTGCTACCATGGCTCCTCTATGCCCAGTAGTAACCTTAATATTTAAGTCAATACATTGAAGCTTCTTTGACCTACTTAACAGGACTATCTGTTTTCATTTTTTCATCATCATTTCCCCATTCGCTTCTTTTGGGGTGTGAAGCAGCTGGTCCCCTTGCTGGTAGCCTGTACCAAAGCATTAATGTGCTCTTAACTCTTTAAGTCCCAATCAACTTTATAAAGCGTCAGAGGTTAGACGCGCTTGGCCCAATCGACTATAAAAAGCCTTTAGTATATGTGCCTCTTTTTGAGACTGTTTTTAATTACAATTACCCACAAACCACCCAAAACGTCATTTCCGACTGGAAGTACATTCTTTTAAATACCACACGTGTTCTAAGAGTGGACGTTTTTCTGTTTTGAGATATTTATTTTAGATTTTTAAAGCGATTTTTTTAAGCGCATATTTTCTAACAAAAAATGGCCACACCCACTTCTTCGAATGGTAGTCCCAAAAGGTTAGGCCTAACGTCAGATCAAGCTCGTAAGATATTTGAAGAAATTTTTGAGATTGACTGTAGTATATTCACAGGATATCGAAAGTGATCTTTTGTGATTTCCTATGGATTTTGTGCTTTCCTATGGATTATGATTATGTGTTTTCCTATGGATAATATCTTCATAACAGGAGCAGCTCGGCAAGGTAAGAATATATCTATTTCTTTCAAATTTACCTGCTTCTTATTCCGCCCCCATTTTACTTTACATTTTACTAACTAATAAGTTTTATTAATAAATTTAAATTATGCACAAGATGCAGTTACTAACAATTATTCATGTGTAAACAATATAATTCCCATCTTTCTGATGTATAAACTGAAATTTCCTCTTTTTTACAACAATATGACCTGTTGTTGTAATTTGTGAAATTAACAATCTTCTGAGTGTTTATTGATTAAAAACTGATTGTACTTTGTAAGAGTACTTCTGTTTGTGACATTTTGAAACTTTAATGTTGGATATTCTTATGAGGAACAATTGTAGAAGAATTTTAATGAATACTTTTCCTCTAATTTTTCACCGGCTTCTTCTTTTGTCCTCCATTTTACCTTGAATAACAAATAATTTTTCAATGAATGCTTTTATACTTGTAGCACAAGAGTAAAGTACATCCAGTTACCTTCAGTTTCATATACAACAACTAAGTTATTTATGCATAAGAAACATTTAAAAAAATTATTTCCAAATAAAAAACACACCCGGGTTGACCTTTTCATCTGTTTTACAACAATATGACCTGTTGTTGTAATTTGTGAAATTAACAATCTTCTGAGTGTTTATTGATTAAAAACTGATTGTACTTTGTAAGAGTACTTCTGTTTGTGACATTTTGAAACTTTAATGTTGGATATTCTTATGAGGAACAATTGTAGAAGAATTTTAATGAATACTTTTCCTCTAATTTTGCACCGGCTTCTTCTTTTGTCCTCCATTTTACCTTGAATAACAAATAATTTTTCAATGAATGCTTTTATACTTGTAGCACAAGAGTAAAGTAAATCCATTTACCTCCAGTTTCATATACAACAACTAAGTTATTTATGCATAAGAACATTTTAAAAAATTATTTCCAAATAAAAATACACCGGGTTGACAATTTCATCTGTTTTACAACAATATGACCTGTTGTTGTAATTTGTGAAATTAACAATCTTCTGAGTGTTTATTGATTAAAAACTGATTGTACTTTGTAAGAGTACTTCTGTTTGTGAGATTTTGAAACTTTAATGTTGGATATTCTCATGAGGAACAATTGTAGAAGAATTTTAATGAATACTTTTCCTCTAATTTTGCACCGGCTTCTTCTTTTGTCCTCCATTTTACCTTGAATAACTAATAATTTTTCAATGAAAGCTTTTATACTTGTAGCACAAGAGTAAAGTACATCCAATTACCTTCAGTTTCATATACAACAACAAAGTTATTTATGCATATGAACATTTTAAAAAAATATTTCCAAACAACAACAATAAAAACGCACTGGGGTGGCCATTTTTGCTTGGGCCAAACCCACTTTTTTGCTTGGGACTGAAAGAGTTAAAGTGGTAGTTTCTGTAGCAGAATATTTTACATGATGCCATCCTTATGCATAGCCTCATATTGGTCACCTCTTATGACATACCTGAGGTGCAGTAATCCTGTTAAATGCTGAAATAATCTCAAAATTGAACTTGAAAAAACACCCCTATAAGATGTAGAATCTTACATATATCTTTGCCGCAAAAGATACAAGTTGGAGGGATGGGCGATGATATCAAAATGAGAATACAAAAGGCAGGTGGAGCTTTCATTGCATTAGGAAAGTTACGGAGATCAAAAGAAATCAAGTCCACGGCAAAAATAAGGATCTTCAACTGAAATGCTATGACAAGGTCACCAATGGGGAACTGATGACAAGAACCAAAAAAGAGCCAGTGGAATAAGTGATGAGAAGAAGATGAAGGAGCTGGATAGGACACGCATTGTGGAAACCTGTTGGTAGCATTGCAAAGCAGTCCTTGTTCTGGAATCCCCATAGTAAAGACAGAAGGAGATTAACTCTTACAATACCGCTTGTCAGTTTAAGTGGGGCTCGTTTAGTACCAGTTTTAAGGCTCGCCAGTTCAAATTTTTTTCTTACAAGGGACCACAGTAAAAACTGGTGTGAATAACACTAAATGTACTAATTGTGGCCATAAGCAATGTTTTTTTTTTACTTTGTAAATGGATTAACTTGATGTTTGAAGACTAAAAAGAAAGTTGTATTGTCTACAACAGTAATTTGTCTTTGATAAGATCATATTCTACAGTTAACTTTTTAGTGTTTTTCAATTTCACATGCAGAATGTTTTAAGTATACCGAACACACTTGTGTTAATACTACCAAAGACTTTATGTATTACAATTCTCTATCCATTTCCCTACAGTTTGGTATATAATAAGTACATGTTCAAAAAAAAAGATTAACATAAAATCTACACTAAAAGACAGTACACTTCACCGTTTAGAATTCTTAAAAAAATAATTATTGCACAGGGTGGAAAATAATTATGGAGTCAAAGAGTTAAGCAGCATGGAACTACCATTATTCAAGAAGCCTGCACGACAATATTTTATTTGCACTTGTAGCAATGGTTTCTGTTGTAATTTGTTTTGCATAATGGATTTCTGTGTTTTTGTACAGCTAGCATTAACAAATAAATAAAGTATTTTTTTTGTCTTACACAGTGACACATTCAGCAGATGTAATCAATTCCATGAGCGAACAGAAAATTGAGGACAGAGAGCAGGCTGAGCTGAAAACCAAGGCAAGAAGATATGCTGTAAGCCAGTTTGGCTCCATCACAGCACATCTTTCAGATGGAATGGTTTTAGCTCTCAGCCAGTTTGGACCAACAGGAGAGTCCTACTGTGAGTTGTTTGACCCACTTGGTTTCATAAATTGTTTTGCAGGGTCAGAAAACGCTCCATCATTATGTACTCATTATTTCTGGTCTTCATAAAAGCTGCAGGGACAGAAAACGCTTCATCACTGTTCCAGGTAGTCTCTCTTTGTCTCCCATTTTGTTCATGGAAGAAATGTTGTCTGCTGCCTTCTAAATTAGGAAGGCCTGACACTTTATAAGCAATATAGTTGACATACCAGACACTTAAAAAATAGAAAAATTACTATTTTTTTCCTTTGCAATAATAATAATGCTACATGTTCTGTTCTCATTCAGTCTTTCATCATTGCCTTTTATGTTGCCTCCTCCTTCTTGAGCACCAGAAATTGTTCACATTACCTAATTGCTCACCTTATTGCCGGTCATCATAAAAGTAAGGTAATGTAATTAAGATTTTGTAAACAGCTCTGGCCTAATTTTTAAAAATCTTGTTTTATTTATCAAGTAGTTCTTAACATCAGTTCTCCTACAGTTACTGGAGAGCAACCAACCCACTTCGAAATGAAAAATAAAAATGTATAAATTGGCTTGCAGCTTGGATATGACTAGGATTTTATACTTTCATAATACTGACTACATTTTGTTTCAGTAAAGCCATATGAGCCGCCAAAGTATTTCCAGTCTACTGAAACAGAAACACAATCTCAAACCAATATTCCTAATTCACCCTCCAGAAGCAAGACAAATGTTGCAAAGACCAAAGGGAACAGAAGTGCAGAAGTGGTAAAAGACAAGGGTGCAGCATCTGAGGAGGTATGTTTTTTGTCACAAGCGTCAAGTGTCCTGTTGGCTGTAACCTGTGACCATATCTCTGCACAAATGATAGTCTCTAGTGTTCTGTTCTTTTCATAATGGACTCTGTAATGTGCCATATTGTTACGCTGCCCAGTATCATCTTGGCTTGTCATTTGTTTTCTGTCTTCATAGGATTTTCATATTTATTCTTATCTTTAAATCTGGCTTATCACCTGCTTTGCTAATTATCATAGTTTTCATTTTCTCAATATTAATTTCCAATCCATATTCATGAATTACACTGTTTATTTGCTTCACAAGATCTTGTAACTCATATTCTAACAGTACAAACAGATAAATCTACCATTTTTTTCCCTTTCACCTTACATTTCTATACTCTACTTTCTCTTTCCACATGTACCATTTCATTGTGGGGAAAGTAGGTTTTGTTTTTATTTGAGCTGTGTTGCTTTGAAAAAATTTCTTATGACATTGTCTATCCTCTTTTCTGTTGGGCATCTCTTTGCCCTGTAGCCAGATTGTCTGCCGCTGAAGACTTGTGGTGGGAACTGATTCATTGAATTCCCATATAAGGAAACATATACTGCCATAGCGGAATGATGTGTTAGATTTCCTCTCTGCCTGTGCCTTCCCTAACTCAAGAGGTGGGGGAACTTCTGTATACAGGTAGCACTCATAGTTATACCATCAGTCATCTTGCAACTAAAAGAGTTGTTTAATGCTATAGCACGTTTCACTAGCTTTGCCCAACTTCAAAATGCTATATCTCAGCGAATATATAACGCATATAAGTGAAATTTTGTGTGTGAATTTGAAATGGTATAGACCCTATGAATTAAATTTTTCATTAAAATGCGGCCATTGGTTTCAATTTTCGTTTCTTTGCGATATAATATAAAATCCTACTTGCCAACACATATCACACGCACACATATTGAAATGTCTACAGTAAATTATACGACCTCATTTGCACATTTTTGGTTTATCAAGCAATTGGCATGATTTTTGAGTGAAATTGCGTGAAATCGCACTTCTTGAACACAAAATAGTTTATATCCGGTGCTACTCACACATTGTCAATCAGTGGCGTGTCTACAAAAAGTATTGTGTGGTTAACTAGGAAAATGAGTCTGCGAGTACATTTTATGACATTACAGCTAATCACAAATAGGATTTTTAAGTATTTCTGCAATGAAGCTACTCGTGGAAAACTATATCATTCTATTTCAAACCCACAAAAGAGGACTATTCATGCCTTGGGGATAATCAAACGATCATTGCACCGCTGGATAGCGACATCTAAAATTTCTAATTCTAGTGTTTTACACACGAAAATTAGGCCAAGAGTGGTGGATATTTTGACAGAGAATTGATCCGCAGAGAAATTTGCAATATGTTTCACAATAATGAGGCAGTGACTTTAAGGAAATTGAAAATTTGGTTAAGAAAGAATAATGACAATGATATTTCCAAATCTACGTTATGGAGGACTATTATGAGTTTGGGATTCACTTTTAGAAAATATGTTGGTGGTAGAAACCTTATTTGTGAGAAACCTCATATAGTTGCAATGAGAAGCAAATATTTACGCGAGATCAGAGAAATGAGAAGAGATTGTTATGATTTTGTGTATTTAGATGAAACTTGGATCAATTCTCACCACAGTAATGAACGAGAATGGCAATCATCTGATGGGACAACTAAGAGACTAGAACCAAGCAGCAAAGGACAGCGCCTAATAATTGCACATCCAGGAAGCAGCCATCATGGGCTTCTAAATAATACTGAACTCATATTTGTTTCAAAATACACAGTTATTAGGGATTACCATACAGAGATGAATGGCAAGATATTTCAAGATTGGATTGTGAATCATGTACTTCCTTCCTTGGATAGACCGTCGTGTTTGATAATGGACAATGCTTCATATCACAACGTTGTGGCACCAGAAGATAAAGTTCCTAATTCATCAAGTACTAGAGATGTAATAACGATTTGGCTGACCATAAACAACATTCCATTCAACGAAATGTCCCTGAAGCCTGAATTACTTGGAATTGTAAAAAAAGACACAGCGTACAAAGATATTTCACATAGACAAGGCAATCCATGAACATGGTCACAGATGTTTAAGATTGCCTCCTTACCATTCTCACTTAAACCCAATAGAATTAGTATGGGCTAAAATTAAGGAACAGGTAGCAACAGAAAATAGAACGTTCAAATTAAATGATGTTGAAATACTTATAAAAGCCGCCATCTCCAATATAGCCAGGGATTATTGGAAGAAATGTGAGAGCCATGTGTTACAAGAGGAAGAGGAATATTGGAAGAATAATGGTTTGTCCTTCATTCAGCCGATATTGATTATCAATTTCTCAGAGACATCTGATTATGATTCGGATGAAGTTTAATTTCTTTAAAGATGACCTTACCGTTATTTACAAGCACATTAGAGGAGCAACGTTCCATTATGATATTTATGAACCGCAAAAAGAGGTGATACCCATTGAAATAATTAGATCAAGGAAGGTCCAGTTTGGTAGCGCATTAAATGTCAATGACAAACAATGTCACGAGTATCTCGCATGCAGATCATTTAAGAAATCATCTTCAACAGGTATTCATATGCAAACGTGATGGCCACATTATTGTAATAGTAGACACGCCTATGCCTAATCAATTCACAGAATTTGTGCATGAAGTGGTAAAATTTCTTTTCTCGATACACAATAATTAGTATGCCGACAAAGATCAAAGGATTTCATCCGTTTATGGGAACTAGACAAGATGCACAGATATAAAGTATATATTTGTTGGGTCTAACCCAATATAACATCGTATGCAAAAAATGGCATTAATACGTTGGACGGTTAATCAGATAATTACATTTGTTTGAGGGCAAAGCTAGTGAAACGTGCTATAATGAGGTAAAAGTACAGAGTCAGGTACCCATTTAAAGATAGGCAGACCACAGCGTGGCGCTACCCAATTTTGAACCTGGTAATTTTGCTTTAAGAAGGAATCTAACTGCTCTGCCAATTTAAGCTGATAAAAGAAAAGGTAAAGGATCCCATTACATGCTAATTGAGGCAACAGAATGATCAGTTAGGAGGAAGCAAAAGTGAAGGATAAGATAAAAAGAAAGTCAAATGAGGATCCCGTTACACGCCCATTTGAGGCATATTGAGAATATGGTGTTAGGCCCATATTTTCTTGACCATCGGCACACTAGGGGTGATGTGATCAGCATCACGCCGGCCGCCTTAACCTTCCCAGAGTTGTAAACCTTCCCAGAGTTGCTCTGGTATCCAATTCATGAGGCTGGGTCGACCCCGGAGCCATTTGCTGTCTAAAAAATCCCACCTCAACTGGGGAATCATTGCTTTTTCTCGCAGAATTCCCATCTTCGCATGTTTTTTATTCATCATTTTTCTTTTTGTCTCTATGTTGGAGCATGGAGTCACTGTAGCAGCTGTCCACCCAGCAGGAAGCCTGCACTAAAGCTCCCATGTGCTCTTGCAGTAAAGGATTTATGAACCAGTTTATTTTACAGGTTGAGGTTACTAGCTCCCAGGCACAGCCTCGTATTAGTCACCTATGCCTGAGGGAGCAGTAACCTTATTCTGTCTTTGTCTCCTCAGAGACCATCAGGACAAGCCCCTCAGAGACCATCAGGACAAACCCCTCAGAGACCATCAGGACAAGCCCCTCAGAGACCATCAGGACAAGCCATGTTAACATCTTCATCTATTTTCATTTTCAGTATTCTCCTGATGAAACTGACGTGAATAAAGTGAAGACAGATGAACACTCAAAGCAAGACTTCCAGGAGCTGCTTATCACTTGCCCTGATGGGCTGTCTGTTAAATATTTCCTGCAGAGTTCAGTTGGTCAGTGCCAGAAGTTTAGATTTAGTTTCCATAGAAACTGCTGTACTTATTTGTTGTATCACTTTCTGCTTGAATATTTAGCTCTCAGTAAAGACAGTTCCTGAATAAACAGCTGGATACTCCATATTTTGCTGATGACCTGGCACTTCTGTCCCATAACCATAATCAGATGCAAGACAAAATTAAAATACTTGATGAGAGATATGGCAGTATCTGATTTGAATATACAAATAGAAAAAACAAGGATGATGAGAATAAATGCAGGAAATTATAACAAGATCGTCCTGGAAGAAACACCACTACATGATGTAGAAACATATAACTTTGCAGCAATATAGGCATAGTTGGAAGGACAGACATTGATATCAAAAGAAGAATGCAAAGGGCAAGAAGAGTTGTCATTGCATTGAGAAATGAATGGAGATTGAGAGAAATTAGGTGCAACAAAAAAATCTTTGATTCAGGTGTCAGGTTGTATGGCCCTGGGACATGGAGAGCAACAAGGACACTGGCCAGGGAGAGTGTAAAATTTCTTTCCCACTGTAAAGCTCCACTATCAATCACTGTAGCATGTTGTTTGTGGTGCCACTACTGTATGTGTCCATTGTAGTGTACAGAGTTGTTGAGATCAGGCATGCTCCAGTCTACCCAGCTGTAAATGGGTAACTCACCCTAGTCCTAAGTTAGGGAAGGCAAAGGCAGCTGTAAACAGTAGTTTCCCTCTAAGGCTCCAGGGGAAGCAGGCCCTAAACTTGGTCACTTCAACCGACGCAGGATGGTGTATATATGGGTAGAAGGGTAGAGTGTGATTAACGCGAATGGTGTACTGTTCGTGTTCTGACCAATCTAAACACTCATTCACTTGTGTCTACAAGGCACCAATGCAGACTGCTGGAATCTTTGTTTACACAGTTTATTTGGACGCTCACACTGGGACATAACGAGTAAATCATGGGTATGTTGACATATCAATTTGCAGGCATACATAGTAGATCCTATGTCATGGCACATTCATAAATAATAGGTAGTACATCAATGGCCGCATCCCCTATCTGACTAAGTGCGTCAGTGAAGGCGGATCGGTAAGTAACTAAAGTTGCTTTATATTCACAGTTTATCATATTGTGAAACCACGATAAGGGGGTTCTATCAAAATTGAGATCTCCTTGCCACTGTCCGAATAATAAGATACATGCCCCGTTCTTTGGACAGTGATTCAAAAATACGATGACAGGAATGTAACATGGCCGCCTACCTGAGTTGTCGCTCACTCGCTCACAGGAGGATATATATATATAAGCCAAAGTTAATTTGCAATACATATGCATAATTTCATAAAGTTCCTCCACACAGATCTACCGTAATCCAGTTACCTCACGTAGACATAATTACAGTATGGAGCCTGTCATCTCCGTCGATACAAACTTGACCCTAGCGTTGCGAAGCACAAAATTCCCGCTAGGCCTAACCGACCTGAGATCATCAAAACAGGGACTGGAATTACCTGGAGTCCGAATCATACATGGTACCGTACATTAGGAGAGTCTCTAACACAACTCTAGTAGAGACACAATCTCCTATAGAAGAAAAACCACTTCATAAAGCATTTTTACTGAAGAATCTACCAGCCCTGGAAAAATGCGTAACCGCCATTGTCACGGTACATCGGAACTCATCACGACTAGACAAGACAACTCCTACTTCCGCTAGAGCGGTGTAACAAGAATATAGTCCTGCCTACCCATCCAAAATATACAATATAGGACTGATTCTACTTGTACTAATAATATGTAATACATATGAATTCAGGCCATAAACATAATAAGCAAATTAATCTATTTTCTGGCCCTAAGAAATAGGTACGGACAAGGGTGTCATATCCATGCGCCGAATTAATATCAAGAACGATTACTCCTATAATCAACAGGGTAAAACAATTATGGATTATCTAGCCTTCCCCATAGACAGCATTTTCATACACAAATGAATGAATGTCTATATTTTTTCCAAATTAAATAGCCATATCGATTTTTGTAATATGTGCGTCAAAATATGCACGCAACAGATTACCACACCCCTCGGGGAAAAAAAATGGTACATTTTTTTTTTTTGAAATACATCTAGGAGCAACATACAATAGGCTCACAACGCACCAATAACAATGCGCAGATGATAAGCATAAGTTTTCTGACCTTAGAGAAAGTACTTCTCTAAGTATAAATATTTCCAGAGAGGTGTCACCAACGCATACTACAATATTAGCAATGACACAATTTCTACATTAGTTTATACATAAATTTCATCTAAGATATCTTAACATCATGATCATCAAAGACGAAAAACATGGAAAAAATCAGCGGTGAATAAATATCAAGAACCGATAACTCCTGTAATCAACAAAAAAACAATTATGATTATCTAGCCTTCCCCATAGACAGCATTTTCATACACAAATGAATGAATGTCTATATTTTTTCCAAATTAAATAGCCATATCGATTTTTGTAATCTGTGCGTCAAAATATCTGCCACGCAACATTTTTACCACTGTAAAATTTCTTTCCCACTGTAAAGCTCCACTATCAATCACTGTAGCATGTTGTTTGTGGTGCCACTACTGTATGTGTCCATTGTAGTGTACAGAGTTGTTGAGATCAGGCATGCTCCAGTCTACCCAGCTGTAAATGGGTAACTCACCCTAGTCCTAAGTTAGGGAAGGCAAAGGCAGCTGTAAACAGTAGTTTCCCTCTAAGGCTCCAGGGGGAAGCAGGCCCTAAACTTGGTCACTTCAACCGACGCAGGATGGTGTATATATGGGTAGAAGGGTAGAGTGTGATTAACGCGAATGGTGTACTGTTCGTGTTCTGACCAATCTAAACACTCATTCACTTGTGTCTACAAGGCACCAATGCAGACTGCTGGAATCTTTGTTTACACAGTTTATTTGGACGCTCACACTGGGACATAACGAGTAAATCATGGGTATGTTGACATATCAATTTGCAGGCATACATAGTAGATCCTATGTCATGGCACATTCATAAATAATAGGTAGTACATCAATGGCCGCATCCCCTATCTGACTAAGTGCGTCAGTGAAGGCGGATCGGTAAGTAACTAAAGTTGCTTTATATTCACAGTTTATCATATTGTGAAACCACGATAAGGGGTTTCTATCAAAATTGAGATCTCCTTGCCACTGTCCGAATAATAAGATACATGCCCCATTCTTTGGACAGTGATTCAAAAATACGATGACAGGAATGTAACATGGCCGCCTACCTGAGTTGTCGCTCACTCGCTCACAGGAGGATATATATATAAGCCAAAGTTAATTTGCAATACATATGCATAATTTCATAAAGTTCCTCCACACAGATCTACCGTAATCCAGTTACCTCACGTAGACATAATTACAGTATGGAGCCTGTCATCTCCGTCGATACAAACTTGACCCTAGCGTTGCGAAGCACAAAATCCCGCTAGGCCTAACCGACCTGAGATCATCAAAACAGGGACTGGAATTACCTGGAGTCCGAATCATACATGGTACCGTACATTAGGAGAGTCTCTAACACAACTCTAGTAGAGACACAATCTCCTATAGAAGAAAAACCACTTCATAAAGCATTTTTACTGAAGAATCTACCAGCCCTGGAAAAATGCGTAACCGCCATTGTCACGGTACATCGGAACTCATCACGACTAGATAAGACAACTCCTACTTCCGCTAGAGCGGTGTAACAAGAATATAGTCCTGCCTACCCATCCAAAATATACAATATAGGACTGATTCTACTTGTACTAATAATATGTAATACATATGAATTCAGGCCATAAACATAATAAGCAAATTAATCTATTTTCTGGCCCTAAGAAATAGGTACGGACAAGGGTGTCATATCCATGCGCCGAATTAATATCAAGAACGATTACTCCTATAATCAACAGGGTAAAACAATTATGGATTATCTAGCCTTCCCCATAGACAGCATTTTCATACACAAATGAATGAATGTCTATATTTTTTCCAAATTAAATAGCCATATCGATTTTTGTAATATGTGCGTCAAAATATGCACGCAACAGATTACCACACCCCTCGGGAAAAAAAAAAATGGTACTTTTTTTTTTTTGAAATACATCTAGGAGCAACATACAATAGGCTCACAACGCACCAATAACAATGCGCAGATGATAAGCATAAGTTTTCTGACCTTAGAGAAAGTACTTCTCTAAGTATAAATATTTCCAGAGAGGTGTCACCAACGCATACTACAATATTAGCAATGACACAATTTCTACATTAGTTTATACATAAATTTCATCTAAGATATCTTAACATCATGATCATCAAAGACGAAAAACATTGAAAAATCAGCGGTGAATTAATATCAAGAACGATTACTCCTGTAATCAACAGGGTAAAACAATTATGGATTATCTAGCCTTCCCCATAGACAGCATTTTCATACACAAATGAATGAATGTCTATATTTTTTCCAAATTAAATAGCCATATCGATTTTTGTAATATGTGCGTCAAAATATGCACGCAACAGATTACCACTGTAAAATTTCTTTCCCACTGTAAAGCTCCACTATCAATCACTGTAGCATGTTGTTTGTGGTGCCACTACTGTATGTGTCCATTGTAGTGTACAGAGTTGTTGAGATCAGGCATGCTCCAGTCTACCCAGCTGTAAATGGGTAACTCACCCTAGTCCTAAGTTAGGGAAGGCAAAGGCAGCTGTAAACAGTAGTTTCCCTCTAAGGCTCCAGGGGAAGCAGGCCCTAAACTTGGTCACTTCAACCGACGCAGGATGGTGTATATATGGGTAGAAGGGTAGAGTGTGATTAACGCGAATGGTGTACTGTTCGTGTTCTGACCAATCTAAACACTCATTCACTTGTGTCTACAAGGCACCAATGCAGACTGCTGGAATCTTTGTTTACACAGTTTATTTGGACGCTCACACTGGGACATAACGAGTAAATCATGGGTATGTTGACATATCAATTTGCAGGCATACATAGTAGATCCTATGTCATGGCACATTCATAAATAATAGGTAGTACATCAATGGCCGCATCCCCTATCTGACTAAGCGCGTCAGTGAAGGCGGATCGGTAAGTAACTAAAGTTGCTTTATATTCACAGTTTATCATATTGTGAAACCACGATAAGGGGTTTCTATCAAAATTGAGATCTCCTTGCCACTGTCCGAATAATAAGATACATGCCCCGTTCTTTGGACAGTGATTCAAAAATACGATGACAGGAATGTAACATGGCCGCCTACCTGAGTTGTCGCTCACTCGCTCACAGGAGGATATATATATAAGCCAAAGTTAATTTGCAATACATATGCATAATTTCATAAAGTTCCTCCACACAGATCTACCGTAATCCAGTTACCTCACGTAGACATAATTACAGTATGGAGCCTGTCATCTCCGTCGATACAAACTTGACCCTAGCGTTGCGAAGCACAAAATTCCCGCTAGGCCTAACCGACCTGAGATCATCAAAACAGGGACTGGAATTACCTGGAGTCCGAATCATACATGGTACCGTACATTAGGAGAGTCTCTAACACAACTCTAGTAGAGACACAATCTCCTATAGAAGAAAAACCACTTCATAAAGCATTTTTACTGAAGAATCTACCAGCCCTGGAAAAATGCGTAACCGCCATTGTCACGGTACATCGGAACTCATCACGACTAGACAAGACAACTCCTACTTCCGCTAGAGCGGTGTAACAAGAATATAGTCCTGCCTACCCATCCAAAATATACAATATAGGACTGATTCTACTTGTACTAATAATATGTAATACATATGAATTCAGGCCATAAACATAATAAGCAAATTAATCTATTTTCTGGCCCTAAGAAATAGGTACGGACAAGGGTGTCATATCCATGCGCCGAATTAATATCAAGAACGATTACTCCTATAATCAACAGGGTAAAACAATTATGGATTATCTAGCCTTCCCCATAGACAGCATTTTCATACACAAATGAATGAATGTCTATATTTTTTCCAAATTAAATAGCCATATCGATTTTTGTAATATGTGCGTCAAAATATGCACGCAACAGAGAGCTACAGACTTACGTGGGTGGATGCTTGTGCTGGGTTAGTGGGTTTTTGGTGGTGTGAGTGGGTCACTGGTGTGGAACTGATGACAGGAGCTAGACAGGTGCCAGTGAAGCAGGAAGGTGGAAGGAGAATGCTGGAGATGGATTGGCATGCGTTGGGAGAACTTGCTGGTAGCATTGCAGGATAGTCCCCTGTGCTGGAGTTGCCAGGGATGAACAGGTAGAGGAAGACCAGGGAACACATGGGAAGCAGAACTGGAGACAGACGTGGGGGGATGGAAGGACCTTGAGCTGATGGCAAAGGACAGTAAGACTTGACATACGTTTGTTCCAAGCTTATGCTCCTTTGGGAGTTGAAAGGTAGAAGAAGAAGAAGGATGACTGTTCCATCTGAGTGACAATATATAATGACAGTACATAAGTAATGAGTTCAAATAAAGTATAAGATTTTGGGTGCTGTAATGAGCTGTCAGCATTGCACTAAGTTGTTTTTTTATTCTTTATTTTTAAGGAGCTATTTATTAATATCTCTACCTTAATTGAGAGAGGAGTGTGGGGAAACTTCTGAATACTGGTGGCACTCACAGTTATGCCAGCAATGGTCTAGCTACTAAAAAAAGCTGTTTTAATACAAATGAGGTGAAAGGTACTACACATGGTTCCAATGTTCATCAGACTGTTCATGTGAGGCTGTACTGCTCTGTTAAAGTTTAAGTTATGAAACAAGTGCAAGTTAAGTTATGAAACAAGTACAAGTTAAGTTATGAAACAAGTGCAAGTTAAGTTATGAAACAAGTGCAAGCTAAGTTATGAAACAAGTGCAAGTTATGTTATGAAACAAGTGCAAGATATTATCATCTTCACCTTTTAGCTGCCCAAGGAACATAGGCCTTCATCAAGCTCATGCCCAACCCTCCTGTCTGTGCCATCTGCTCAAGGTTTTTCCATGTCTTCCTCATCCCTTTCATTTCTGTCTCCAGTTCTCTTCTCCATGTGTTTTTTTTTTCAGTCACACACCCCCACCTCTCTTAGAGCAACCTTGCAAAGGTTAAAGGTGGCCAGCGTGGTCAAGAAAGTATGGGCCTAACACCATATGCCCAGTATTCCTCGGTGGGCATGTAACGGGATCCTTTACCCCTCCCGTCCACCTCTCTTGCCCAGGGGATTCTAGAACAAGGACTGCTCTATAATGCTATCAGCAAGTTTTCTCAATATGTGTCCTATTCAACACTACCATCCTCTTATCTCTTGTTCCACTGGCACTTGTCTGATTCTTGTCTTCAATTTCACTTGCTCTACTGGCACTTGTCTGATTCTTGTCATCAATTTTGCTTGCTCCACTGCCACTTGTCTGATTCTTGTCATCAATATTGCTTGCTCCACTGCCACTTGTCTGATTCTTGTCATCAATTTTGCTTGTTGCACTGGCACTTGTCTGATTCTTGTCATCAATTTTGCTTGCTCCACTGCCACTTGTCTGAGTCTTGTCATCAATTTTGCTTGTTCCACTGGCACTTGTCTGATTCTTGTCATCAATATTGCTTGCTTCACTGCCACTTGTCTGATTCTTGTCATCAATATTGCTTGCTCCACTGCCACTTGTCTGATTCTTGTCATCAATTTTGCTTGTTGCACTGGCACTTGTCTGATTCTTGTCATCAATTTTGCTTGTTCCACTGCCACTTGTCTGATTCTTGTCATCAATTTTGCTTGTTCCACTGGCACTTGTCTGATTCTTGTCATCAATATTGCTTGCTCCACTGCCACTTGTCTGATTCTTGTCATCAATTTTGCTTGTTGCACTGGCACTTGTCTGATTCTTGTCATCAATTTTGCTTGCTCCACTGCCACTTGTCTGAGTCTTGTCATCAATTTTGCTTGTTCCACTGGCACTTGTCTGATTCTTGTCATCAATATTGCTTGCTTCACTGCCACTTGTCTGATTCTTGTCATCAATATTGCTTGCTCCACTGCCACTTGTCTGATTCTTGTCATCAATTTTGCTTGTTCACTGGCACTTGTCTGATTCTTGTCATCAATTTTGCTTGCTCCACTGCCACTTGTCTGAGTCTTGTCATCAATTTTGCTTGTTCCACTGGCACTTGTCTGATTCTTGTCATCAATATTGCTTGCTCCACTGCCACTTGTCTGATTCTTGTCATCAATATTGCTTGCTCCACTGCCACTTGTCTGATTCTTGTCGTCAATTTTGCTTGTTGCACTGGCACTTGTCTGATTCTTGTCATCAATTTTGCTTGTTCCACTGGCACTTGTCTGATTCTTGTCATCAATATTGCTTGCTCCTCTGCCACTTGTCTGATTCTTGTCATCAATTTTGCTTGCTCTACTGGCACTTGTTTGATCCTTTTTATCAATTTTGATTTCTCCAGTAGCACTTGTTTGATTCTTGTCATCAATTTAGCTTGCTCCACTGCCACTTGTCTGATTCATGTCATCAATTTTGCTTGTTCCACTGGCTCTTGTCTGATTCTTGTCATCAATATTGCTTGTTCCACTGGCACTTGTTTGATTCTTGTTATCAATATTGCTTGCTCCACTGCCACTTATCTGATTCTTGTCATCAATATTGCTTGCTCCACTGCCACTAGTCTGATTCTTGTCATCAATATTGCTTGTTCCACTGGCACTTGTTTGATTCTTGTCATCAATTTTGCTTGCTCTACTGGCACTTGTTTGATCCTTTTTATCGATTTTGATTTCTCCAGTAGCACTTGTTTGATTCTTGTCATCAATTTTGCTTGCTCCACTGGCATTTGTCTGATTCTTGTCATCAATTTAGCTTGCTCCACTGCCACTTGTCTGATTCATGTCATCAATTTTGCTTGTTCCACTGGCTTTTGTCTGATTCTTGTCATCAATTCTGCTTGCTCCACTGGCACTTGTCTGATTCTTGTCATCAATATTGCTTGCTCTACTGCCACATGTCTGATCCTTTTTATCAATTTTGATTTCTCCAGTAGCACTTGTCTGATTCTTGTCATCAATTTCACTTGCTCCACTCCCACATGTCTGATTCTTGTCAACAATTTCACTTGCTCCACTGCCACATGTCTGATTCTTGTCAACAGTTTCACTTGCTCCACTGCAACATGTCTGATTCTTGTCAACAATTTATGTTGTTCAACTGGCACTTATCTGATTCTTGTCATCACTTCCACACTGGTGATATTTCATACAATTTCAATCTTTCTATTCTAAGCAAGCATCCATTTATGAAAGTCTGTAACTTCTGGGTTGTAGTTTTTGTTTTTTTTGTTCCTAGTATCTACCATGAAGATTGATTGTAGAATAAGGAAAATCTGTTGAAAGATTTATCCAAGGCTGAAAGAAAGGATATGCTGCTTGTCTAAATGGTGTACATTTACATTTGAGCATAACAACACCCTACCCCCTACGTACGTAGTTCTTGGTAGTCTGTGAAGAGGCAAAGACAAAATAAGACTGCTACTTGTATTAGAAGTAAGATTAGGATACATAAGAGTTTGATCTGGAGAACTTTAGAAAAAATGGGCAAGTAGATGTTACATATTAGTGTGTTTGTATACATGTGCCAGTTACTTTATTTTTATCTCTCCATTCTTGCCATGAAGTATTGCAGGGTTCTGTAGTTTTTATTCTTAAACCACGTATGTTGCATTGTCGGATGTAAGCCTGTGTTGTTATAGTAGTAGTAGAAGTACTCCCTTCAGTCATAACTGATTATGGGAAGCACCCTTGGGATGATAGCCTTCAGCTGCTTTTTTTGTCCCCGGTGGTCCTTTCAGCTTGTTCTTTTCTCTTCTGCTTGTTGGGATGGCTCCTTCTTGCCTGATCTGAAGTGGCACCATAGGGAGCGTTGCTCCTTGGTGTGATTGGCAGCTTCATCCTTCCAGTTTGCTGGATTTATGTTCAAGGCTTCCATGTCTCTCTTGCACACATCTCTGAACCTCAGCTGCGGTGCCCGACTGTTCTTTTGCCATCTGCCAGTTGTACATAGAAAATATCTTTGAGGATGTGACCATCTTCCATGTGGTGGACATGGCCAAGCCAGCATAGTGTGCACTGTCTAATCACTGTATACACACTTTGAAGGCCAGCACATGACAGCACCTCGTCACGTGTCACTTTGTCCTTCCACGAAATACCAAGGATGTTGCATTGACATGTAATAGCATTTCTGTAATATTGTCTATCCATCTGCCTCTCAGTCATCCCCATGCCGTAAAACCAGATATTCTACTATTCTAGGCGCATAGTTGCAAATGATCAGACTCCATTCTCATGAGATGACAGAACCACTTTATTTTCTGTCAATGTATTTGATGCAGGTTGTAGTTGCTACAATTTTTCAGATGTCCTCATTTCTCATTTTGCCTCTCTTGGTAACATCAATAGTGCTTCTTATACATCTCATCTCATAGGATGTGATTTTCCTTTCATGTATGAATGATTGTGCCTTTTCTTTTTTCTTCTTAAGGAGCATGGACACAAATATGGCAGTCGGTATCAGTGAAGCTTACACCTAAGCCCTTCATGTGCCTTAGTAGTAGTGGTTTTCTTTTAATTTGTTCTGCATGATGAGATAGTCCTATACAACAAAAGAGATAGTTAGCTCCATACAACATGACATGAGTCATTTCTTATGACATGCCTAGTAGGAGCAGTTTTTAATTACATCATGAGTTAATTAGCTCCATACAATATGACATGAGTCATTTCTTATGACATGCCTAGTAGGAGCAGTTTATAATTACATCATGAGTTATAGTCCGTTCGGAAATTCGTGCCCACAGAAAGCGTCAATTTTCTCCAAAACTGTTTGTTGTATGGACATGAATTTTTGCATGCAGTCTTAGATTTTCCATGCAGTTATTAATATATTTTTTGCCCTTACAAAACTCATGTCATGTTCGAATTTTCTTCTTTACATTATATAAAAAACTCTTACCGTTGTCTGGGTTAATTTTTCTTAGTTTTACAGGCAAGTTACAAGATCCGTTCAAAAATATATTTTTCTTTTTTTGAATTAGTGTAGTGACTACATGTCCGCACGAGTGCGCATCTATTGTACACAGTCGCGAGTAACTAATTTTAAAAAAATATATATATTTTTGAACGATCTTGTAACTTTCCTGTAAAACTACTAAAAATTAACCCAGACAACAGTAAGAGTTTTTTATATAACGTAAAGAAGAAAATTCGAACATGACATGAGTTTTGTGAGGGCAAAAAATATATTAATAACTGCATGGAAAATCTAAGACTGCATGCAAAAATTCATGTCCATACAACAAACAGTTTTGGAGAAAATTGACGCTTTCTGTGGGCACGAATTTCCGAACGGACTATAATTAGTTTCATACAACATCACATGAGTCATTTCTGATGACATGCCCAGAGGGAGTGCCTGATTGTCTGGAGCTTTTTTTTCTCTCAAGGCACAGTTACCAGGTTCGGGGATTGAAATCTAGTAGTATCACCAGCCAGCCTACCCAGCTGTAAATGGGTACCTGATTTCTGCTCTTGAGTAAGGGAAAGCAAAGGTATGAAGGAAAGAAACTGGTCACCCCACCTCCCTAAAAAGCTGGACCTAGTATAGGGAAGTCTCCAACATTTCACTCCATTATGGCAGTATCTGCTATGAAACTACCTTTACATTATGATACCTGTAGGGAGCAATTTTTTATTTGACTGTAGAAAATATGTGCTGTTCTCAATTTCAGGTGTTGTTCCAGCCTCTAATGATGATCGTCAACTGGTGGTCAGACAGAGCTACCAGTTCAAGACCAAAGGTGTACAACAGTGTGAGAGTGCCCGGAACAAGTACATCCAGACAGAGATTTCTAGAGTTATCACTGCAGATGGCAGTGTCATAAAAAACATGGTTGATGGATCAATAGAGGTATATTAGGAATTCATTTTTTTAATTAGCTTATGTCACCACATTAGCCGGACTGGGGGGGGGGGTAAAGGATCCCATTACACGCCCAGTTGAGACATATTGGGAATATAGTATTAGGCCCATATTTTCTTGACCATTGGCAGACTAGGGATGATGTAGGCCACATGAAAGAATAGAGTCACTACTTTAAACTTCAGAGACATTGATGATGATAGGGTTAGCGAGGATTTTCAGTATAGCATTGGCAGAAAGAAAAGTTGAATTAACAACACTTGCAAGAGGCCTTAATACTTCAGATCTGGAAAAAAAAAAGATGGGTAGCAAAAGAGACTGTGAGATATATATATATATATATATATATATATATATATATATATATATATATATATATATATATATATATATATATATATATATATATATATATATATATATATATATATATATATATATATATAAGATAAGATGATAGGAAACTCTTTACAGAGCGATACAACAGGAGGCAATCTGATCATCAGAAGAGTCCCCCCATCCGACAAGTGTTTCGGCCCAGTACACTACTTTACACTCTAAGGGGGGGCGGGCCCACTTGGGTCATGACTCCCAAGCGTCTCAGCCTCCTGTTGTCTTGTATCGAAAATGAACCCATTTCACTTATGGTAGCAACTTTAAAATCCACACCTCCGCCAGCTGTGGAGGCAATTGTGTAAGTAACAAAGACAATACAAATTATTCCGTTCATTCCGTCGCACATCACAACTAAGGACACACGCTGAGACACCTGCGCGAAGCCGACAAGGTCAGCCACTGCGCGCTAGCAACTGAAATTCTGTGCCTAACACCTCTTATAATATACGCCGCCTGTTGCCCCTCCAAAAAACTCAACGTATTGTGGACTTAGAAAAATTCCTGGTGTTTTCTGTACCGCAGCGTTTACTGTCACGATTTCCATTGCCCATTGCGGTTGTTCCACAGCCAGCCTGATGCCTTTTCGGCAGTTTCACTAAGCCTCTTCATTGCCCTTGTTCTCGACTGTTCCCTCAGCCCCAACAGTTTCAATAAATCATACACTGATGCAGCCACAAGCCCTCTTGCGCCCACCTCAACAGCCATGACCCTTGCAGTGAACCCATCGTGTCTCAGATCCACGGCCAGATCATTATACTTGGCCGCTTTGAATGAATGTTGCTCGTCCAATCTGGATTCAAATTTCACTGTCAGTTCAATCAGTATAACCTGAAGTGCTGCTGAAGAATGAAGCACTATATCCGGCCGTCTCCGCGATTTTCTGATACACTCTGGATATGCCCCTCGTCCAGGTAGGTCTACCGCCATCTCCCAATCGTTTGCACAGTCAAGAAGAGATGGTAAACTGCTACCAGGTTTACTCAGTTTGGGGTGTGCTGACTTTCCTGCCCTCAGAAAGTATGTGTTTGCGGTCCTCGGTCCGGGTTTGTTATTCGCCTTCATCCTTGCCAGGTCTATTGTCGCAGCAAGCTCATTTAGCACTTTGTTATGGCGCCAAGTGTATCGCCCTTGCCCTAATGACACCTTACACGCTGAGAGCACATGTTCAAGTGTCTGCCTCCCCTGGCACAGGGGGCACTGCTCATCATCCGACTTTCCCCATTTCACAAGGTTTGTGGCCGACGGCAGCAGGTCATACATTGATCTAACAAAGAAGCTGAGCCTAAGAGGTGCCATATATCATTCCATGTCAAGGACCTCTGCAGGGCTCCTTCCCATGTAGTCCATTGCCTTGTTGGACCTGCTGCACTGCTTTTTGCAACCTCTTATCATTCTCAGCTCCTCGTATCTCCTGAACTACCATGTCTCTGCGCTCCCTGCTTGATGCCTTGGACCATCAGCGGATGTCTCCATGACCAAATCCCCGTCTATTCGTTTGTGTGTATCCGATTACCTCCCTCAGTTTGAGTGACTCTTGGGCAGCATCAACAGCTTCTTCCACTCTCCACTTCCTTCCCATTTTCAGTGTGGGCTGAATGGACTTAACTACGTCATCAGCTGACTCGCGTAGCATCATTGCAAGCCTTGCCTTTCCAACTTTGTACTCTTCAACAACTGACTTGAAGGGAAGCAGAAGTTTTGACATTTTGCAGTACAGTGCTACATCTGACAGACCTGGTGGAACCCCTAGCCATTTCCTCATGAACTTGTTGACCTTCTGCTCTATAGCTTCTTATATATATATATATATATATATATATATATATATATATATAGATATATATATATATATATATATATATATATATATATATATATATATATCTATATATATATATATATATATATATATATATATATATATATATATATATATATATATATATATACCAAAATACTTGACCAGAGCATACCTATCGACCTCCTGAGACAAAAACCTGTATGGCATACCAATCAAAATGTGTGCAAAGTTTTTTAAAACCTGTACACAATGCCAGTAAAACCTTAAAAAGTCAACAACAAAAAACTTTATGGAACAGTATGTATAATGCAACGGGCTGATCACCCGTTTGCCAGTCACTTCGATTACGGAAACAACAGCAAATGGGTTGATTTGCCGTTGCCCTAAAGACGCCACTAGGCGTGATGGGAAACAATGGCAAAGAAAACCTATCTGCTGTTGCCCTAAGACGCCACTAGGCGTAATGGCCACTGACTGCTTTGACGGTCGGTGGCTAAGGACGGAAGAAGAAGATGTATAATGCAGAAGATGAACAGTTTTAAAAAATAGTAAAAATGCAAACAAATATACACATTTTTTGCTAAAATTAAGAAATTAAAACCTTTATAAAACCTGTACAGACTGCTTGAACACCTGTAGATGGACAACAGTTGAACATTCCTGCACAGATTATCCCTTTCCTGTACAAGTTGACAAGTATACCAGAGAATAAAACCTTTATGTAGAACATCAAAAAGCAATGCATAGTTTAGTTTCAGGAAAAAAAGAAGTATCCTTATTAATCTTAAAACATCTGTGAAAAGACCAGTGAATATAATGAAGCATGCAATTGAGCTTTTGTACATCTGGTGAAAGCTTTCATTAGAGTAGACAGAATCAAGTTCTGCATATTTTTTTTAAAAGAAAATAGAACACAGTGATAAATCTTGGATTATACTAGCAGTTTATTCAACAAAAGTTTAAATGTAGTAAGAATTAAAGCTGCTCCCAGTGCAGGGAAATCTGCAGCAGAGCACCTGTGCTCTTGTAGTGGTATATTCTGTAGAAATTTATTTTGCACAAAATGGGTGCCAGCCTCGTGCACATCTTCATGTTAGTATGTTAGTTGGCTTTTTTTGGGCATGTCTGAGTGAGGAGTAGACATATTCTTTCTTTTTCTCTTTGAAGACCCCAAAAAATTCAAACAGAACAGCAAGAACAACGCTTCCGTTAAATAGTTTAACACAATAGTGTGACGGGGATGTGTTCTGCTACTTCTACTGTTTAACAGATCTATAGATAGGATAGAAGAAGCAAATTCAGAAACAGACATCCTGAATGAATTATTATTTGCAGATGACCAAAACTAACTCTACACAAATTGTAAAAGACTCGAAGAACAATTTTGACACTCGGATTGACACGATATGTGAAAGATACTGTATGATGATCAGTACATCTCAAACAAAGCCAGTGAGGATCTGCAGAAATCCAAGCCCACTCAACATTCATGTGCACTGTATCTTTATCCAGTCAGTCAAAGATTTTAAATACCTATGAAACATGCTCACAAAGAAATATAATTAAGATGTCAAAAAGTTCTTGCAATGGCAAGACAGGGGACAAAATGACAGCTGATGTATCATCATTTTCCTTCTCACACATATAGAGCATGGAACCACTACTGCAAAAAGCCCTTTGCATGAAGCCTGCACAAAGCATTCAGTTGCTCTTACAGCAGTGATTTATGTAGCACATTTTTTACATGATGAGTTTGCCAGCTCCATCAGCAGCCCCATATTAGTCACCCTATATGACATACTTGAGGGAACAGTAGCCCTATTCTTTCTTTGTCTCATAAGAGACCACCTGGAACTACATGGGGGCCAGCCAGTATACAGCATAGTCATAACAATTCTTTGCTATAAGTGTTCATCATTGTCACTATCTAAAGCATACTGTCTAAGTGTTGACCTTATGACAAATCAAAATTTATGTTATGGCTTTATGAGAGATCAAGATGTATTGTTTATTGACTATGTGAAAGACCATAGATTTGTTTGACATGAAACTAATTTTAAGTATCTGTGATTGAGTTACTTACTTATTCGTTCCTCATCTACCGTGAGGTGTAGAGGTTTGTAAGAGAGAGCGCCATACTATTCTATTGGCTGTCTTCCTCTTGGCTTGGTTCCTTTCTAGTCCTCGGTCCTTCAAAGATTGTCTAATGTTGTCCTCCCAGCGGACTTTGGGTCGTCCTGGAGGTCTGGATCCCTGGCTCTTAGTTTGTCATAGTAGCTGATCTTCTCCCATTCTGCAGACATAGCCAAACCATCTCAGTTGGGACTGTTCTACTTGGGTCTGCAGGGGTTGGGTTTTTAGGCCTTGACGTATTGTCTGGTTGCGGACCATGTCTCTTCTTGTTACTTCAACCACCTTCCTCAGATACCTCATTTCTGAGGTTTGAATCTGGCTTTTGTGGTTTGGAGTCATTGCCCATTACTGACATCCATACGTCAAGACTGGGACATAGGTGGAGCGGTATACAGCCATCTTTGTCTTCTTACCAATTTCTCTTTTGCTGAGGAATCCTTGATTTATGGCTTGAAAAAGTCTCCCAGCTTCTGCTCTTCGGGTAGCCAACTCTTCTTTGATGCCTCCCTTCCAGTCTATGACAGCTCCAAGGTATTTAAAGTGGTCGACCTGTTCCAGGACCTGTTCTCCCAGCTTAATCTGATGTCTTCTTTCCTCTCATGATATCACCATGGTTTTTGTTTTCGAGCCGCTTATGATCATCCCTCTCTTCTCCAGCTCTTCCTTCCAGACTTGCAGGTTGGATTGAAGATGTGCCTCTGATTTAACAATCACAGCAACATCATCAGCAAATGCCAGCTCTGAAATACAGACCTGTCTCATCTTCCATTACCCCACTGAATACTTTCCTGTCCTCTCCTTACATGCCTTGATGACATCGTCCATGAGGAGTATGAAAAGATAAGGTGACAGGATATCACCTTATCTTACACCAGTGGTGGTCTTGAATTCTTCTGACTTAAGTTTGCCGTCCTCACATAATTTCTGCAAGACTTGTAGAAGCTCTGAGATTGAGTTGCCACTTTAAATTGCAGAGATATTGTTTACATAATTATTATGAGCTGTAAGTAAGAACCTAAACAATAAAAGATGACTGTTTAGTCACCTGGATTTGAAGGTAGTTGTCAGTAGTGTCACCAGTCACATTTGAAACTCGGAAACTGCCTTTGTGCTGAACCTAGGTAAAAACAAGATTATGTAACAGCCATCTAATAACAAGCAAAACAACCCCCATGTGACGCTCTCATTTTGAAGTTTAAGAAAGTTTCTATGAATTTCATTATTATTTGTCTCATTTATTTTTTTTTAGGTCTTGAGCGCTGATGGTACAGTGAGTGTGTTTAAGGGCAGGAGTTCTAGTGGGCTTGATTCTGACATTTCCAAAAAAGGTAAATAGAACAGAGGACCAATCCTGCCACACTTTTTTTTCCAGGGATTTTATATGGTACCGAAAAATTCTTCCTTATCGACTGTTAGAGCAAAAACAATGTTCCTTCGGTTATGATTGCAGACTCTTGGTCTTTTTTTCATCTGTCCAGTATTCTCAACATCCTTCTTTAGCATTTCTCGAATGATTCTTGTATTATGCAACTATTTTATCTTGTTTAGCTTGGCCTTTGTCCTTGCCATATTGTTTCATCTGTATACTTATGAAGGTTTGCAATCTTTCTTTTACTTCATTCTCATTCGCAGAGCTCCTTGTCCCGAAGTAACCAATGGCATTATTAGTTCTCAGAAGCCCAGTAGTGATTTTTGTCTTCTGTACTTTTCTTTTTTTTTTGCTCAATAAGGAACATTGGGGCTACCACTGCCAGAAATCTGTACCGGAACATTCCATACGAATGACCTTCTGTTGTTGATGTATATGTGACGTTGGTAGCTGCAAGCACAGCACTTCTTTTTCACCTTCACCTTTAAACGTGCTTGGCAGGACACAATGGTTCTATTGTTTGTTCCCCATTGTTAGGTCCTAGGATCTACAATGGAGACTGATTGTAGAATTAGCAAAATCTGTGGAAAGATTTATCCGGGGCTGAAGGAAGGAATATGTGTTTTGTCTAAGTCATTACTCTAATTTTGATCACAGGGGTGCCGACTAAGGAAATCTGCACCGACATTCAGTTTGCCTGGGATATATTGGATACTAAACTGATAAGGTTGAAGCAATAAAGACCACCTCAGCAATCTTGCGTTTTCATGCTTAGCCTGAGATAAGAATACGAGAGGCTGATGATCCGTCTCGACCACAAAAGTCCTACCATACAGATAGATTTGAAACTTCTTTATTGCCCAGATTAACGCTAAACATTCTTTTTCGCTTGTGGAATATCCTTGTTCCGCCTTATTCAATTTGCGGCTTGCATAAGCGACTGGTTTCAGTTCCCCATCAGGTGAAGATGATCTTTGCAACAAAGCCGCTCCGAGTCCTACATTACTTGCATCGGTTCTTAAGACAAAGTCCTGTGTCAAATCAGGCAGTTTGAGAATAGGCCTGCTAGTGAGTTTTTCCTTTAAGTCTTGGAACGCTAATTCACTTTGCGCAGTCCAAACAATTTTATCTGGAAGTCCCTTGCGAGTCAGATCAGTCAGAGGAGCACAAATAGAGTTAAAATCTTTGATATATTTTTGATAAAATCCGCATAACGACACGAATGATCGCACGTCCTTTTTTGTTTGTGGTCTAGGTGCTCTCTGCAGTTTTTCCAAGTTCTTGGGATCAGGGGTCATGCTACCCTGATATACCGTGTGTCCCAAGAATTCCAACTCTTTGCATCCAATGCAACATTTTGTTGGCCTAGCAGTTAAGTTCGCCTCCCTAAGCCTATTAAATAACATTTCTAGAGCTTCAATGTGTTCTTCAAATGTCTCTGTGGCGACGAGAATATCATCCATGAAATTCGTGATACATGGGTTATTCAGGGGATCCAACAATTTGCGCATCATCCTTGAAAATACACTCGGAGCATTTTTCAGTCCGAATGGTAGCATGTTGAATTCATAATGTCCATCCGAAGTGCTAAAAGCCAAATAATGTCTCACTTCAGGCTTCACTGGGATCTGGTAATAGCCTTTACTAAGATCCACCTTTGAAAAGTATTTTGCCTTGTTCAATCTGGCAAATAACTGTTTTGTGTCTGGTAATGGATCCACTTGTCCTTCTGTGACAGCATTCAGTTTCCTGTAATCTATGCACAGTCTGTGTTCCCCAGACGGTTTTCTCAACAAAACGACACTAGAGCTAAAAGATGATTCACTGTGTGAAATAATCCCCTCCTTCAATAAATAATCTATTTCTTCCTTCAATGCCTTCTCCTTCGCGAACGGAATAGAATAGGCTCTCATACAGATTGGGTTTGAGTCTACCAGTTTCATGTTATACTGTAGCAAATTTGTATGGCCTGGTTTATCTGTTAATACATCTGTATGTTCCTCCAGAACCTGTTGAACTCTCTCCCTCTGGTTTTTAGTCAGGTGCTTACTGACTTTTACCTGTGCTGCTGTTTCACAAGGATGTAATGGGTATTCATGTGAGGTGAGTGGTTCCTTTTGCATTTGAGTTGCGATAGCTAAGGTCAGTAAGGGGGTGCTTTCCTGGAGTGGTCTGTCCAGATACTTCTTTAACAGGTTTACATGATAAACTTTCTCCTTCCCCTTTTTGTCAATTTTATAGTTTGTTCTAGACACCTTCTCTAGAACCGTATATGGACCTTGCCATCCAATTTGTAATTTATTCTGGCTACCGGGTAGTAGAAGCAGCACCTTCTCTCCCACAGCTAGTTTTCTGTCCTTTGCCTTCCTATTAAAATATGCTGCATGTTTCTTCCTGGCTTGTTTCAAATTATCATTGCCAGTTTCCATCCAGCTTTCAAACGAGTGGTCAGTTCGTTCACGTATTGATAAGATGAGGTAACAGTCTCTTCCGCCTTCTCATCTGTCCAGGTCCTTAATAGGGCTTCTAATGGACCTTTTATTGGCCTCCCAAATAGCAGAGTTGCGGGAGCCATCCCGGTTGAACTATGTGGTACCTCCCGATACGCAAACAATGCGGCGGGCAGGAATTGATCCCACAGATCCGGTTTTTCGTGTGCCAGCTTTCTCAGGATAGAAATGAGAGTCCCGTTGAACCTCTCTACCTGGCCGTTCCCTTGCGGATGGTACGGACTACAATGAAAGTGTCTGGCTTGAAATAGCTTAAAAACTTCTTCTGTTAGTTTCCCCTTGAACTGAGAGCCATTATCCATCAAGATTTGATGCGGGAATCCTAATCGGGTAAATATTGTAAGTAGTGCCTCTGCTACATGTTTTGAATCAATTGATGGCAGGGCTACCGCCTCTCCCCACATAGAACAAGTGTCCACCAGAGTAAGGATGTAACTGTTCCTCCTCTTGGTCCGAGTGAGAGGTCCCACAATATCCACTGCAACCCTCTCAAAAGGTGTTCCCACAATGGGCATTTCCCCTAGAGTTGCAGGAGCAGTCCAGTGCTTTGGAGCTACCCTTTGACATTCTGGGCAGGATTTGACATATCTTTTTATATCCTCCGTTATCCCTGGCCAGAAGTAATGACAAGCTATACGCTGTCCTGTGGCGCTGATCCCCATGTGACCACTGAAGAGAATCGCATGCCCGAGTTCCATCACTTTATTCCTATATGAAGTGGGAAGAACCAGCTGGTTGTGACCATTTGTTCCAGTTCCGGCCTTCCTGTATAATAGTTTGTTCTTCATAAAATATTCCCCCTTGCTCGGAGGTGTGTGGCATTTGGGCAATTTTTTAAAACATGGCTTGAGTGTCCTATCCTCAGCCTGCGCCTTCCTCATCTCCTCTGGATGAGCATTTATAGGTTCACCTTCTTCCTCCTTCTTCTGTGACCTGGTCTGCACTGTCGCCATGATCACAGGTCTCTCGGGATTCCCCAAGAAGACGTATCTACCCCAATATCAGAGGGTAGATTGGTTCATCTATCACTGCTGCTCTGATTTCTCCTTCCACATAGCGAGTTTTCACCGTTATCCTTGCGATGGGAAGTGTCATGAGTGGTATGTCCTTAGTTGCCCCTTGTATTTCCACTGTTTCTGTGGTATACTGACTTGGGTCCACTAGGCTAGACTTCACAACTGAATCATAATCCAAACCGGTATCATAAAGGCACCTTATGGTGACCCCATTACAAATAACATCCTCACAAACTGGGGGGTGATAAGGTTCCTGCTGTCCCTTAGGATTAACCTTTAATCTTTGAGTCCCCGACTTCATTGCAGCAATGTTTGAAGGTTTCCTTCTACAAAATTCGGTGTTATGGTTATCTTTCTTGCACCATTTACACCATCTTTTTCCTTGGTTAAACGGTTTTCTTTCATTGGATTTTTGGTCATTGAACTGTGAGTTTCTGTCTCGGTAGTCATTTCTTGGCCGTTCAAAGTTTGTCCTACCTTTATTTCCCTGTTCTCTATTATCAAATTTATTAAATTGCTGTGGAGCTTTAAAATTGTCTATGTGCTTCTTTTTAGCACCACTTACCTCTGCCTGGGCTGCCTGATACCTCTCAGCGACATTTAAAACCTCCCCCAACTTCTCTGCACCTTGTTCCATGAGGAATTTTCTCATGTCTGGAGCCATGGACTCTCTCAATTGCTCAATCATGATCATTTCTTTAAGATCTTGGGTCTTCCCCAGAGCAGTCCATTTCTCCAAATAGGTTTCCAGTCTGGCAGAGAATTGGTGGTATGTCTCCCCAGACAACAGTTTGGCATTTCTAAATTTCTTACGATAAAATTCACCATTTTTTTCGTACCTCAATAACAAAGCCTGCTTTAACATGTCATAATTGTCCTGGTCTTCTCTGTTCATTTTTGCGAAGACTTCGTAAGAAGTACCTCTCAGTCCCTGTGATAGCTTTAAACTCCACCTCTCTCTCTCTAACCCATATGTAGTAGCTAATAACTCAAAACGTCCTAGGTACCCCTCTATGTCATCGTCTTTCTCAACAAAATGGTCTAAATGAAACCCCATAGCTGATGTTGAGGCTCCCAGACTAGCTGCAGCATCTGAGGCAAAAGGGCTGGCACCATTTTCAGGAGCCTGGCCTTGTAGCTCCAGCTCCCTTAGTCGTAATTCGTGCTCCCTTTGCAACCTTCTATCTTCTGCCTCCCTTTCAGCAGTCAATCTTTTATCTTCTGCCTCCCTTTGCTGTCGTTTTTCTTCTGCCTCAATCTGCAGCCTCTGAATTTCTTTTTCAGCCTCTAATTTTCTTTCGGCCTCTTTTTCTAATCTTCTTTCTTCCCGTTCAATATACTTATCACATTCAGCCGTTACATATTGAATTAAAACCTGACCATCCATTCCCATATCCTTTGCCGTTAGCACAGCAGCTGATCTGAATTTGGCTAGCTCCGCCATACTTTTTAAACAATTCTAGCAATGAGCAAAGTAAAATTTCCAACCACTAAAGTAATTCTAATTACTCTAGTCTAAAATAATTCTAATTAATTAATTAATCAATTAACTACCACTGGCTGTGAAGATTCACCAACTTTTATTTTCAGGGACACTTTTAATTTTTATAATGTGTTCCCCTAATTTATTTCTCCCCCCAGGAGATCCTAATATTATTGATAGGCTAATTATCCCGGGACAAGAGACCCCAATATATGTAGTGGGATTGATGGTATTGTATGATTGTGATCTTACTTAATGTGATGCATGAGGTCAGCTGTGAAGGCTCCTGAGATAAATGTAGCTGTGAATTGTCAGAAGGCCCTTCTTGCTACCACTACGACCTCACACCTATCTTTTTTTATCTAATGAATGTGGCTACGTTAAAGTTCTAGGGTAGTGATATGTAATGTGTTGTGGTAGTGTACATACACACACACAGATATTTAATAAGTCTAATAATATTAATAAAATGTTATGACACACTGAACTAACTCAAGCTGTGTAAAATTTTTGATAATAAATTTTCTTTAAGTTTATTTGTTCTGAACCAAGGTTTTATTTTGGTCAGAACATATGAAAGGTTTTGCAATTATTAATGAAATGCATGAATATATGGCATAATAAATGAAAGGAGTGTACATATGTATTTTCCAAGACTAGTTAATATTACTACTGTTTATGGTTGTAATTTTCTGGGAGAACGTTTAATGAATGTGCTGTTGGGGTGGCCTCATCACTCCCTGTCTATGGCGACTACACATTGTCCATTTATTGAGGGTATTATAATTGGTGTGTTAGAAATTAAGTTGGTGAGTATTCAGCAGTCCAGACGCTCACGTATCTTGAATGAGTAATTCTGGTGCTGGAATCAGGTGGCCCCACCTCTCCGTGCTTGGGGGCAATATCAGGCTGCTCTGCCAAAATATAAACTACACGGGTCCACTCTTGTAATATTCAACACCTCATTTGACACCACATTGGTGCCAAATAAAAACTCACAGTTCTGCAATAAAGTATTGGTCATGTGTCAGAATTCCATCCTCTAAACCATTTCTGGACACAACACCACACACAACAACAACACCACATAGACGGGTCAGATCTCTTTGACCATACAACACATCTTACCAAGTTGGTTTTACATAGGATAAGTTCTCCCAGACTACATATTCTGAAATATGTTCATTAGCTTCCTGCCAATAGAATAGGATAGGTGATATGTTCCACTGATCTCAACACTTGATCTGTCTTTCATAATCCTTGCTGGAGTTTATGTATTTTATTTGTCTCTAGACCCTGAACTGGGGCGGGGGGTCTAGAGCGAATCCTTACTTGTTGTAAGGGATAGATTTTGATATGGCAGTATCAAATCACTCGAAACATTAAACAAATATTAAAATATACAAAGAAATACTTTCAGTCTTACCAGAATTATGAATATAGAACACAGTTATCTGCTAGCAAAACTCAGCTGAGCTGCTGGCTTTAGTATGGCGTCCCTCTAAATATTTCAATTAGTTTCTGGGAATTACACCACTAAATAATTCACTGTGTCTACTAGGACAACTTATGACGAATGGCAAAAATGCGCGTCTGAGCGCCGATAATATATTCATCTATGGCCAATCACCGCCTTTTTTCCTTTTCAAATTCAAACCTCCTACCAAAAAGTCATTTCAGTCATACCTCAGTCAAGTATGCATTATTGTCTGTTGGTCCGTCTGTCTCTACTTGCGTTTCACAAAAAAACACACTTGTTTTTTGAACCAACTCCGCCTTCCCCTACACAATTTTGCCTTTAAAGTTATTTTTAGCCACAGTTCACCATCCCATCCCGTCTCTTTCATTCCAACTAGATTTTAGCACTTGAGTCTCAAGGCTACAGTTTTTGAAAATTAGGGACATATTTTTTTTTCAATGCAGTCGCTCGCTGATATGAACAACACAGTCTTTTGTCAATATCTTTCTTATTATCTATCCGTCTGTATAAATGAAAGCATATTATTTCACTGCTCAAGATGGGCCATCCGGCCAGCTAGGTTTTATATTCCTAACATCATTATTAAGAAAAAGTTACTTTTCAAGGTTAGTTGGTTTTTTCGAAATATTTCTAGCATCTTCTATACTGCGTTTGCCGCTGAATTCAAATAAACGGACTAAGTTATCGCAAAAGCATCCAAGAAATGACTGTTGCGTATAATAGCTAAGGTCCCTTTTGTCGATTTCTTTACCTTGTGTCAACTTGGGGA
The DNA here is from genome assembly GCA_024509875.1 of Oreohelix idahoensis. NCBI lineage: Eukaryota > Metazoa > Mollusca > Gastropoda > Stylommatophora > Oreohelicidae > Oreohelix > Oreohelix idahoensis. The sequence continues at coordinate 487,197 of JAMPIV010005309.1, forward strand.
CGTGACTTTTCCTCCTTTCCCCACCAATTGCGTCTTTTAGCCTTGCTAGTTTCAAGCACGCGTTCAGTCATATTTTTTCCCTTTGATCTCCGTTCTCATCCCGTTCCAAGGGTAATGTTTTGCCTTCACGTCTAACAATTTAATTTCCATGGCGGGTGATGACCCGCGGCGTGGGCGATCATGTATTCTAGTAGCTTACGCATTAGTTTTTATCCCTACGTTGTATCATTGGAGATATTTTAACGTTGTATCATGGTTAATGTTATGACATCTGTGAAGAGGCAAATACAGAATCTGTGTCTAAATAGTGTACATATACATGTGAGCATTACAACACCTGCCCCCTGTGTAGTTCTTGGGGGTCTGTGAAGAGGCAAATACAGAATCTGTGTCTAAATAGTGTACATATACATGTGAGCATTACAACACCCTGCCCCCTGTGTAGTTCTTGGGGGTCTGTGAAGAGGCAAATACAGAATCTGTGTCTAAATAGTGTACATATACATGTGAGCATTACAACACCCTGCCCCCTGTGTAGTTCTTGGGGGTCTGTGAAGAGGCAAATACAGAATCTGTGTCTAAATAGTGTACATATACATGTGAGCATTACAACACCCTGCCCCCTGTGTAGTTCTTGGGGGTCTGTGAAGAGGCAAATACAGAATCTGTGTCTAAATAGTGTACATATACATGTGAGCATTACAACACCCTGCCCCCTGTGTAGTTCTTGGGGGTCTGTGAAGAGGCAAATACAGAGTCTGTGTCTAAATAGTGTACATATACATGTGAGCATTACAACACCCTGCCCCCTGTGTAGTTCTTGGGGGTCTGTGAAGAGGCAAATACAGAATCTGTGTCTAAATAGTGTACATATACATGTGAGCATTACAACACCCTGCCCCTGGTGTAGTTATGGGGGTCTGTGAAGAGGAAAAGACAGAATTGGACTGCTGCACCTTCAGGCATGTCATACAAGGTGACTACTATAAGGTAAAGTTTTGCATGAGGCTGGCAACCTTATCATCAATATATATAAAATCCCAGCTTCTTCTGTCAGTAACGCTAAGGGATGCAACTTTGGTTGAAAGTTAGACATTAATTATATTGTTTCCCTTATATGTAAAGGTAAAGAAAATAGTAACACTTACCAAAGAAGAATGCGCAAATGACGGTGTGCACAAAAATATATTTATAGAATGTGTGATCCCGTATACACACATTGGGATCCTCGCTTCTGCTACGTAGTTTGTGTACTGTGGTGATGCATTTTTATATATATTTTTTTTCCTTAACCAGCGGCACTTGGGCTTTCAGCCCTTTGGCCCAATGACATGTCATTGCGAGGCTGGGGAGCCTCCAGTCAGGAGCTTTGCTCCTTCCCATCCATCATCATGTGACATATTCTTTCCAGAACGTTGTCTCCATTACAGCTGCTCTGAACGCATCACGATTCTGGGCAAGTCGACCTGCATCAGCCAAAGACAAGTTCAGACTCTCTGTGATGTCCTGGGTCCACCGTCGTCTAGGTTGACCCCTTCCCCTTTTTCCAGGGACCATGCCTTCCATCACTGTTTTTTCCAGACTATTATGTCTTTTTATATGACCGAAAAATTTCAGCTTCCTTATTGCGATGGTATTTAGGAGCCAATGTTCCTGTACATTTAGTGAGTGCAGTACTTCTCTGTTGGTCTTTTTTTCTGTCCAGGGTATTCTCAACATCCTTCTGTAGCATTTCATTTCGAATGATGTAATCTTTTTTGCAACTGTTTTATTGAGTGTCCAAGTCTCGCAGCCGTATGTTGCTACTGGGAATATACATGCTCTGATCAGTTGTAACTTTGTTTCTTTGCTTGTGCCTTGCCATAGGTTTTTCATCTGTATTAGCTTATGTGAAGCAATTGCAAGTCTTCTTTTAATTTCTACTGCACAGTCGCCAGAGCTGTTAATGATTGATCCTAAGTATTCGAATTCATTGACACTTTCCAGTTCTTCGTTATCAATTTCAATTTCCCTTCCCATCCACAGAGGGTTTATCTCAGGAGCTGTTCAGGTTATTCAGTCAAAATCCCGGTCACTGACACTCCTTTAAATGCCGATGCCCGGGCTTGAACCTTGAACACCTGATCACCAGCGCAATGTGGTAACCATTACACCAGCATGGCTCCCATGCATTTTTATAAATACTTTTAAATAAGTAAAATTGCCGTTAGGTATTTGTGCTTTTGAATTTAATTCCTGTCTTATGACGGGCTTTTACACTAGTGTAAAATAAATTACCACAGAAATCACCGCTGCAAGAACATGAAACTGCTTTTTCAGACTTTCTATGGGGCCAGCTGCAATGGTGGTTCTGTGCTCTGTAAGGAGCGCAAAGGAAAATGATGGTGATGGCGATAATGATGTTGACGGCGAAGAAGAAGACATCCTGTATATTTGTTACTTTTTCTGTCCTCAGAAAAAGATGCAGACAGTATTCACAAAGGCAAAGCATTATTCAAGAAAAGAAAAACATCTGATGCCAGCTGGGTCATAACATACCCTGGCGGTGATCGTATTCAGATCTTTAAGGAATCCGGAACAATTGTGGAGCTGGCATCTTTGTCCCTTTGTACTGCAAGTGATCCGGAAACTAAGCAGGTATGACTATATGAGAAGCAAATGATGTATGCTTTTCTGTGTAATTTGATATGACTAGGTACCACAAACTGCCTCTTGCGCGGCAGTCGAAAAATTCTGTGACGCGCAAGCGAGGCCCAATTTGGGCCCTTTTCAACCTCACTCTGCCTAGTAATTAATTTGCCTTTTCTAAATAAAAATTATATCTTCTGGCTCCTTGATCTTTCTTCTTTCATAATATGTCAATTATAACTTTCTGCGTTTCATTGAAATTGAGTGAGACAAAAAACAAAAACACCATTAAAACTGCTCTTGCCGTGCGCTAGCTGACTGGCGCTCAAGAAAGCGAATTTCCCTGAAATGACCCCCACTTCCTTCAAAGCGTCCGCGCTATGTCCTCAAAAATGCTACACTAATACGGTTTTCACCAATGAGAAGAGCAGAAACTGAAGTTTACGCACATGTAACACGAGGCACAGATTTTTTAAAGGAAGACATCATAAATTTGAAGTGAATGAGAAAGTTTGGATTTTAATACATATCTGGGAGGCCTACCTACACTCGTGTTACATCAAACAAACGAGCAACCATTTTGCTAAAATCGTATCAAAGTTTTAAAGATCACAGTTATTTGAGGAAAGAGCGAACGAACGTTAAAAGAGTACACCTCCGATCTTTCTCGGCACGGAAACGCGCAATGGCGGCTGTTCCAATTGACAATCCCGATAACGATGGGCCGGCTGTAGGGGACACAGCACGAAATGACTCAGGTGCTGAATTGAAAGTTTCACCAATGGAAGTCGACGCAATATGTGTTCTTAGTAAGTTTTGAACTTTGTTTTATTTCTATTCATTTCAGACCTATTTTGTTTATTTGCGATATAGCAACGGCAAGTGACGGAGGGTGGAGGTATTAGTAAAAGAACAGCCAAATGTGGCAGCTCGATTCACACATTTAGACAGAACGTTCTTCGTTTTTTAAGCAATTTTGGGGGTGGGGTATTGTTGTTTATGTAGCTATTTGGTTGTTTTATCGGACCATCACTATTTTCTAAACATTCGGTATCAGAATTAAGGTCTAACGCTTAGTAACAGTTTGTAAAACCGCTGACCTCGTTTCGATAACGTGATGGATGTCAAAGGTCATGTTTAGAATTTAGCTTGCTACACATTTGTGATCGTTAATTTTTTTTTTTAAATTGCCTCTCTCGCTTAATTGACCTTTTTTTTCTCAATTATTTCAGGGGACGATCATTATGATGCACATTTTTCAGTGACGGGAAGAGGCAGACGTCGGGCTCTGCCACCGATTTCTACTGTGACAAACAGACTATTGGCACAGTTCTGTCTTCTGGAGGTCAAAGCAGTCAGTGGCCATTACTAGGTATTGGCCTAAAATGCAACATGGGAGCTAGTACGTCTTGTTGTGTAAAGTTTATATATCATATTATTTCCTCTCATTCTCTGATGTTAAAATTCATTAGGCTATTATGTAGTTGAAGCTTTCCTAGAAGACTCTACAGGTTTTGAGTTTATTTTACAATTACAAACATAAAAGACAAATGATATAATCCATGTAAAAGAGAGACTTACAGTCTACTATATAATTAATATAATGATTTAAATGGTAAATGCAGTAAAAATTAATGCTGCAATAAATGCTTAATGATTAACAAAGGGAAAGAAAAAAATAATTTGGCCGACATTTTTTGTATTAATAAAATAACACAATCATGCAATTTGTCCTCTTTCCGTCCCTCCCAACGAATTTCTCTCAGGTGACCTCTTGGTTTCTCTGTGCTATCCGAACAGAATGTGAGTAAAGGACAGCTACAGTACAGGTGCCAGATGTCAGTACAACAAGCCAGTGCCCTGAGAGGAGATTCACTTGAGGACTTTCTGAACACACAATTATCTTTTGATGCAGCTGACCTCAAGTGATAGTGAGTTGGACACGGACTAATATGTAAAGTTTCTTTGTTTATAAAAATCCAATTTTAAGCAGTAAAAGTTGTTTCAATCAAGAAAATAACCATCAATTTGAATTGTACAACTCAAATTACATAAATATGGAAGTTTTCAGCTCTATAGCTGCAATATTCATGATTTTATGACAACATTTGGAATTTCATGAGATTTTTCTTCCGAACTGCAAATTTAGCCTTTGATCCATTTTCACATAATGCAGTTTTATAGTATTCAGTATTTCATGTGGCTCAAAAAAATTAGGCATCAAGGATATAATGCTCTCTTTAAGCTCAATAAATCTTATAGCTTTCCTGTGTGTAGTTTTTTATTTATGAGTGCATGAAAATGCATATTTGCACTTTGCGAGCACAACAATGAGACTTGAAATTGTATTTTTTGTCAATTTTGATGGACTATAATTCATTTAATTGATTTGTTGTACTTCCCATGTTTCTTTTCTGCAATAAGGACTTGTATGACTTTGTACAAAAAGCATTACTGACTTGGTAAGTGTTTGTTGACTGTAGTTATGATTGTACAAAGTCGGGCAATTTGTTCGGTGCGAAGATGTTTGAAAAATTTTGTAATTCCACACAATTTTGAAATGCTGTAACTCGGTTGTTTGATGTCCGATTTTTAAAATTTTACAAGGAAATTTCATGGCTTAAGGAGATCAGTTAAGATCGATAAACAAAGACACTGTAAAAACAAAATGAAAAATCAGTTTGTGGTACCCAATATGACTGCATTCCCCTTCCAGTATCCCTGTTATCTCAGTTTATTTTACCCTTTTCAGTTGTTTTTTTTTAAGGCCTAATATGGATTCCCACCTGTGCATTAGCAAGGCCTGAAAAGGGAGCAAAGAATAGCATCAACATAGCTTACCATGCATGTTGTAAAAAGTGACTTGGGAGAGTTCGGCATCTGGCTGGCTACTGCATCCTTTAAAAGCTGTAAGCCACATAAACTTGAACAACAGTGGACTGGAACAAGAGATGAGAAGAAGACGCTGGCAATGGATGGAATACAGATTGAGGAAAACTGTTGATAGCCTCACAAGAAAGTCCTTGTTTTGGAATCCCCAGGGTGAGAGGCCTAGAATTGATGGCATGGGACAAGAGGACTTGGCACAAATTTGTTGATGGTCTATGCTCCATGGGGAGCTAAAAGGTAATCTTGATGATGAAAGTTTATTCTACAAGTTCATTTTCTCATCCCATGATTAGCAAGGCCTGAAAGGGGAGCAAAGAAAAGCATCAACATATCTTCCCATGCATGTTGTAAAAAGTGACTTAGGAGAGTTCGGCATCTGGCCAGCTACCGCATCCTTCAGAAGCTTTAACACATTAACTACCGAATTGAAAAACACACTGTGGCCGAATTAAATTTTTTTCCCATTTTCATTCTGTAGGTGTTTGCACAAAGTAAGCTGTAGTTTTCGTAATTGTTTACAGATTTTTATGAATTACACGTCATTTTAAAGATAAATGAATGTACTATTACAATAAACACTGGTTGTAACTCTAATAGAGGTTGTTGCTATTTAACGGCCCTCCGATGGCCGAGGACTTGCAATATTTTTACAATTATAGCTGCTTGCGCCCCATCTCTATCAAAATCACAATTTCAATCAACGTGCACACCATTTTCACTCTTGTGCTCGTCGCTAGATCTATCAGTCAATTGTTGAAACACATTTCTATCCTATTCAGCAGTTAGACGAGATTTACACGCATTTTTTGTAGTCCTATCACTAGTTGCCACGGTAAACAGTTTTACACGATTTGGTAAGTAACCCAAAACGCTGAAAAATATGAACATAATTTTAATTTTCCAGTGTTCTACAACAACCATGCTTTGGGAATTTGTTTTCCGGTGGCAACTTAAAATCTCGAACCAGATCAGAGAGTGTTTCAGTACATTTTTCATTCGTTTTATTACTAAAATTAGATTGGCGCTCTGAGCGGCTTGCGGTCCAAATGTGATTATTTTGTAAGCCGCTGACAGCGGCTTGCGGTAGTTAATGTATTAAACCACATAAACTCTCATGATTAAGCATGTTCATTCAATTATGTGGTAAATTTCTAACAAAGACATACACAAAGCACTGTGTCAAAACAGCATAATAATTAGTAAATGCTTATTGAAAATGTTAAACACCTTCTTTATTTTATCAAATGTCATCAAGTTTGACCCCTTTGTAGTGTTCTTATTATTCCAGCTCTGTTTACATTTCACTAGTTTATGACACACATTCCTATTGCCTACTGTGTATTTTATTTGTGGATATCTGTAATTGGTTGATTTCTCAGGAAATATTGTGGCAGCAAATCTCTGCCACCCATTGAAGATAGGCGTTGTGTATGATGTCATCAAAAATATTATATGATAGCCTTGAAGCCAGTTCACCGGAAAGGCAACGGTTTTAGAATGGCATCGGTGATTGCTAGTAGGCGCAGCTTAGTACTGACGTGTTTTTTGTTAATCCTGCAACAAGCTTGCTGGCAACTAAGTTAGTTTGCCACCATCCCTTGGAAGAGAAGCAGCTCCATTGAGTCAAGAGTAACATCTGATATGCAGACTATTATTTAAGTCAGTCTTAACTGTGGGCAAGACATTTTCATTCTGGAGAAGCCATATATAAACTGTAGCCAATATGAAAATTTTTCCAAATGACCACACAAAAAAAAAACATAAAAGAAACATTGTTTTCAAAATACCATGTGAGTTGAGAGATATTTCTTACTTACTTACTTAGTCGTTCCCCTTCTACCGTGAGGTGTAGAGGTTTGGAAGAGAGAGCGCCAGACCATTCTATCAGCTGTCTTCTTCCTGGCCTGGTTCCATTCTAGTCCTCGGTCCTTCAAAGATTGTCTAATGTTGTCCTCCCAGCGGACTCTGGGTCGTCCTGGAGGTCTGGATTCCTGGCTCTTTGTTTCCCATGCTTGTTGTGGTAGCCGATCTTCTCCCATTCTGCAGACATGGCCAAACCATCTTAGTTGGGACTGTTCTATTTGGGTCTGCAGCGGATGGGATTTTAGGCCTTGACGGATCGTCTGGTTGCGGACCATGTCTCTTCTTGTTACTTCAACCACTTTCCTCAGATACCTCATTTTGAGGTTTGGATCTGGCTTTTGTGGGTTGTAGTCATTGCCCACGACTCGCATCCATATGTCAAGACTGGGACATAGGTGGAGCGGTATACAGCCATCTTCGTTTTCTTACCAACCTCTTTCTTGCTGAGGAATCCACGATTTATGGCCTGAAAAAGTCTCCCAGCCGCTGCTTTTCGAGTGGCCAACTCTTCTTTGATGCCTCCCTTTCGGTCTATAATAGCTCCGAGATATTTAAAGTGGTCGACCTGCTCCAGGACCTGTTCTCCCAACTTAATCTGATGTTTTCTTTCTTCTCATGATATCACCATGGATTTTGTTTTAGAGCTGCTTATGACCATCCCTCTCTTCTCCAGCTCTTCCTTCCAGACTTGCAGGTTGGATTGGAGATGTGCCTCTGATTTAGCAATCAGGGCAACATCATCAGCAAATGCCAGCTCCGAAATATAGACCTGTCTCATTTTCCAGTACCCCACTGAATACTTTCTTGTTCTCTCCTTACATGCCTTGATGACATCGTCCATAAGGAGTATGAAGAGGTAAGGTGATAGGATATCACCTTGTCTTACACCAGTGGTGGTCCTGAACTCTTCTGACTTATGGTTTGCTGTCCTCACATAATTTTTGTAGAAGCTCTGTATAGCATGAATCAGAGGTGCTGGAATATTCTTCCTTGCCAAACAGTCCCAAAGTTTGCTCCAGGGGACCCTGTCAAACGCCTTTTCCAGATCTATGAAACAAAGATGGATCTCACTCTTATACTCAAGGGCCTTTTCACTCAGCTGTCTGAGTGTGAAGATTAGGTCTTGAGTACTTCGGTTTGCTCGGAATCCGCACTGGACCTCATCCAATTGTGGCTCAGCTAGGCGTCGGAGTCTCTGCTCTAGGATTCTAGAGTAGATTTTACCAGGGACACTGAGAAGGGATATGCCTCTATGGTTTCCACATTGTCGATTGTCACCCTTTTTGAAAATTGGTGTTATGATGGAAATCTCCCAATCCTTTGGTATGGTCTTGTTGCACCATGCTGCCTGTAGGACCTTTAAGAGTAATAGGTCGCCTGATGCTCCCATGTACTTAACCATTTCTGGTGTTATACCATCATGCCCTGCTGCTTTGCCCATCTTGATTTTCTCTAGTGCTGCCCTCAGTTCTTCCATCTTTATGTCATCTTCACCATCATTGGTTTCCTCTTCTGTGTCAGTGGTTATCATTTCTGATGCTTCATCATGCTCACCATCCAGGAGTTCTGAGAAATATTCTTTCCATCTTTCCATTACTTCCTTCGGGGCAGTAAGCAATTTGCCTTGCTTGTCCTTTATAAATTTGAGAGGGCATTGTTTTTCTTTCCTCATGTTCTTTAGGGTCTTATAGAACAATTTCTGGTTTTCTTGTGCATCTTTTTCTAGCTTTTCTCCAAATTCTTCCCAGGACTTCTGTTTTGCTGCTAGCACTTTGTTCTTTGCTTCTGTTCTGAGTGTCACATATTCTCTATATTTTTCCATTTGTCCTGGTGTGTTTTTAGCTCCTAAGTATTGTTTCCATGCCATTTTCTTCTCTCTTATTTTCTCTTTGACTTCCTCTGTCCACCAAGGTGTCCTCTTTCTCTGGTTCCCAAGTCGGACTTCACCGCATGCTTCTGCAGCAGCTGTCTTTATGATATCCTTGAATTTATTCCAGAGGGTTTCCAAGTCATCAGGTCGTTCTTCTGTGTTGCTCACTGCTGTAGCAATAAGAACCTGATATCTGGTCTTAATTTCTGGCTCTCTCAGCTTGTAGGTCCTAATGCTCATTTCTCCTGCTCGTTTACTTGGTTTCTTGCATGATGTTGGGCAGTTCCTAGGCTGAGCAACTCTTTCAGTTGTTCGTTTGATTGTTAGCAGGTAGTGATCACTTCCAATCTCTGGCCCCCTCCAGACTCTTGCATCTCGGACATATCTGAATGAGCTTCTCCGAACAATGGCATAGTCGATCACTGACTTCTCATTCTTGGTTGGTTCACATCTAGTGTATGCATGTATGCGCTTATGGGGGCACTTTGTGTTTGTAATGATCAGATTCTGCTCACTGCAGAATCTAAGGAGTCGCTTTCCATTGTCATTGAGAGTATCTTCTCCATATCTTCCGATAACTCCACCCCATCTAGCATGGTCATTTCCAACTCTGGCATTAAAATCTCCGAGCATAATAACTTCATCTAGGCAGTCATCCACTGTCCTTTGAAGCAGCTCGAAGAATTCCTCCTTGACCTCTGCTCTCTCATCCTCATTTTGGCCCATACACTATGACCAGGTTGACTATGGTTTCTCCTTCTTTTAGTTTTACAACCATAATGCGCTCCGAGACAAAGTTCCATCCCTTGATACTATCTTTTTGATTTTGGGCCACAATGCAACCCACGCCCCCTTTAGCCCTTTCAGATATGGGTACACCACTGTAGAGCAACGTGTTGCCATCGAGATCCATGACTCCTTGTCCTTTTTTCTTCGTTTCCGTTATAGCCAGGATTTCTAGTTTTGCTTTCCTCATCTCTTCCACCAGCTCCTCTTCCTTCCCATTTATACTTCTTGTGTTCCAAGTTCCATAAGTCGTAGTCCGTAGTCCGTTCCAGTTCGTCGCCTTTAGAATCAGTCCGGTTTTCTCTCTTGTAGTTCGCGTAATCATGATTTAAAGCAAACAGGTGATTGGCCTGTTGTGCCTTTGCATAGTGGAGGGGCTGCCTCCTTACGGCCTCCATGCAGGCCGCCCTCCTCCTTTTTCATCCGGGCTTGGGACCGGCATTGGCGGAGTTGAGAGATATTTCTCGCAGTTCAACAGGTCTACCATGGCAGGCATTGCTCGTAATAGAGTAGGAATGTTTATTTTTACTACTTAACAAACTCGCCATTTCTTAGGCTAGAATGTTGAGGTATAAACAAGTAGAGACAAATCATTTAGAACTGACACAAACGCATACATCCATCATGATGAAATTTTTGTAAATTGCTCTTAACATCATTTTAAAGACACCAGAGATTGTTTCACGTAGGTTGGTATTTGGAAATTGATGTTGACATATAACTTGTCTGCAAAGTGCTTTATGGCTGTCATGAGGACGCTGTCATTGCAATGTGAATAAATAAGAGAAAAGAAGAAAAGATAAACAAGAAAAAAATTAATGACTCGTGTGAAAATAAAAGAAAAATCAATACCTTCTGCTGAAAATGTTGTTTAAACTTCACAATGACATCTTCAGTGTAAGACTTAGATGTTTTCTTACCGTTTTGATATCATGCAGTCAATATCAGTTTACAAGATTGTTGTCTCATTTACATGTAACAGTTAGATTGATGTGACTTCATTAAGATAATTTACAAGTTGGGACTACAAATTAAAGAAACATTGAATAGTCCATGAGAAATTTAATAGACTACTAAAATTGAATCTATCTAGAAATTTCCAGCGAATATATTTTTAGACAGAAAATGAATCCTTTAGACACTTTTCACTCACGTTCCCCAGCCCCAGGTACAGGCGACAAGCATACCTGGTAATGAAGGCTCATTGGCCTTGGCATCTGTCCCTTTGACACAGTGATTGCCACAATATGGGCCAGTGATATCAGTGATGATGTCTTGCCATACCCTGTCTCTACAAATTATTTTGGGGTGTTTCAAGCCACATGCTGCTAACACACTGGGGAGCCCACATTTGACCGGGGATGTTTTTTAAGATGAATGTTCACCTTATGTTCTTTAAGATGAATGTTCACCTTATGTTCTTTAAGATGAATGTTCACCTTGTGTTCTTTAAGATGAATGTTCACCTTATGTTCTTTAAGATGAATGTTCACCTTATGTTCCCAGGTCTCTTGTTATAAGTAACATCATCATTTTCCTTTGCACTCCTTACAGAGCATGGAGCCACCACTGTAGCTGGTCCCCCTTGCAGAAAGCCTGCACCAAGTAATCTTGTGCTCTTGCAGCAGTGGTATCTGTGGCAGTTAGTTTTACTTGATGACTGTGCCAGCCCCTTACCCATCATCCTCATGTTGGTCACCTTGAATGACATGCCTGAGGGTGCATTATTCCTGTTCTTTTTTCTTTTTCTTTTTGTCTTTTCAGAGACCCCTGGGAACTACACGGGGCTAGTATAATAAACTGAACATGAAGGCTAGTATAGTAAACTGAACATGAAGGCTAGTATAATAAACTGAACATGAAAGCTAGTATAGTAAACTGAACATGAAGGCTAGTATAATAAACTGAACATGAAGGCTAGTATAGTAAACTGAACATGAAGGCTAGTATAGTAAACTGAACATGAAGGCTAGTATAGTAAACTGAACATGAATGCTAGTATAGTAAACTGAACATGAATGCTAGTATAGTAAACTGAACATGAAGGCTAGTATAGTAAACTGAACATGAAGGCATGTATAGTCAACTTAACATGAGGGCTAGTATAGTCAACTGAACATGAAGGCTAGTATAGTCAACTGAACATGAAGGCTAGTATAGTAAACTTAACATGAAGGCTAGTATAGTAAACTTAACATGAGGGCTAGTATAGTCAACTTAACATGAGGGCTAGTATAGTAAACTGAACATGAAGGCTAGTATAGTCAACTAAAGTAACATGTTAACTCAGTGTGACAGAATTACACACTTGGATGGATATCGGACTTGGCAAACATTAGAAATACACATGCTCAAGGACTGTTAACCAGAATAGGATATTTCTGGGTGTTCAAATGTGTGAGATATTCAGCTGAAAACAGTTAAAAGTTGAGGCCATTTCCCTGACTGGTTAACTTTACTAAAAGTTGGGGGTTGTCTTTTTTTTTTTTTCATTTTGCAATTTCTGTGAGTCTCTGAATAGACAAAGAAAAAAATAGGATTACTGCCCCTTCAGGCATATCGTACAAGGTGACTAATATGAGGTTGTGCATGAGGGTAGCAACCTCTTCATGTAAAACAAATTGCTGCAGAAACCGCTGATGCAAGAGCACATAAATGCTTTAATGAAGGCTTCCTGCAAGGGAACTAGCTGCCATGGTGGCACCACATGCTCTATAAGGTGCGCAAAAGAAAATAATAATGATGAAGCAGTAAGCTGTAAGGTTTATGACTTAATGTGACGAGCTGCTTTTATTTGTTGTCAGGTTATGAGCACCAGAGATGACCATGTGATCATGGTTAATTACCCCAGTGGTGAAAGTGTAGTTGAGCATGCAGATGGGACACGTATAAGTACCTACTACAGGGATCTTACTGTGTTAGATGAAGACATTGATGGTGGGTGTAACAGTTGTCTGTCGTAAAATATGTGTCAAAACATGGATACATTTTTTTTCCTGAGATTTTCAATTTTTGTGTGACAAAACAAGATAGTTGTCTGTCATAGGATTTGTGTGAAAACGTGGATAAATTTTATCTGGGATTTTCAGTTTTTTATTTAACAAAACTAGACAGTTGTCTGTCATAAATTAAATGGAAGTTTGTGTTCTAGAAATTTTGCAGCTTTCATTTTGATGGAGTTGTATATCTCCGGCTTCTTTTTATTTTTCTTTACCTTACTTCATTGTAATTAGAATTATACCAAAATGAGCTGGAATTATCGTAATTTTTATCAGTTTGGGGCTACCTATGAAAGGTTAAAATGGAAAATGAAAGTGAATCAAGTATAAAATCAAATGTAAGAGAAAAATGAGTCTTTTCGCCAAGCTTCTTCAGTCAATGCAGTGAAACAGTTATAAGAAGATCAGAGAAAACAAATGTTCTACAACTTATAATATGCAGCTGGCAAAGTGCTTGCAGCAGACAATGAACAAGATCTAGAAAATTGTGGTCACTGAAGAAAGCTAGTGACAAAAAATATTAAATATATCTTTTTCTTTTTTTCAAATACCAGGCCAAAGGAATGGACAAAGGTTGCAAACAAAGCCTGAAAGGCACATCTGCCCATCAGCTGCTGAAGGTTCCCTTGTGGACATGTCTGATGTCCACTGAGCTTAAAATACCCTGCAATGAAAAACTGATTAGATTGAAACTAGAAACAGGATATTTTATGATAGATGAACCCTACTGTGTAACATGTCTTGAGAAAACTACCATAGCGCATTATCTGCTAACGTGTAAGAAATATGAACAGCAAAGGAAACTACTAATAGAATACTCCAGTGCACAAAACTAAACATTACCATTACTGGAAAATGTTCTAAAAATTAACCTACATAGGAAGCTACACAACATTGTAATATTGTATATTACCAAAAGCAAGAACCAGCATATAACATTTGCAAGAGAAAATGAGAGAGATTAACAATTAACAAGACATTTACAAAGTAATATTCACATCACAAATTCCATGCAAAAAAGTAGGTGAAAAATAGTAAGCCTAGTAAAACAAAAAAGTGTAACAATTACACAGCTGATATTTGTAAATAATTTTAATCAGAATAAATGAAATAAATAAAAAACATATACAGTAAACCAAACTAACTAAATTCTACAAATCCCTGGGAAGAAGTGTAAAGAGAGAAACATTAAATAAAGAATGGAACGGGGTCAACCATATACACTATAGACATTAAAAAGCCAAAACAAGTTCCATAGCATTTACAAGTTGAAAGAATCAACAAAAGAAGAGCAACAAATGTAATTTACTATATAGAATAAAGAACACTATACCAAATGGGGTTGAACTGGGTATTCCATGTGCATAATAAACATCAGTTTCTAATCCATGGGCCAAAGATCAATCATGGACAGTTAAGAACTCATGGACAGTTAATAAATCATGGACAGTGAAGAAATCATGGACAGTTAAAAAATCATGGACAGTTAAGAAATCATGGACAGTTAAGAAATCATGGACAGTTAATAAATCATGGACAATTAAGAAATCATGGACAGTGAAGAAATCATGGACAGTTAAGAAATCATGGACAGTTAAGAAATCATGGACAGTTAAGAAATCATGAACAGTTAAAAAATCAAGTTAGAAAGTATTAGAGGAATACAACAGTACAGCATCACTACTAATAAAAGGAACAAGACAACTGGGTAAATTCATAGAAAGGTCTAGAAAATCTGGCGTCAAGGGAATGTTTGCTGTGTGGAAAATGGTTATTGGATTTAATATTTTTCTTTATATGGACAAATAGAGTGATGACAGACTGCATTTTGACATATACACTGACGGTCTTTGATTAAGATAAAACTTAGGGCAACAAATATGAATACTATCTTGGTGTTTCATTCCTAATTATATTGCTATGATCCTCGTGCCTGTTGGTGTACACTCTTTTACCTCCATTATGTGTCCAATAAAGTGTTATCTCTCATTGTATGCTCAAATTATTTTACTTAATCAGGTTAGGATGTTGCTGTTGTTGTTATTTTGGTTAATTTGTCATAATTTGTATATTACTTGATAAGGCCCCAGTCTATTCACTAGTCATCAACCATATTGTTTAATTTAGTCTAATTTATCCTTTGACTCATAGACAGCTGAAAATACAAAACTTGTATTTGTATATCACACAAGTGCTTATATTGGTAAATACTGATTTTCCAATCATTTGTTCAGAACACCACATTTGAAAAAAAAAATGACATGCATTAAAATTGTCAATCAAATTAACTTCCATCACCATAAAAATTGTCAATCAAATTAACTTCCATCACCATAAAAATTGTCAATCAAATTAACTTCCATCACCATAAAAATTGTCAATCAAATTAACTTCTATCACCATAAAAATTGCCAATCAAATTAACTTCCATCACCTAAAAATTGTCAATCAAATTAACTTCCATCACCTAAAAATTGTCAATCAAATTAACTTCCATCACCTAAAAATTGTCAGTCAAATTAACTTCCATACCATAAAAATTGTCAATCAAATTAACTTCCATCACCATGAGAATTCAACCTCATCATGTAAAACAAATAGCACCAGAAATGACCACTGCATCAGCATGTGAATTTTTTTATGAAGGGCTTTTTCAATGGGACCAGCTGCAGTGGTGGCTCCATGCACCATAAGAAGCGAAAAGGAAAGTGATGATGATGACGATGAAAATTGTAAATAAAATGATCTTCCAACAGAAGGTGAAATAACAAGTACAAAGAATTCTCTGGAGACTGTAAAGTTTGTCAAAGTAGAGTGCCCAGCCTTTGCCACTGTTGAATTCAACACTACTACATCAGAGAACCTCACAATCTTTGGCAATGAAACTAGCATCAACGTCTTCCCTGATGGCTACTACATGCTTCATCATTGTCAGGGTGGCAGATTAGAGGTAATGTAACAGTTCTAGTATGCAGTAATGTTGGTTTAGTCTTTTTAAAGCACTGTAGCTGAACTTTCTGTCTCAGTTCAGGAATCTGATTGAGTCATCGCTGAATCATTGTATTATTTTGCCTTAAGCTGATTAGACTTTTTAACTCCAGCATTTTATCATTCTGCTCTGTGTAGTTCCTGGGGTCTAGGATGAGACATAGAAAGAACAGGATTGCTCCTCCCTCAGGCATATCGTACATGGTGACTAATGAGGTTGTGCATGAGGCTGGCAACCTCATCACGTAAAACAAATTGCTACAGAAACCACTGTCACAAGAGCATGTGAATACTTGATGCAGGCTCCCAGCAATGGGACCAGCCACAATGGTGACTCCATGCTCTATTCTGAGTATCACATATTCTCTATTCTTCCTGCTGTGTATTTAGCTTCTAAGTATTGTTTCCATGCTTTTTTCTTTTCTCTTATTTTCTCTTTAACTTCTTCTGTCCACCAATGTGTCCTCATTCCCTTGTTCCCAAATCAGACTTCACCACATGCTTCTGCCGCAGCTGCTTTTATGATTTCCTTGGGACCGGCCTAGCCAGAGTTGCACGCCACATTAAGATCTAGATACACTGTCACGAAATGGATTTAGGACTAGAGACTGTCTACATATAGTGACAAGACAATAGTAAGAAGAAAGACTGAAATGATAGATTCAGATAGAAATATAGTGCAAAATGTGAAAGTTGAGACCATTGGCTCCGAGGTTGAGAACCGAGGTTGATTCTTTCCTCGCCACTTCGGACGTTTAAATTGCTATGGCCTCGAACCACCTCTAACTACCCTATGGGGATAAGGTTCAATTAAGATTCACAAACACCAAGGTACAGACAACATATAGCTACTGTACTAAAGGAAATGACTGATGCCAGCTACAATTTATACAAGTTTATTATACACCTATAAACAAACATATGCATGTCAAATACAAAAATTGCGAGGATGCACACCTGAAACAAAATCAAGCACAGTTAAAAATGCATCAACCCCAACCCTTCTCCCACAATTGCAACCTGTATGGAGAAAGAAGGTAATTTTAACTGAAATGAACTACACTGCACTTGATGTCGCCTACACTCCAAACTAGCTGTTCTAAATTCTAACTCTAACTCTAAGTCCACTGATAGCTGGAACGACTGCGAAGTGACTACACAATCTCTGCACAGACTTCGGTTCTACCCAGCCTATCCTGGAATCTCCTGAACACAACTAACTGCACCTCTAAACTTCAGCAGCTGTCCTCTGCTATGATTCACCAAAACTAACAGTTCTGCCTATCTGTGCTGACTTCAGTAGGGAGAATGTTTACCCTATCTCTCTCCACTAACTCTGGAATTGATGACTGAGGTTTAACAGAACCCCACTGGATTCTGGACTGGAACTGTAGCTGACTTCTACCACTCTGAAATTACCTGACCGAGTACCTATAACTGGGCCGTCGGCTTTATTATGGCCGTGAAGAAACGAACACAAAATTACCACAACGCTGGCAGCCTGCCAAATCTGCATGTGTAACGAGCGTCAGAGCTCAGGATTTATCCACAAAAATCCTATTCGCTGGAAAATGTCTTCCCCTGGCTGGGAAAACGTATTTTCTTCCTCTCCTTCCACTACTGGCAACTAACGTAAAACCCTTGCGGTTCTGCGAATGCCCCAACTTTGCCGTGGGAGAAATTTTGTGGTCTCAAAATTCCGCTCTCATTCCCACAAAAAGCCGGCACCTGCTGTTTAGACAAAAGCAAAAACAACAGCTAAACAAAACGTTAATACTCTATTACAAATAACAATTAACTTCCTGACAAACCCTTAAGTCTTTAACAGGTAAGTCTCCCCCGTCTATAATCAATACAGCTCCCCTACTCTCTCCCGTTATGCACCACCATACAAAATCATGCAAACAAAGTCCGCTCCCCCACTGAGCTCCCTTCTCTACCTGAGCCCACAAGGTAAACATTGGCTAACCCAGATCGCTTGTTCTGCCTGACTAACTCCGAGCAACAACAATATTTTCAATGGCCCGTCTGGGCAGACGTACTGTGGCCTACTTCTTACGCTGACACTAATGCCGTAATGTTTAACACAACTAAAACTAGCCTTCTCTAGGAATTCCTAAAATTCCCGTCAATAATAGTAATCACATTCAAAATGTAATACAAAATAATTCCCTTTAAAATTACTTCTCCCATCTTCTGAATTCACAGAACAATAATGCACAATCAATAACATATAATCCTGTTTACGCTAGCATCTACCTGCCGTCAAAAGTTATACATAACCCCCGATTATCAAATTGAAAACCCCGTAGTTCAGCCACGTGGTGCCGCAGTTTTTCAACCACGCGCTCCTGCATACATTCATTACTGATAGCACACATGTGCTCCAATTAATACCTCTATCACTTCCGTCCACAGATATATGCGTAACTATATAAATAGCGAGCATCAATACTCTCACTAAAATCACAAATAAAAATACACATTACACACGCTCCCGACTATTCTGTAAATACATATGATTCGCAGATGCGAGTTTCTCTCCCGACCGACTTTGCAGTAATACAAAGCGGTGATATCTCAACTTTTAAACCATGCCGCTATTCTTTCAACAAGGAATTAAATGGACCTAGTTTCTCATGTCTATCACTCAGATCGAATTGATGGCTCTGGAGTTAAGAATTAAATTAAACTAAACTGCCCAAAGAAACTTAAATGATCGGCTAGGACTAGAAAAATTAAATAAAGTCCTCACGCAAAAATTCATGCTTACCAAATCTCGAATGTCCAACTGAAGGCAATCGACAATATGCTTCTGGCACCCGGCTTTGGCAATTTTTCATTAAAAGAGAAAGAGGCTATGAAATATAGGCCTTTTATAATCAAGACCCCCACGCGCCGACTTCATGACGTCATATGCGCGGCGTGGTTCTAAAGCCAATCGGAGCTCTGCATTTCAACTGCAGTTATCTCTCAGCCAATCAGAACCTTAGATCTTTCTGATGCAACCAGTTTCTGCTAGACAAAGAACCGGGAATTGGTCCTAGCCCTACACTGCGGAAATGAAGCAAAAATGGCCGCAAATAATTTAACTCCCGAAAAATGCGTATATGGCCACGCAATATCTTTAAAAAAAGACAATCTGGTGCCAATCCTGATCTAGCATCTATAATCTTTCTTCTAGAAAAATACTTTCTAATTCCCTACACCCCCATTCTAAACACATAGATCAAACTCCATCGTGATCTCATCTTGAAAAAACGTAAATAATAGAAGGAGAAGAAACATGGAGAAGGATTTCCTGTAATCCCTCCTAAAAATAGTGAACAAAATGCAAGGAGAAAAAGACATGGGCCATTTGAAAGACAGAATCTCAGTACTTTCGTCACATACACTGACAAACAACATTTTTCTTTCTTATATAAGAATAAATGTTCTTGGGTCAGTTTCTTGCGCTGATTTCAAATTTGAAATCCGTTTATCTCTATCACATCGGGTTCTTAAGATATTTGTGAATAAATATATTTTTGGGAAACCGTTATTTGCTCCGTTTAATTTTTACTATATAACTTATTAACAATTAATAATATGCAAAATAATTCTACTTTTTATACTGCTAAAAGATGCATGACATATGTTACGCTATTTTTCAAATAGTTACTGTATTTTGAAATAATTCTGAGCGAAATATGGCTTCTAGAAGTTTTAGAAATTCGGCTGATCTGTTCTGTTACGTGTGCAGATATTTTACCGATCGTGTTCACCAGAAAAACGTTACACCATTACTAAAGAAAGCATATGAACTTTATTTCGATTCGAAAGTTGATGATGCAAATAAATCTTGGAAGCCAAATGCAGTTTTTTCGACTTGTGCAAATACATTGGCAGGTTGGTTACGAAAATCGCGGAAGCATAAGTCGATGCCTTTTGGAGTGCCAGTAATATGGCGTGAACCGACAAATCACGCTACTGATTGTTCCTTCTGCTTGACAAATATCCATGGTTTCACTTTTAAACCTAGAAAGTCTGTGGTTTATCCAAATGTTGAATCAGTTTCGAAACCAGTGCCCCATGATCCAATCACGTGTCCGATCCCAGTTCCACCAGAACAATATCCGTTGGACGTGAATGAACCATCAGAAAGTGATAGTTTACCTGCTTTAGAAACTAATTCTGACTCGGATTATATACCGGTGAATGATGGTGTTCACTTAACCATTCAGAACTTTCAGATCTAATACGTGATCTCGCTCTTACCAAAGGACAAGCGGAATTACTCAGTTCACGACTCAAAGAATGGATTCTTTTAGCGCCCAATACTCCGATATCTAAATTTCGTCATAGACACAGAGAACTTGTTCAATACTTTGAGATGGATGATGACATTTGCTATTGCAAAGATGTAAACGGTCTAATGGTGTATCTCGGTCATGAGCACATAGTCAACGAATGGCGACTTTTCATCGACTCTTCCAAGACTAGTCTAAAAGCCGTGTTATCGCATAACGGAAATTTATTTTCATCAATTCCAGTCACCTACTCTGTTCATATGAAAGAAACATGACAATATGGGTATACTTTTGGCAAAAATAAAGTACAATGACTACCAATGGCGGATTTGTGGAGACCTAAAGGTCATTGCAATTCTTACGGGCATGCAGACTGGGTATACTAAATTTTGTTGCTTCCTATGTGAATGGGACAGCCGCAACAGACAGGAACATTATGCAAGAAAGGTGTGGCCTATCAGGGATCGTATGCAGCTCGGGCATAAAAATGTAATACACGAGCCATTAGTTAACAAAGACAGCATCATTTTACCACCGTTACATATAAAGTTGGAGCGCATGAAGAATTTCATAAAAGCGTTAGATAAAACGAGCAAAGCTTTCACTTATCTTCGAGAAAAGTTTCCGCAAGTTAGCGATGCAAAGATATAGGAAGGTATCTTTGTAGGACCTCAGATTAGGAAAGTTATTGCAGACAAACAATTCGAGAACTTGTTACACGGTGGTGAACTTCGCGCATGGATGGCATTCAAATCGATCGTCGATAACTTTCTGGGAAATCACAAATCTGTCGACTATGTGCATATTGTTAAGCAGTGCATAGATGCATACAGAATTATGGGCTGTAACATGTCCCTCAAAATCCATTTGCTCGATTTGCATCTTGACTTTTTCCCTGACAACCTTGGCGAAGTCAGCGATGAACATGGAGAACGATTCCATCAAGATATCGCCGTAATGGAGTCACGTTATCAAGGACGGTGGAGTGTGACCATGCTTGCCTATTATTGTTGGATGCTTCATCGCGATGTACCACATGCCATTCACCGACGAAAGTCGACTGCAAAGAAATTCAAGCCTACATAACTGTTATACTTCTTGTACGAATGATGTTGTAATACTGTATGTGTTGTTAAAAAACTTCAATTGCGTATTTCTAGAGATCCCGACCTGATAGAGAAAAACGGTTTGCAGATTTAAAAACAGCGCATTAAAATTGACCAGAAAAACATAGAAATGTTAGAGAAAGAAATAAAAAATTTTTTTTTGTTAGTCAGTGATATGTTCACTAAATGTAATTTTGTAGTTTGATTAAGTTAAGGGATGGATTTGTTGACTGCTATGTAATGTCATTTATGTTCCTGTCTGCCATGATATTTTTTGTCATTCACAGATCGACACTGAGGGCACCTTGACTTACTTCCCTCGCCGCAGCCGTTTTCTAGAACACTTAATGCCTGAGCGTGAATTACAGTTTGTCCTCCGTCACAATGCCGATATTATTGTGGAGACAGTAGACCCACATGGAAATATTTTTAACGTGCGTTCCAATGGAGAGTCTCTTGTTATCCCAGCTTTAGAAGATATGTTTTTCTCCAAAAGTCAGCTGGTAAGGGTTTGCTGAAATGTTGAAGCAGTTGTTGATGTTTTTTTTTTCTTTTTAAAAATGAAAGCAGTTTTTCTTACGAGTACCTTGCATTCCTGACCATTTTTCTTTCCACTTGTACTGTGACAAAGAGAATTAGATCCTGCCAGGTATGTGTTTCTGCCATCAAAGGTGTCTATACTTTTTAGCGGTATGGTGGCTCGCATACCCTGACAAGCCCCAGAGCTATGCCAGTGAAATTTTTACTTCTGGCAGGTTCTACCAAGCTGGACAGGTCTGGGTGGGTAGGGTTCAGACTAAAGCAGACACCTTAGTACTCCAGGTTGGGGTTTTAGCACAAGGCTGACACCCTTGTCTATGTAAAAAAGAAATCAAGTTACAGAAATGGCAACAAATGAACAAATTTTGCTGTGGGATGGACATCCGGAATCTGAAGCTCGCATGATTGCCAGTGGTGAAAGCCGAAAGGAAGCCACTGACACAAACATGGACATCCTGATTGCAAAACATGAAACTAGAATAGGATTTTTGAATGTCATGACAATAAATGAGACAGGAAAACAAACAGATCAAAATGGAAATTAGACCTACAGGTTACACATCTTAGGGATAAGCGAGAGCAGATGGACTGGGACAGGTAGAATTAAAACAGCAACAGGGGAAACAGTATTTTACTCTAGAAGAGAGGATGGTCAACACAGTGAAGGCATAGCCATTATCCTAAAAAAGGGAATAGAAAGGACGTTACTTGAAAGGAAACCAATTAAGAATAAATTGATAAGAGCGAGACTGAAAGGAAGATTCACCAACATCACCATAATACAATGCTATGCGCCAAAAAATGACAGTGACAAAGAGGCCAAGGATGAGTAATATCAACAACTACAAAAAGAAATGGAAACTACACCTAGATATTACATTATCATAGTAATGGGAGACCTCAATGCCAAAGTTGGATCAGACAATAATACTATGAAAGGGTAATGGGGAGATCTGGTAATGGTGCTGCAAATGAGAATGGTGATAAACTGATAGGCTTCTGCAGCATCAACAACATAGTCAGCTGACAACAGAAATTTCCCAGAAGGCTTTGAAAGACAGGCAGAAGAGGCAGCATTGAGGAATGAACAAAGCACAGTATACAAAATATCAAAAACCATCAGTGGAAAAAGGGGTGCATACAAAATTACACTAGTAAGAGACAAGCATGGAAATCTCATCACCACAGAACAAGGGCAAGAAGCAAGATAGGCTTAGATTTCAGAGAAACGCTTAATAAGACACCACTTAAGATGCAGCTGAACATTCCTGAGGCTGAAAATGACCTGGATATTAATACAGATGTTATGTTTCAAGAAAGGAAGAAATAATCACAGCAATCAAATGATTGAAGAATGCAAAAGCTCCTGATCAAGACAACTTAAGCGCAGAGCTATTGAAAATTGATCCTGAATTATCAGCTTAACTCTTAGCACAAATCTGGCAAACGGAGACAACATCACTTGAATGGAAGAAAGGAACAAATATCAAATTATGAAACAAGAGTGACCTTACAGACATGCAACAACTGGAGATGAATTATGCTTCTCTCTGTTCCTAACAAAGTATTGGGCAGGATAATTATCCACAGAATCTCAAAAGCAGTAGATCATAAACTGAGGAAGGAACAAGCAGGATTCAGAAAGAACAGAAAATGTGCAGATCATATTTTCACCCTCAGGAACGTACAAGAGCAGTGCTCAGAATGGCAGAGACAACAATATATAAACTTTGTCGATTTTGAAATGGCTTTTGACAGCATACACAGGGATAGCTTATGGAAAATAATACGGGCTTAGGGATCCCTAGGTGTATTGTTTCCATTATAAAAAGTCTCTATGCTAACTTTACATGCAGTGTTGGGATGAGCAACCTTACTTTTAAAGTGAAAACAGGTGTACGACAGGGTTGCCCCTTGTCAACAATTTCTTTTTTTAACTGTCATAGACTGGGTGATGTGCCAGACAACAGAGTATATCCCTAAAGGAATAAGATGGACAACTTTCACCATGCTGGAAGCTCTATAATAATAGTATTGCGATATTGCACTACTGTCACATTCACATCAGCACATCCAAGAAAAAAACAGACAGACTAAATAAATGTAACCAACAAGTGGGACTGAACATAACCTGAAGAATACAGAGGTCATGACACTCAATATAACAAATCCTGAGCCCATTAAAATAAGGAACCAAAAGCTGGAACAAACAGAAACATTTACATATCTAGGAAGCATAGTAACACCAGACAGCTGAACAAGCAAAGACAGTAACAGAATAAATACAGCCAGAACAGGCTTTGCAAATCTAAACAACATTTGGAAATCTTCTCAGTACAGCATAAACACCAAATTAAGATTATACGAGTTGCGTACTTTCTGTACTTTTGTACGGTGCAGAGTGCTGGAGAGTAACAGAAAAGGAAATTTCCAAATTATCCTCATTCCACACAACCTGCCTAAGGAAAATTCTTTGAATTTTTTGCCCGAATACCATCTCCAACCAGGTACTGCTTACACAGTGCAGTAAAAAATGCATGCACACCATCACTGTAGGCAGACACTAGAACTGGGTTGGCCTTGTCCTCAGAAAGGACCCTGGCAGCATCACCAGAACAGCTATGCTATGGACCCCTTAAGGACGGCAAAAGAGAGGCAGACCAAAGACAACCTGGCAGAGAACAGTGGTGGCTGAGATGCAAAGCATGAACCAGAGTTGGGACACGGCATGAAGGATAGCCACTGACTGAGCAAAATGGGGACAGTTTGTTGCTGCACTACAAGACGCCACTAGGCTTGATGGCCACTGACTGCTTTGTCAGTCAGGAGCTAAGGATCCAAGAAGAAAAAGAAGATATGTGTTACCTTATCTATTGTCAAACTAACTTCTTCATACTTTTTTATTGGCACTGTTTACCCACCTTGTTCTCGGGTGTTCCATTGACTTGAAACATCAGCAGGTGAATGCATAAGGTGGTAACTGACTCGGCTGCATTTTAGTGTAATTTTACTGCAGAGATCTTACACAGACAGTTTGATCGTTTACTGCACAAGCAATGAATATGGCTATTTCATCATGTAGTATAGATTGAGTGAAGTAATTGTCATCATCAACATTTTCCTTTGCACTCCTTACAGAGCATGTAGCCACCACTGCAGCTGGTCCCACAGGCAGCCTGTGCAAAGCAGTTACATGCTTCTGCGGTGATGGTTTCTGTGGTGATTTGTTTTAAATGATGAGGTTGCCAGCCCCATGCAAAACCTGATATTAGTCATCTTGTCTGACATGCCTGAGGGTGTAGTAGGCCTTTTCTTTCTTTGTCTCTTCTGAGATCCCCAGGAGCTTCACAGGGCAAAGTAATTGTACTTATAACCATTTCACCATTTCACCATTTTGTGTACATGTTACATTAAAGTATTTTAAAATATTGACATCTCACCATTGATTCTAGATTCAGTAAAGTACTCATACAAATAGCCATCTCACTGTTAACTGTAGTACAAGGAAGTAATCTCAGTGTGGTCATTTACCATTTACTTTAGATACTATGAAGTAATACATATCATGCCTCCATCTCCACATCGAAGGTCAGCTACAGTGGATCTCCAATGTCTTCTGTTTCTTTTCTTGATTGTGCACGCTGATAGACTCTTTGCTGTCCATCTGTTGATGTTATCTTCTTACTAATAGCGCTGTCTTCCTCTTGCACGTTTGCCTTCAACTTTAACTTTTAATATGGTCTTCAGTAAGGTGTTGTGTCTTTTTATGTAAAATAAAATACAATGCTCATTTAATCATTTGATGTAGGTAAATTATGACATTATTTTACATGTCATATTTTCCCCCGTCAGCTTTATTTTTAACGTAACAGTTCCATGTGGAGCACAGCCTTCATTCTTTTTCTGCCAATGCTTTCTGCGCTGCATCATCTATGTCAGTTATTTCAGTGTCTTCTTTTTAGTTCTTAAGCATGTCACCAGACCTCATCCTGATGTTTATTTCTCTTATTCCCTGTCAAGAAACTTCAAGTTTAGTACCACTTAATATGGATATAACAAGTAATCTTTCATGTGATCTGCTGGCCATTTCACTGATGTCATTGTACATCATCATCAGCTCTTATGATGCTCTGGGGTGCAAATGAAAGAAACACTCAATTCAGCCTCATCTTGCTTTTTTTTTTCTTTAGTCCTTTATGCCTGATGGTGTCTTGTAGGGCAGCTACAAACTCTCAGTTTTGCTCGGTCGGCAGCCATCCTTCATGTGGTGCTCCAATTCTGGTTCATGCTTTGTATCTCTCCTTCCACAGTTCTCCACTAGATAACTTTTAGCCAGCCTCTCTTTCACTTTACTTGTGAAATCCATAGTGTGGCAGTTCTGGAGATGATGTCAAGGTGTCTTCTGAGGATGTGACCAATACAATTCCAGCGTCTACTTGCTATGATGTTACACAAATCTTCTTGGTAGCTCTGTGGTAACAGTTCTTGGTTGATGATGGTGTTTGGCGAGAAAATTATAAGAATTTTCCTTAGGCAGGTTGTATGGAAAGATGATAGTTTAAACATTTCTGTTACTCTCCAGCATTCTGCACTGTGCAGAATTACAGAAATTATGCAAATCTGGCAATTTTTTCCATTTTTATCTGTAAGTGTTAACTCTTTCAGTCCCAAGCAAAAAAGTGGGTTTGGCCCAAAGAAAAATGGCCACCCCAGTGTGTTTTTATTGTTGTTGTTTGGAAATTTTTTTTTTAAATGTTCATACGCATAAATAACTATGTTGTTGTATATTAAACTAAAAGTAAATGGATGTACTTTACTCTTGTGCTACAAGTATAAAAACTTTCATTGAAAAATTATTAGTTACCCAAGGTAACATGGAGGCTGAAAGAATAAGCTGGTGAAAAATTAGAGCGAAAGTATTCATTAAAATTCTTCTATAATTGTTCCTCAGGAGAATATCCAAGGGTAAAGTTTCAAAATGTCACAAACAGAAGTATTCTAACAAAGCACAATCAGTTCTTAGTCAATAAACAACCAGAAAATTGTTAATTTCACAGATTACAACAACAGGTCACATGGTTGTAAAAAAGAGGAAATGGCTACCCTAGTGAGATTTTATTGTTGTTGTTTGGAAATAATTTAAAAAAAATGTTCATATGCATAAATAACTTTGTTGTTGTATATGAAACTGAAAGTAAATGGATGTACTTTACTCTTGTGCTACAAGTATAAAAGCTTTCATTGACAAATTATTAGTTATCCAAGGTAAAATGGAGGCTGAAAGAATAAGCTGGTGAAAAATTAGAGCAAAAGTATTCATTACAATTCTTTTTAATTGTTCCTCAGGAGAATATCCAAGGGTAAAGTTTCAAAATGTCACAAACAGAAGTATTCTAACAAAGCACAATCAGTTCTTAGTCAATAAACACTCAGAAAATTATTAATTTCACAGATTACAACAACAGGCCACATGGTTGTAAAAAAGAGGAAATGGCTACCCCAGTGTGATTTTATTGTTGTTTGGAAATAATTTTTTTAAATGTTCATATGCATAAATAACTTTGTTGTTGTATATGAAACTGAAGGTAAATGGATGTACTTTTTTTCCATTTTTTTCTGTAAGTGTTAACTCTTTCAGTCCCAAGCAAAAATGTGGGTTTGGCCCAAACAAAAATGGCCACCCCAGTGTGTTTTTATTGTTGTTGTTGTTTGGAAATTTTTTTTTAAATGTTCATACGCATAAATAACTTTGTTGTTGTATATTAAACTGAAGGTAAATGGATGTACTTTACTCTTGGGCTACAAGTATAAAAACTTTCATTGAAAAATTATTAGTTATCCAAGGTAACATGGAGGCTGAAAGAATTAGCTGGTGAAAAATTAGAGCAAAAGTATTCATTAATTAATTAAAATTCTTCTATAATTGTTCCTCAGGAGAATATCCAAGGGTAAAGTTTCAAAATGTCACAAATGGAAGTATTCTAACAAAGCACAATCAGTTCTTAGTCAATAAACACTCAGAAAATTGTTAATTTCACAGATTACAACAATAGGTCACATGGTTGTAAAAAAGAGGAAATGGCTACCCTAGTGTTATTTTATTGTTGTTTGGAAATAATTTTTTAAAAATGTTCATATGCATAAATAACTTTGTTGTTGTATATGAAACTGAAGGTAAATGGATGTACTTTACTCTTGTGCTACAAGTATAAAAGCTTTCATTGAAAAATTATTAGTTATCCAAGGTAAAATGGAGGCTGAAAGAATAAGCTGGTGAAAATTTAGAGCAAATGTATTCATTAAAATTCTTCTATAATTGTTCCTCAGGAGAATATCCAAGGGTAAAGTTTCAAAATATCACAAACAGAAGTATTCTTACAAAGCACAATCAGTTTTTAGTCAATAAACACTCAGGACAGTGTTAATTGCACAGATTGCAACAACAGGTCATATTGTTCTAAAAAAGGAGAAATTTCAGTTTCTACATCAGAAAGATGGGAATTATAATATTATTTACACATGAATGATTGTTAGTAACTGCATCTTGTGCATAATTTAAATATTATATTATCAATAAAAATTATTAGTTAGTAAAATGTAAAATGCAAGGTAAAATGAAGGCTGAATAAGACGCAGATGAAACAGTAGGTAAATTTGAAAAAAATATATATATTCTTACCTTGCCGAGTTGCTCCTCTTCTGAAGACATAATCCATAGGAAAACATATAATGCATAGGAAATCACAAAAGATCACCTGTTCTAAATATATTCACACTAGGGGGCCTATGTATAAACATTTTTTTTTTTTTTTTTTTTTTTTTGCGTACGCCCGCTAATACTCGAGGCGAAATCTCAGGTTATTATTTTATGTCTAACCTGACATTGATTTTACGTGAGTATCTCTTTATTTCTTGTACAGAGACAGGTGTCCCTCGCCATTCAGGCAAATACTCGCCGATTTCGGAGGTACCCATTGCAGCTGGGTCGGCTCAGGAGCCGCCAGTCCCTGGTCGACGACACTCCTTCAAATGTCCTCGCCAGGTCTCGAGTTAATCCAGTCCAAATCCCGGTCGACAAAAAATCCTCAAATGCCGTCGCCCGGGTTTGATCCTGTATCACCCGGTCGCCAGAGCGGTGTTGTAACCACTACGCTAGCGCGGCTTCCGAATATATAAACATTATTTTATAATTAAATCCTAAGTAAAAAATTTTACAGAAAAAAAGTCCCTAGCATTTTAAAAAAAGGAAAATTTCAAATTGTAAGCCCTATCAAACATTTCAGAAAAGGGAAAAGAATATTTTATTTACACAGCTTATTCATATTAGGAAGACCCTATATATATTGTTGCTTATGATAAGCTACAAAGCAATTTTTTGTACAAAGGTGGGGGTCTGCCCATGCATCCTATACATACAAAGCTTGATCTGCGCCGCTGCCTTCCATTGGCACTAAAATGAACACAGGCTCTGTCCTTTCCATCAAATTCCACTAGATGTCTGGCTCCAATCATCCGTTCCACTTCATTTCCTTTCATGGAGCGTTTAGAATTTTTGGGTGGACAATCTATTACACCGCCTAGTGTCAGCTCAGCAGCTTCTTTGGACAGATCCTCAATCAAACTCTGTTTAAAATCTTGAAGTGTTAGCTTCCTTTTTGTTGTCGCACCTTCCTGACACAAATTGTAAAGGATGTGGGCATTTACCTGTGTTACTTCAATCATCCAGTAGTAAATCTTCTTTCACCACTTTTTGGTTTTACGGTTGTGCATACTGTAGTGGGAAATGAAAAAGGTTAAGAAAGAGGTTCCTGAAGCAGCATGGCAATACAGTATGGTGAATAAAAATATTAGAAAGAAAATGAAACAGGCCAAAGAAAAATGGGTAGCTGATCAATGTGAGTCCATTAATACGGGGCTAATAAAAGGTAACAGCAAGGCAGCTTTTGACACATTAAGAAGACTATCAAAACCCCAACAGCCCAGGGTAACTGTCATAGAAGATAGCAATGGGGCTCTGCTCAATGAAAAAACAGCTGTAATGAGAAGGTGGACAGAATATTGTAAAGAATTATATAACTGTAAACTTGACACTGACTTAGGCATATTAAACAACATTAAGTGCGAAAACAGAGAACTCGGAAATGCAGCAATACTACGGGAAGAAGTGGAAGAGGCTATATGTTCGATGAAAGGAGGGAAGTCACCGGGTGTGGATAATATACCAGCAGAGCTCTTGAAATATGGAGGACCAGATATGGTAAAAATCATGACAACAATTTGCCAGAAGATATGGAGTACAAAAAAATGACCAAAAGAATGGACGCAGTCATTAGTAATACCGCTTCCAAAGAAAGGAAATCTAAAAATGTGCAAGAACTACAGAACCATTAGCCTTATTAGTCATCCAAGTAAGGTGATGTTAAGGATACTTTTGAACAGAATAAAAACAGAAATCAGAAGAAAAGAAATCTTAGTCAGAGGAACAGGCTGGCTTTAGACCAAAAAGAAGTACCTCAGAACAAATCTTCAATATTAGATTACTGATCGAAAAACATCTCCAGCATCAACATGATTTATACCATAACTTCATAGATTTCACAAAAGCCTTCGATCGAGTCTGGCATGAAGGCTTATGGCAAATAATGAGAAAATTCAATTTTGATACCAACATCATAGATATCTTTGAAGCACTATACAAGGACGCAAGCAGTGCTGTTTTTGCAAGCAACGACATTGGAGAATTTTTCAAAACAACTGTAGGAGTTCGCCAGGGATGTATCCTGTCACCAGTGCTCTTTAATATATATCTAGAACATATTATGCAGGAGGCTCTCTACGATTATAAATCAACCATATCGATTGGAGGCCGACCTCTGTGTAATCTACGTTTTGCTGATGATATTGATCTGATAGCTGGAACAGAATCAGAACTTCAAGACCTTACCTCTAGACTAGAGAAAGTAACAAGAACATATGGGATGGAAATTAATATAGAAAAAAGCAAGATATTGGTGAATAGCCATAAGAAACATGTTCCGACCAACATTACGTTAAATGGGCAAACGTTAGAAGAAGTTAACACCTTTAAATATCTCGGGTCCACTATATGTAGTGATGGAAGATCAAATAAAGAAATCAAGACAAGACTTGAGATGGCCTCAGCTGCCATGACAAGGTTGAATGTGTTTGGAAAAGTAACATCAGTTTTCCTGTGAAGATCAAATTATACAAATCACTTGTATTATCTATTCTCTTGTATGGGTGTGAGGGCTGGACACTCACTGCAGATATGGAGCGAAGGATTCAGGCTTTTGAGCATAAATGTTATAGAAGAATTTTGCGCATTTACTATAAAGAGCACAAAACAAATGTCTATG
The DNA here is from genome assembly GCA_024509875.1 of Oreohelix idahoensis. Taxonomy (NCBI): domain Eukaryota; kingdom Metazoa; phylum Mollusca; class Gastropoda; order Stylommatophora; family Oreohelicidae; genus Oreohelix; species Oreohelix idahoensis. The sequence goes on from JAMPIV010005309.1 coordinate 518,532, forward strand.
TTAGAGAGAAGATAAACACCTATGCAGGCCACCAAGAACCACTTTTGTCAATAGTGAAATGTCGAAAGCTTGCCTGGTTTGGGCATGTAACTCGTCATGACTCCCTTTCGAAAACGATCCTCCAGGGAACAGTCGAAGGTAAACAGAGAAGAGGAAGGCAAAAAAAATCCTGGGCTGATAACATCAAAGAATGGGCAGGACACGGTTTCTCCACACTTGTACGCATTGCTGAGAATAGAGAGCAGTGGAGGACCCTGTCTGCTGATGCTTCCACCATGGCACCCCTACGACCCATGACGGGTTATGGGTTGAGATGAGAGATGATGATACTGTAGTAACCAACTATTTGATCCATGCGGTCACAGCCATTCATACTCATATTGTAGTCAACAACCACCTTTGGCTTTGTAACTTTGGTTAGACCCTTGCCCTTCTCAACCGTTGCGACAGCTGATTTTGTTGAAACAAGTATGCAAGGCTTTTTAGCTTTTTTATCTTTCCAGGCAACACATAATGTTGTATTTTCCGAGTCCAAAAACCATTTCATCTCTTGATGGCCAAGCTTGAGATTTTTTATTTCAGGAGGGAAGCCGACACGATTGACATTCAGGGTTCCTGTATAATTATAACTGTGTGCAAGCAGATATTCAATCAGAGCTTTGGATGAATAAAATCTATCAGCAAAATTATGATGTCCTGATCTCAGTGCTTCAAAAGAGTGCTGAACACTTTTACAGCATGAGCAGAACTGGGATCTAGACTAGGATCATAGGCTGTATTTTTCCCAAAATAAATTTTCAAATTGAAAACATAGCCTGTTGCTGAATCACACAGTCCAAATGTTTTGATATGATATTTGTGAGGCTTGGTTGCATTGAACGGTTCGTGCCTAAACCTACCTTTCCATCCTATAACCATCTCATCAATACAAACATCTTCAAATGGATAGAAAGCATTCTGAAATTTGGTCAATAGCATCTCGACAAATGGCTCAATTTTAGCTGTGTCCTGATCTTCTGGTTCACAAACATAAAGCATACTGTGATAAATAGATACGAAAGCCGATGTATCGTTGATCGGGCCAAATGGGTCTAGACGGAAGTACGATGTATCGGCTCTTGGGACTTAAAGAGTTAAAGTCATTGCACACATTTTACCAGCCACTGTAAATGTTTTTAATTTAATCTGACAAATGGCTATTGCATATTTTATTAGTAAGTGCCCTGAAATTATTCCATTATTAGATAAACACTATTAATTTTTTTATACTTAAACCAAAGTAGTACAACTACAGAATAGTTTGGCGTGAAAGTATGAATATTTCTAGATAGTAAATGTATAAAATTTATCGTGAGTTTTTTTTTTTTCATTATGCCAGTTCTGAACTCATGTATTTCGTCAAGGAGAGCCACAACAAAATTGGGCTATTGCTCCCTCAGTACGTCATAAGATGTAACAAATATGAGGTTGTGCATAAGTATGGCATCCTCATCATATAAAACAAACTGCAATAGAAACCATGTCTGCAAGATCTATCTATCTATCTATCTATCTATCTATCTGTCTGTCTGTCTGTCTGTCTGTCTGTCTGTCTGTCTGTCTGTCTGTCTGTCTGTCTGTCTGTCTGTCTGTCTGTCTGTCTGTCTGTCTGTCTGTCTGTCTGTCTGTCTGTCTGTCTGTCTGTCTGTCTGTCTGTCTGTCTGTCTGTCTGTCTGTCTGTCTGTCTGTCTGTCTGTCTGTCTGTCTGTCTGTCTGTCTGTCTGTCTGTCTGTCTGTCTGTCTGTCTGTCTGTCTGTCTGTCTGTCTGTCTGTCTGTCTGTCTGTCTGTCTGTCTGTCTGTCTGTCTGTCTGTCTGTCTGTCTGTCTGTCTGTCTGTCTGTCTGTCTGTCTGTCTGTCTGTCTGTCTGTCTGTCTGTCTGTCTGTCTGTCTGTCTGTCTGTCTGTCTGTCTGTCTGTCTGTCTGTCTATCTATCTATCTATCTATCTATCTATCTATCTATCTATCTATCTATCTATCTATCTATTTTTTACAAGATGTCCAGCTGCAGTTGTGGTTCTATGTTCCATAAGAAGTGAAAAAAGAAGAAGTTCTGACCAACCTGTATATACAAGAAATATTAATATAACTCTTTTTTGTTTTCTCAAAGGATTGCAGTGATGCTAGTTTTTATGACCACCATGCCCCACGATACTTTATCGTTCATGCTAACGGCACTGGCACAGAGCTCCTTCGCTATAAGGATGTTGCAGAGTACTTATTAATGGCGGATCAGAATCCAGCAACTGCAGTTCTCAAAGAAGCACTGCCAGGGCATCCAGGTGTTACTAGCATTACAGTTCTGAAGCCTTACCTTTCAGGGATCTCAGAGAAGTGGTTTAAGAAGTATGATGAGGACTCTATTGTACCTCAGGGTCTCAGGTAAAAAAAAAAAGGTGTTTTTTTTTTCCCAGTCAGTAGAGGCCATGCTGTCATTCTCTTCAAAATCATAATCATTAGTCAGTTCCTAAACCATAATCTCTGGCTTCTAACATTTTGTTTTTTTCTTTCCTGTGATAGCCATCACTTATTCATTGATAGCAAATTTTTTTGGTTTAAGAGGAAATAAATGCTGCTGCTCACAAGCCTTAGTAGTCCTAGGCAAATAAAAAGCACCTTGGCTTTTACACACTAAATAGGGCATTTGACAAATATAAATATATATATATACTACTGGACAAAAGTTAAGGGCCGCCATTCAGTTTAGACAAGGTTTATATAATTGATTGGCAAACTGTAAAGGCAAGTGAAAATGTCATTAAAACTGAGCTCAGAGAAATGTGTATACATTTCTGTGTGCACTAGGTTAATTTTTTTAAATGTCCAAAAACTGGGTCACTTTAACCCACACGTGAAAATTGCCATTGTTGCTGCAAAAACTCATGGTTTTTGCAGTACGCTCCACTAGTTCAAAAGGTGAGAAAGTGAGTTGAATTTGAATGCACGTGGAAAATGATCATCGGTAAAGAGTGTTCACCGTTGGTATGCAATAAATCAGTATGACAAGTGGTCGAAATGATCACTGCATTAGCCATGCCACCAAGGAGAAGTCTCAGCACTGTAGACCGTGGTCAAGCCATGGCATGGATTCAGGATGGTCAATCTGTTCGTCATGTTGCAAGACGTTTAGCAGTGTCCCACTCTACCATTCAGAGACTTCTTGAGAGATTTCAAGCTACCGGACATTTGGAAAATCGACCCTGCTCAGGAAGAATTATATAACTTACTTACTTACTTACTTAGTCGTTCCCCTTCTACCGTGAGGTGTAGAGGTTTGGAAGAGAGAGCGCCAGACCATTCTATCAGCTGTCTTCTTCCTGGCCTGGTTCCATTCTAGTCCTCGGTCCTTCAAAGATTGTCTAATGTTGTCCTCCCAGCGGACTCTGGGTCGTCCTAGAGGTCTGGATCCCTGGCTCTTTGTTTCCCATGCTTGTCGTGGTAGCCGATCTTCTCCCATTCTGCAGACATGGCCAAACCATCTTAGTTGGGACTGTTCTATTTGGGTCTGCAGCGGATGGGATTTTAGGCCTTGACGAATCGTCTGGTTGCGGACCATGTCTCTTCTTGTTACTTCAACCACCTTCCTCAGATACCTCATTTCTGAGGTTTGGATCTGGCTTTTGTGGGTTGTAGTCATTGCCCATGACTCGCATCTATATGTCAAGACTGGGACATAGGTGGAGCGGTATACAGCCATCTTCGTTTTCTTACCAACCTCTTTCTTGCTGAGGAATCTTCTTTGATGCCTCCCTTTCGGTCTATAATAGCTCCGAGATATTTAAAGTGGTCGACCTGCTCCAGGACCTGTTCTCCCAACTTAATCTGATGTTTTCTTTCTTCTCGTGATATCACCATGGATTTTGTTTTAGAGCTGCTTATGACCATCCCTCTCTTCTCCAGCTCTTCCTTCCAGACTTGCAGGTTGGATTGGAGATGTGCCTCTGATTTAGCAATCAGGGCAACATCATCAGCAAATGCCAGCTCCGAAATATAGACCTGTCTCATCTTCCAGTACCCCACTGAATACTTTCTTGTTCTCTCCTTACATGCCTTGATGACATCGTCCATAAGGAGTATGAAGAGGTAAGGTGATAGGATATCACCTTGTCCTACACCAGTGGTGGTCCTGAACTCTTCTGACTTATGGTTTGCTGTCCTCACATAATTTCTGCAAGACTTGTAGAAGCTCTGTATAGCATGAATCAAAGGTGCTGGAATATTCTTCCTTGCCAAACAGTCCCAAAGTTTGCTCCAGGGGACCCTGTCAAATGCCTTTTCCAGATCTATGAAACATAGATGGATCTCACTCTTATACTCAAGGGCCTTTTCACTCAGCTGTCTGAGTGTGAAGATTAGGTCTTGAGTACTTCGGTTTGCTCGGAATCTTTAAACCTTAAACTTTAAATTTAAACCTTGTCTAAACTGAATGGCGGCCCTTAACTTTTGTCCAGTAGTATATGTGTATATATACCAGTATTAATGTATGTGTCTCTTACATGTTCAAGGGCCCTTCAGTATGATATGATTTGGAATTTGTAAAAAAAAAAAAATTTACAGCAATGAAATAAAACTGCAGAGAGTACATCAACTAGCTGTGTTTAATAATTTGACTGTTCTGCAAATTGTGAAAATAGGTTCCCTCAGCAAATCAGCATATTTGTTTCATTTCATGGTCATTCAAATTCAAGTTGTGCATACAGCTGACAACCTCGTCATGTGTAACAAAATTGCTACAGAAAACCACCACACCAAAAGAATGGGAATGCTTGGTGCAGGTTTCCTGGAAGGTAACCAGCTGCAGTGGTAACTCCATGCTCCATAAGGAGCAAACAAGAAAATGATGATGATGATGGTTTACTAGCTTTTGTACATACTTTGTTTTCTCTGTGTATCTTTGTTTTTGACAAATGGTTGTCATAAAACATTCATCTAATTATCGCTCATTTTTTTTCTCATTATTGTAGCGGGAGGTTATTAAAATTATTTATTTAGGTAAGAATAGGGTTGGTAGATGGATAACCAGGTATCTCTTATGCTACCAGAATAGTATGCCAGTAAAGAGTTCTGGTCTTACAAGTAATACCCCAGTCTTAGAGATAAGCACTGGTATATTGATATCATAGGAATAGTCAGACTGTGAAAACCCTGGCCAGTTGGTAGGAAGTTGTACCAGGATTTAAGGTGTCTCCTCCCTGTGACTATCTTATGATTTCTAAATGTCTAGGGGATAAACAAAATGAACATTCACTTTAACCACAAATGTAAGAAGTGAATAATTCCTCAGGTACAGTTAAAATATTTTAATATGTACACTAATATTCTATTTCTGCTAGTTGGAAAAGAGCATTAACTCTTACAATCCGGCAAGCCCCGTGAAGTGGCGCGGGTTTAGTACCAATTTTACGGCTCGCCCCGTGAAGTGGCGCGCGACGGTAACGATAGCTAAACTAGCGCGTAAAAACGCGGTTTTATCTCCCGTATAGTAAGAGTTAAACTATATAAAAAATATTCACACAATTACTGTTATTGTCTGTTTAGACTTCAAGATCTTGAATAATAAAGTTACTGAAAACTGGAATCACTTTTACTGTATCACTGTTCTTAGTCCTCTGACTTTACACATTACGGTCATCATGTGACTGAAGTTTATAATGATTTGAATCCACTATCGCTGTTGTTTCATATATATTGGTAGTCAGTGTCATAACTAGACACTTATCTGTGACTCGTGATCCTGCTGACACGGACTGTCTGTTGTATATATATCAGTATTGGTAGACCCAGCCTGGGGATGCCAATGACCAGTTGAAGTTCACTCGTTGGGGTCCTGCACTCTTGTGGGATTGCCTCTGATGAACAACACAGGCTTTTGATACTGGACAGTCGGGTTTGAGTTATTTCATGGAACCTGAAACATCATTTCAGCCTTGGCTAGTATCTGGCTAGACTTGTAACTGACTAGCACAGATGTCAGACCAGTCAGTCATCAGATGTCACCGTTATACAATCATAGTAAGTAAGGACCTCATTTCAGTGATACAGAAGTATTAACATTTCAATTAATTGTAACTGACTAGCACATATGTCAGTCATCAGATGTTACAGTTATACAGTCATAGCAAATAACATCATTTCAATGACACAGGATTAGTATTTACATTCTCAGTAATAATTATCATCTGGTTTATTCCTCTCCTGTACATCCTGTAATTTTTTAATAACTCTATCTTTCCAACTACATCAGGTACAAATTTAAATACTGATGCCACTCTTAGCATCTACACCAAATTAATACACAACTAGATAAAGTGAGTGACCAACTGACAAGCGATCAAGTTGCTTTCTTCGGTAGTACAATTACATAGTTTTGGAATTGAGACCTGGCTGTGGAACACTCCAGTTTACCAGCTGTAAATGGGCACTCAGTTGTGCGCTCGAACTAGGGAAGGAAAAGGCAGCGAGGAAGGAGACTGGTCACCTAACCTCGTAAAAGTGATATCTTCCATGATGACGCTTCTAACACTTCATTTGCCTATGACAATCTCTGCCATGGGACTGCCTTTCTCTTCGTAAGAGATACAGCAATTAATATGATAGACGTTATCTACATTTGACTGTGGGGCTAGTTGTGATTAATTTTTGTACAAGCAACAATCATCCACAATGCACATGTTTAGATCATACTAAAAATAACATTACATATATCAATGAATATTCTACGTGCATATATTTTGTGAAGTCTTTACAAACCTGCAATAACAAAAAAAATATTATACATGATAGTTTCATAATTTCGCTTACCCTCAGACTCCAGACACTTGACTGAAAAACTTCTGGCGATTCGCTCACAATTCAGATGGTATTAGCGTAGTGGGGATCTCTGCCGTCAGTATGTCTCAAACCTAATTTCAGTGTGCGTCCTTTCAGTTTACGATCCGCTCTTTATAAGACTCTGGCGGACGTATCGGAGAGCACTGACGTCATAGCCTATACTCCGGCTGAAATTTTTTTCCTGAGGCAGCGATTTCACATGATTTGTGCGTTGTCTGAAACTTTCCCTTGTTCATCCTCAGCTTATATATTATCCATACTGTTTCCTCCTATCTTGTTTTATACAGCTGATATATTTCTATCTTCCTATCCAGGTACTTTCACAATCTGTTACTTGTTGATTTAAATATTTAGAACAGAAGTGGGTTTATAGTCTTTCAGCTTAACTGTGAACAGCTGGAATACGCATTGTTCTCCGTGACTGATAACTTCCTACAGTTTTTCCTTACATACAGTTATGCCCAATCCTCTCCTGGAATAAAAGGTGAAATCCTTTTCACAATAATTCCCTTATGCTCCTTTATATCCTTGCCGATTGCCGATGTCTCATCGACAGTTTGTCGATACATCGCCATTTTGTAAGTGGCCGGCCCTGTGATAAGCGATCGGTGAATGGTCTGTAAAACTATGCGAAGCCGCGTTTGCAATGTATTGAAACCAATTTTGCGACAATTATAAAACTGATATACCAAGCAATTGATTTCTTACATAGGAGCTTAGATGATGTTTTTTTTTTGTTGATTATAGAAAGCTGGTCTAGATGTTGTAATGTTTAATAACCATCCTTGAATAACTGACTAAAATTTAACATAATGCAGTAATGTGATTGATGAATCTGATTTGTGTCTCTACTTTGTACTTCATGAATAGGACTCCTCATGTGTTTAAAAAAATCCATCTGTTTAAATGTATGTTCTTTACAACATTCTTTACTTCACTTCGTTATCATATACATTTCTAAGATTCACATTACCTAGCACGGTGATGTGTCTCACAGAAAGCAACACAGCTTTCTGTAATCCAGAGCATCAAACAAATTTCTAAGTTCCTAGCACCTAGCATTGCATTCTATTTTTCACAGTAGGCAACACAGCTGTCTATGATCTTGAGCACCAAAAACAAGTTTTTAAGTTCCACAGCACCTAGCACATTGTTCTGTGTCTCACAGTAGGCAGCACAGCTTTCTATGATCCAGAACACCAAACAGGTTTCAAAGTTTCACAGCATCTAGCTTTGTCTCACAGTAGGCAACGCTGATCCAGAGCAGCAAACATAGCTTACTAAGTTCTTGTGTGGCACACAATTCTAACGTGGCAGTTTAAGTATCGTGGCTACTAGATATATTTCTGCTCATCAGGACACCTAGTATATCATTTTGTGCTTTAAATTGTCTAAAAATGTCAGTGTTTTGTTATCTTATTTAGTATGCTTTCCTTATTGAATTGGTGAAATTAATTCTTTGTCATTAACATGTCATTTTTTTTTTTTTTACATAGATGTCGTGATCTGAAAACCCTGCCACCAAATGAGTACAAGAAACCTGGACCTAAGTTTGGAACCAATGTTGGCAAAGGATTGAGTATAGGTTCAGTCACCATGGCTCCAGTGAGAATCCCAATTCTAAGATGTCCTGAAAAACTGGAAATCAGGCAGTTATTGCAGTATAAGCCTGTCACAGAACAGATGAGAAAAAAGTGGGTTTTTGCTGGTATCTCTCCTTCCTCATTCATTCAATACCATTTAGCTCCCTAATGAGCATAGCCCTTCAACAAACACATGCCAGGTTATCCTGTCCTGTGCCATCCGCTCAAGTTCTTTCCATGTTTTCCTCATCATTTTCACCTCTGTTTCCAGTTCTCTTCTCCATGTGTTTTTTGGTCTACCTCTGCCTCTCTTTCCCTGTGGATTCCAGAACAAGAACTGCCTTGTAATGCTATCAACAGGTTTCCTCAATGTGTGTCCTATCCATCGCCAGCGTCTTCTTCTCATCTCTTGTTCCACTGGCACTTGTCTGGTTCTTGTCATCAATTCCACATTTGTGACTTTGTCATACCATTTCAGTCCTTTATTCTACGCAAGCACCCGTTTATAAAAGTCTGTAGTTTTTTGGTTGTTGTTTTTGTTGTTCTCCATGTCTCAGAGCCATACAATAGGACTGACTTCACATTTGAGTTGAAGATTCTTTTTTTCGTGTTGGACTTGATTTCTCTTGTTCTCCATATGTTTCCCAATGCAATGAAAGCTCCTCTTGCTTTTTGTATTCTTATTTTGATATCACTGTCTGTCCCTCCAACTTTGTCTATATTACTTCCAAGATATGTGAACGATTCTACATCTTTTAGTGGTGTTTCTTCAAGTTCAACCTTGTTATCATTTCTTGCATTTATTCTCATAATCTTTGTCTTTTCCCTGTGTATTTTCAGGCCCACTTGTTGTGACCTCTCATCGAGGAATTTTAATTTTCTCTTGCATCTGATTATGGTTATGGGACAGAAGAGCCAAGTCATCTGCAAAATCCAGATCATCAAGCTGTTTAGTCAGATTCCACTGGATTCCATTTCTGTTGTGTGATGTCGATGTTTACATAACCCAATCTATTGCTAGTAAGAAAAGAAATGGAGACAAGAGGCATCCCTGTCTCACTCCCGTTCTAATCCTAAACGGTTCTGAAAGTTGTCCTTCATGAAGAACTCTGCATGTCATGTCTTCATAGGTCTTCTTTATTAAGTTAATGATTTTCAGGGGAACTCCATAATGCCTCATCAATTTCCAAAGTGATTCTCTGTCTACACTGTCAAATGCCTTTTCATAGTCCACAAATCCGATGTATAGCGGTGAATTCCATTCCAGACTTTGTTCAACTATTATTCTCAATGTGGTGATCTGGTCTGTACAGGATCTGTTTTGTCGAAAACCTGCTTGTTCATCTCTCAGTTGCTTGTCTATGGACTCTTTTAATCTCTCAAGGATGATTCTGTTTAATACTTTTCCTGGCACTGATAGTAACATTATTCCTCTAAAATTTGTGCATTCTTGTAAATTTCCCTTCTTAGGCAACTTGACCAGATAACCTTCCTTCCATTCTGCTGGTATTTCCTCTCTCTCCCAGACTTTGCCAAATAGTTTGTATAATATCTCTGTAGAGGTATCAATATCTGTTTTGATGGCCCTGCTGGAATGCAATCTGGACCAGCTGCTTTTCCATCTTTCAGAAGCTTTATGGCTTTCTTTATTTCTTCTCTACTTGGTCATTCACAGCTGATTTGTAGCTCCTCTTCTGCTGGCTGAATGTCTGGGGGATTAGTTGGAGACGGTCTATTTAGAAGTTCCTCAAAATGTTCTGTCCATCTCTTCATTTGTTCTTGTATATTACTAAGCAATTTTCCATTCTTATCTTTTATGAGGCCATTTGCCTGCTTATATTTCCCTGTTAGCTTCTTTGTGTTGTTGTACAGGTCCCTCATATTTCCTTTGGCTGCAGCTTCCTCTGCTTCCCTTGCCAAATCATCAATATATTTCATCTTGTCTCTTTTGATGTTTCTTCTTACTTCTTTGTTTGCTGTACACTTCATGAGCCTTGGCTTTGGAGCTTCTGGATTTGCTTCTGTTTAAATCTGCTTTCTTGTTTTTCCTGTCTTCTATCTTACTAATGGTTTCTGTTGTTATCCATGCTTTGTGCTGATTTTCTCTTTTTCTCAGTACTTCTTCACATGTCTCGTTCCATATATTTTTTACTTGTTGCCAGTAGTCTTCCGTATCTGTTTCATCTTCCAGTTGTTGGAGTACTTGGTATTTGTTGGATACTGTGATTGAAAATGTTTCTCTTATTTCCTAATTTCTTAGATATCCCACATTATACTGTGTCTATAGCTATATGCTGTTGTAAATTTCTTGAGTTTTAATTTTGTTTTAGCCAACAGAAGATGGTGGTCTGATACCACATCTGCTCCTCTACATACTTTCACATCATGCAATGATGACCTAAACTTCTTACTTATGCATATGTGATCAATCTGATTCTCAGTTCTGTGGTCTGGTGATATCCATGTTGCTTTATGTATTCTTTTATGTGGAAATATGCTTCCTCCTATAGCTAGTTGATTTGAAGCACAGAAGTTTGCTAATAGTTCCCCATTCTCGTTCATTATACCTAATCCATGCTTTCCCATGATTTCTCCAAAGCCAGTGTTGTCTGTTCCTATTTTTGCATTTAGGTCCCCCATCAAAATTGTGATGTCCTTTCTTTTCTTATTGTCTAAGACATTTTGTAGTCTGGTGTAAAAGTCTTCTGTCACAGATTCTTCTTTATCGTTTGTTGGTGCATAACACTGGATGATGTTTATATTTACATTCTTTTTGGCTGATTTAAACCTTGCTGTTATAATTTGGGGTCCCATTGCTTCCCATTCTATAAGTGCCTTCTGTGCTTCCTTGGACAGCATTAGAGCCACCCCTTCACTGTGGTGGGCTCTTTCCTCCTCATGTCCTGAGGACAACACCATTTCTCCTGTGATCAATCTCCTCTTCTCTATGCCTTTCCACCATGTCTTGCAGAGACCCAGGATATTGTTAAAGATGATTTATCATGTATTTTACATGTTGACCATGTTTAGTTCTGTTATCAGTTAATCTACGCGCTAACAGTTCTATTCGTGGCCAGCATGATGTATTTTGCACTTATATGAATATTAAATGAACGCGATAAATTGTCTGACGTCATTTGGATATGATGACATAGTTTTGGTGCTTAACATAATTTATGCAAACCGTTAGATGGGGACCTTTCGTTATTGAATTTTGACCAAGAAGGACGTCGAAGCTGTTGCTCCTTGATTTAAAAGATTATCTATTCTTCTACATGGCTGTATATTGTACGAAGGTCGCCACTGACATTATATAACGATTCCGAACAGAAGGATTGAGTTCGAGGGAATATTTGTTCAGAGAAGTATTGCAATCGCAATTTGATTATATTAACTCCATGTCTGGTTTCCGATACTTCAGTGATAACCGTGATGGCACTGCATAGTAAGTATTCCAGATATTTGATGTTCTATGACGGACAGTAGGAGCTTTAAAATTACTCATGTATTGAATGTTTGACCATGAACATGTTTGCCTATTTTGTCAATTAAACTACGCAATCTATGTGGACCCAAAAAAACATCAAAACGTTGTGAAGTCATTTTTATAATTCAAGTTCTGGCACCACCCAGATGACATTTTCTACAACATCTATTGCACGATGCTCATTATCAATAACATTCCATAAATACTAAAACAAGCCTCAACAGATATCAATCCTGTAATTTTCCATTTCTGCTGCTACCTGTGCAGTTTTACCTTGCTCCCACAGAGTGTGAACATTCCAGGTGCCAATCCTGGAGATTTTCCTAGACGAAAAAAGGTTAGTCGGCAACCCAGACTCCTTTCAGCTTTCTCTAGGTTGCTTCATGCGCCTCCTTGTGGTGGATTTGATGTTAAGAAATGTTGTTGTTATGTACTCTTAGTGTACTGAATGAGGTCAGCTGTGAAGGTCCCTGAATATAACAAATTATTATGGTAAGTTTCCAGGGTTCCTTTCTGCTACCACCTTTATGATCTCATTCAGACTTATTCTTGACTATAATGTATGATGACTACGTTTGGTGTCTAGGGTTATGAATATGTAGTGTAATGTTGCATTAACCAACTAAACATATAAACAATTATTTTATTATCCAACACAACACAACAGTACTACGACAATCACATACAAGCTACACTTTAAAAGACTATCTTTAGTAAGTCAGTGGTTGAATTTTGGGTAAAAGTTAAATTTTTACAATTTATTGTCCTGGTTCTAGTTTGTTTTGAATCAGGACTGACAATCAAAGTGAAATCAAGTGAATTATTTACATTAATCAATTTACACAATGGATCTTCTGTCCATAATACAAATATTATTATACTAAAAGTGTGGAGGTGTAATTTTCTAAATTAGGTTAATACTGGTATATATATATAATGGTAGGTTGTTAGTAACATCCCTCCCTATAGTTCATTTGCTTTTCATTTGTCACAGGTGAAATTTTTTAATTAATATTTTCAGTCTTTATTCTTAAAAACTAGAGTTCATAGAGGTTGAGCTTCCTGGTGCTGAACAGGCACTTATCTTCGAAGGATAACACCGGTTGTTCTTTTCCTAGGCTTGCTGGACAATCTGTTCCACTTCGTGAAAGGCAATGGCATCCAGCACGTGCCCGAAATATGCAAACAGTGTCAGGAATCACTCAGTTCCCACGAGCTTGTTATTACGTTAAATGACAGGGCCACAAAAAACCCTGAAATAAGAAGGTTATGCATCCTTCTTTATAACAAGCATACAATAATATTCCACAATTTATTACAGGTACAGTACAAACAAACGAATAGGGTCAGCTCTTGATGACAACCTATTTTACCATTATATTTTGACGTGACAATGTATACCAGTATTCCTCTCCCCTAATGGTTACAATGCCTCTGCAATTCCAGCAGTAATCTTTTTCCATACAATAGAATAGGTGTTATGCTCCTTGATGACAATCATATATAATTTTGTAGTTCTACACCTCTCTGATAGTCTATCATATGATGGATCAATCTCTAGGCTCTGCCTAAGTCTGCCATGGACTCACTTACTTACAGTCGTATGTTAGTATCTCACATTCAAACTTTATTTTAAATAAAAGGTTAATAAAATCATTCTTACCACAGATTTCAATGAATTTTACACAAGTAAACGATGACTGGCAAACAATTATGGCACACTTTTGATCTGCCTTCCGTCCAGACTGCTTTCTATTAGTTTTAAAAGCACAAGCCTGCTCTCATCGCTCCTTGTTCATCAGAAAAATTTTTCAAAATGGCAACAAGCAGTCTACGTTTCTGATAATATATAATGTATGGGCCAATGGGACCATGAACTCATTTATTTTGAATCAAACTTTAAAAAAACAAACTCTCAAACTACTATGTTTACTCCTGCAAATATATTTTTAGTTTTAGGTCAACCAATCCTATCTAGTCTTTCTTTAAACTACAGCCAATCAAATTAAAGCTACCTTTTAGTCCTTATTTCCCCAAAAGCTTTTTTCAAAACATGCTATGAAAAAAACTAAGCAGGCATGATTTTTGTTTTCGTCAGTCCGTCTTACAATACATAGTATTTTTGCCAATATCTCGGTTATTTATTGTACTAGTGCGTAACTGACACCATATTATTGCTCAGGAAATCATAAGGCATCCGAATATATAATTTTTATGGCCCTATGTATTATGGTTCATAATTCCATATTTTTTTCTATGTTAGTCGTTCAAATCTAGAAACTACCACCTGTTCACTTCTTTTTCTAACTATTTTCAAACTAAATATGAGACTTGTCCATAGTACGTTAGAATTACGTCATTCCTTATAAGAGCTAAGGTTGTTTACATGATCCAATTGACGAACATTTTTTAGTTTTGTATCGTAATTTGAAAATCGCCCAAGGCTATGTCGCGCGAGTTGGCTTTTGTGCAATCAACGCGAGACGGCGTCCGTATGTTCTGTCTTTCTATCCCTCCCCCCTTTTCTTTTATTCTATCACTCTGTCGTCTTGAACTTGCAAAAGTGTTACATTTAATCTCAAGGACGAATTTGAAAAGGCAGTACCCTTCATTCGGCTATTAGGCTTATCAAAATCCGCACACCGGCTGGCGTGGGGACGAAGAAGCTGGACTCAATTTTTATTTCCTATCTTATTTTTGACTTTATGCACTATAATATTACTTAATTTAGCTACTGTATTTAGAATATCGTCACACTCCTTTCCAGAGGACCTTCTTCTGCCTTGGGCGGCTCAGTTGATTTATATTCTTTATTTGACCTGTCCATGTTTGTTGAAGTTTTTGTGGTAAAAAGTTTTTTATGGGATGGGGTAACCAGCCCCATGCCCAACCTTCCTTAGTCGCTTTTTACGGCATGCATGGTAGGGTACAGTGTTACTATTCTTTGCTCCCCTTTCAGGCCCCGGTAACACACGGGTGCTCCTTCCTCATTAACCAGTCACTATTATGTATCATATGGCCATCATTCTGAATAAATCTCAAAAGTACCAGAATTGCCCATTCTGCTTTTTCCCCATCTGAATCAGTGCTTAGAACCATTAAACATATTTTACTGTTTTCCTTTCAATTCTACCATCAAGCTTCAAGGAGAGTTCCATTTTCTGTTCTTGCTTAATGTGAACTGTTTTTTTGGCCAGAGTTATGTTGCTTCTGATTTTTTTTTTATAATTATAACATGGTTTTGATAAGTCTTAATATGCATGGAGGCATATTTGGAGTCATCTTTATATGACCATCAGCTAAGCACAATGCTACAATATATATAAGTGGAAGTGAGCACAGTATTTTAGCTCTGCATAGTAGGAAAGCCCCCTTGGATGGCAGGGAAAGCACAGTATACCACGCACTTCTTACTCCTAGCTTAGGACCAGATGTGACAATCCTTTAAATGCAAGCCAAGCTGGAGAAACTGGAGCTCATGACTTCAACTCAGCAACCTTCAAAATGGCAAAAAAGCCACAGAAAAAGCCTAGATCTACAGTGTAGATAATACTAAGGAGTCTTCAACTTGGTATTAGCTGCAAAAGAGCGAGATGCTCAGCAGCTGCAGTTAAACAACAACAAAATAAGTCTTAACAGTGAAAAAAAGAGTCACTGGAAGTAATTGATGTAATAATTACAGAAAGTTAAAATGAAGGCTTAGTTTAATTAGCAAAAATACAAAAGCAGTAGCCATCACTATAAAACAAAATTGTTGAGAATGCAGCATTAGAATGCTCATTATCTCATTAGTTTCATACATTTTTATTTTTTAAAATAGCTATTTATATTAAGCTTCTCTGTATAACTATTCACTAAAAAAAGACACTCACCATATCCCTAGTTATTTTGTTTTGTTACTATGATGCAGACTCAGATGATCACACAGTTTTTTTTATTTCTTTTAATCAAGTTCTCCAGCAGTAGCGCAGTGTTTAGTGCAGTGGCTTCCTAGCTCGGTGGTCCATGGTTCGATCCCCAGTTGAGGTGGGATTTTTAGACCGCAAACAGCTCCAGGGTCGATCCAGCCTCATGAATTGGGTACCAGAGCAACTCTGGGAAGGTTAAGGTGGCCAGCGTGATGCTGACCACATCACCCCTAGTGTGCCGATGGTCAAGAAAATAAGGTCCTAACACCATATTCCCAATATACCTCAATGGGCGTGTGTCACAGAGAGTTTATGATCATTAAATTTTCTATATTATTCTTTCTTTCTTCCACCCGTATCCTCTATTTTATTATCACTCTCTATCCGTTTCCTGTATTTTTCGCAGTCGTTCGTTTGCGAGAAATATTTTCTTTTGCATTTTCACTTTGCCAGTTTCGTTTTCTCATTTGGGAACGCAGTAGATTACCTAACGCGTCAGTCCCTTGCACGAGATAATTTTAGGTGGGATTTCAGTCCATCAGACTTGATGAGCAGACAAATTGTCTACATTTGCACCTGTCACGCGAGTTTCCTTGGCTGAGTTGCTCGGGGAAGGTGTGAATCGCGCCAGACAGGCTTGCTCAGAGCAGACATTTGTCTGGAGATTTCCATCTGACAAATAGTTTTACGGCTAAGTTGCTCAGTGAAGTGTGGTAACTGCCACCTAAGGGGACGTACCATCTACATTTTCACCGGACACAGCGTTTCTTCAGGCTAGTCGCTCAGAGTGAAGTGTGATATGACACTCATGCAGCGTGCTGGAATGAGACATATAGTCTGGGTTTTTCCATGACACTCACGCATTCGCTCAGAAGGGCCATTTTCTTGACGTAGGTGTCAAAGACGCAGTGCTGGCAGTTACGGCATGCGTCTAAGGTACGTAGGTGTTAATGAGAAGGGGAGAATATTTCGTTTTGCAAAATAAGTTGGGACCCCTTTGTCCTGGTTTAAGATATAAACCGGAGTTTGAAACTAGATTTTCATTCATTCTCCTAATTCGCAGTAGACAGGTTGTTCGTGAATAGAATAAGCTGTATAGCGAAGCTCCTAGTTTGTTCGGAAATTTGCCGAGCTCTAGACTTCTAATAATTATATCAGCGTATAATTCTAAAGTGTGCGATTACCTGTAGTTCTGTGTTGAGGTAAATATATTATATTAAGTATCTAATATTTTGTGAAGAGTTTAAAGTGATAATCGCTTATTTCATATTTCACTAGTTAGATTTGGTGCAGAGTGCTTAATTTATATAGTCTGTATTATTTTATAGTGACGAGTTACAGTGGAAAACAGAAATTATAATTTCTAGCTTAAACTCAGTCGGCTATTAAGGAATTTAATTTTACTGCTAAATAATCAGATGAGAATAATTTTTCTAAACTAACTTATAAATGCTAGATGCCTCATGAGTGTTGACGGAATATGTAGGTATTCCTAATTCATGATGATTGATTTTTATATAACTTATTTCACGGGAAAGTTTAAATGATAAGTCAAGCTGTACACTTGCAGTTTAAAAATGTAAGTTATAACGAGTACCTAGTATGTATAATTATTTTATATGTGTTTTTCCTTTATTCAGTGAATATGGGGGTTAACCCAAAACTTTGCCAGCGTTAAGTACTGATGAGTGATATCTGTGAAGAACTAAAACATTTTCCTTAAAAGCCTTGGTGCAGAATCTTTACAAGTTATTTAAAAGGTAAATGAAGTAACAGGCCTATCGCGCCATATTTAATTCTTCCTGAGAAACAACTCAAGTACATTTTTAGCCTGTGTGGCAAGTAACATATTAACGTCATAACATTCCGACGGAGTTTTGACTAGTGGTGTGGTGACAAAATATAGTCTTTTCCTGAAAGTAGACACCGATCTGACATTCCTCAATTCTAGAAACCTAAGCTATTGACACTGTGCTCGTTGTTAATGTTCGTGCCTGGACAATTTTAATGTGAGCTAAACAGCATCCGAAAACATAAGAACACCCAAGGAATCGTTCCCTGAAGCAGAGAATTCATCCCGTCTTTTTGGAACTGGGGATTTCTTGGTCAAAGACTGCCTTTGACGATTCTGTATGTGAATGTCATAAAAATTGTGTTTCCAAAAGTGGCTATCAAAGCTGTGAGTATGAACAAATGCACATGATCACTGCTGACCGAATAGAGTGAATGCAGGACGGAGTGTTTTCTTTATTGTTGTAATTTGGCACCCATTTTGCTGTCTTAACTTTCTGTATGCAAGTATTGCTAATCATATTTCCCTTAAAATAGAGCAGAGATATCAAGTCTGTCCATACTTTAAAAAGGGGGAAATATTAGACCTAATCATACGTATCCTTGATTCCTTGGGGCTATCACTTTCTTCTAACAGGACTGTGGGCATACCTTGAGGGATAAGATCATACTGTGGGTCTGTCATTTTTGTAGCATTTGTATTGATTGTATGACTATTTGTATATGCTTTGATGTAATTTCTATGTGTTGTGATGAAATTTTAGATGATAATTAAAATTTCTTTTTGAAATTAATCAGCGCGTTGGTCAGCTCGTTCCAAAATATCTATTTAATCATTTGTTATAGGTTTCCCACGTCTGTACGTCTAACGGTCGTCTTGTATGTGCGTGCACGTGAGTGGATAGAAATATATATGATATATATGTGTGTTTAGACTGTCTGACTCCTCTAAAATCTGTCATAGAAGATAGGTGAAAGAGAGAAGATTTCTCGATTTCAGAGACAGCCTCTATCACAGTCTACCATCTCACTCGTGGAAATCTGTTGCTTTTACTATCTCTCACTGTAACTATCACTTATTCAGATCTATTCAGAAGGGACCAGCCCCAGTCTTAATTCTCCTATCAAAAATCTACGACAAATGATCGCTCGTTTTCGGGAATTGAACTGAAAATCCTGAGCAAGGATGACAAATGTGGATTCATCTATCAGGATTTTGAACTTAGAATAGGAAGACAAGTACGATAAATATCAGCTCATCTGAAATTTTCTTTATTCTGTAATAGAGTAAGAGTGTGATTGTCTCGTGGTTTGTGTATCTTTTAAAATAACTATTCCCCTAGACTAACGATCTGTTTATGGGCGTGCTGACCACACAACTAATAATTGTTTTTCCACAGCATTTTTGAATAATATACATTTGAGTTACAGGTTGATTTTGTCGGAATATATGTTAACTGAGGATTTTGTAATACTAAACGCTGGTAAAGTTTGTGAGTGTATAACATTCACAGGGTTTTGAAGAAGTAGGTGTTTGAGCTAAGCTAAGGAGTGCGTTCAGACAATTACATCCTGTAAATTGCCTCCCTTACCCTAACTGTCTTCAGGGGTGAACTTGATAGTGGATTTAAAAATTTTGGGGATTTTTTTTTCTCCTTAAATGTTTTGCAATAATTATATTTGTTTCCACTGTAGCAACTAATTTTTTTAATGAGTAATCTTACTACCATTTATTTGGCGTAGTCGTCTGCATTAGGTGCTTTATTGCCGATTTATAGCAGCGATAGTTAGATACTATAGTATAGGAGGAGGTATCCCAGGTTAAAGTGTATCATCTTTTGTTTTGGTATTTCTCGCAAATGGTAGGAACCAGCGTATCTTTTTCTTAATTTCTTTCTCGTCTAAGTCTCAGTCACCTATTTACTGTGGCAGAAAAGGCGAAACTGAGACAGATGCTCAGACAGGAAGCAATGGAAGAGGGACTGGATGGCGATGAAGCGAAAGCTTTCATCAGGGACGAACTTGAGAGATACGATGTGGAGCAGAAGGAAAAAGCAGCGGAGAAGAAAGAAGCAGAAGCTAGGAGGAAGGAAGAAGCAGCCGAAGCTTTAGAGCAGAGGAAGATGGATGATGAAATGGAAATTTGCAGGGCGAACGAAAGATAGAAGGAGAGACAGCATGAGGAAAGAGAGAAGGAGAAACAGTATGAAGAAAGAGAGAAGGAGAGACAACATGAGTTGGCTCTTAAAGCTTTAGAAGTCCAAAGTCGTGGTGCTGTCTCTACCTCCAGCAATGGAGAGTCTTCCCCTCATTCTTCTTTGACTGATCCTTCTAACACTCAATCTCTTCATCTCACCGCTATGTCTTTCGCTCTAGAATCTTTCCATTGTCCTAATGAGAAGATTGACACGTATCTAGAAAAATTTGAGAAAATTGCAACTCTGTACGGTTTAGAAAGGTCGCGTTGGAATATGAAGCTTTTTCAGTCTTTGAAAAGTAGTGCGTATGATGTTTACGCCAAACTGGAAAGCAGCCAACAAGACAATTACGACATGTTGAAGAAAGCTTTGCTTGAGCGTTTTGAAATGAATGCTCGCAAATTTTTGCAACTGTTTCGCAACAGCAGGAAGGAGAGCTCTGAAACTTTTCAGCAGTTCTCATCTCGTTTAAAGGGATACTTGACAAAGTGCCTTGAGCTTTCACAGCTCCCATCTACCTATGAAGGTCTTGAGGAATTTGTTTTAACAGAACAAATAAAGAACACTTTGTCTGCTGATACCCGAAGATTTCTAGCTGAGCAGGGTGCAGAAAAGCTTGAAGACATCTTAGAAAAGTCTGAGCGATATCACAATGCGCTGGCTGAACTACCGGCCACAAAATGTAAACCGATAGAAGAGCATTTTCGAAAGAATAATCTAGAGCAATCTTCTCATGCTTCTAATCAGAATAACCACAGAGAAACTGGACCTCAAAACCCCCCTCCTGAAAAATCAAAGTTCTACAAAAACAAGTACCCCAACCACAGTAAACAGTCTGATCAACCCGACCGTCCTTCATGGCAGCGTGGCCAGAAAGGTCAAGGTGACAAAGGGAAAACCCCTGCGCACGGGACTAAGGATCAGAGCAAGCACACCGAGCCGAAGCGCATCGGATGCTTACAAACAACAGACTCGCAGGAAAGAATTATTGTCAGTGATTCTCAACCGGAGGGAGAGAGGCCCTCTACGCGAGGTACGGTTGTTTTAAACGGGACTTCAACTTATTGTTTGTTTGACACGAGGCTTTTGTTTGATTGCAATGTTGCCAGGCACCTGGTCAAACCTGGTCAAGAGACAGAAGAAACCATTAAACTTTGTGGAGTCTTTAAGAGTGATTCACCAACAACACTTCCCATTGCATTGGTTGAGATCCACTCCGATTTTGTCAGAGGTGTGATTAAAGGGGCTGTTATGGATGACCCGATCTACCCAGTCATACTTGGCTGTAGATATGTGTTTATTGGGAAACTGGAAAAGCCAATTGTGGCAACAGTAACCACAAGAGGGCAAACTAAGAAGGAATGGGAGCCTGCGCCAAATTTGTTACCTATGGAACTTAAAGAGGCGCAACAAAAGGACCCTACTTTGGAGCCCTGCTTTAGGAAACTGCCCATGGCCAAGGACCCTAGACAGCACGGGGACATTTTTTCAAAGGATGGTGTACTGTATCGCAGAACGGGCAAGCCTGACCAAGGTTACAATCAGCTCCTAGTACCGAAACAGTACAGAAGCCAAATCCTAGAAACGGGGCACTCTCTTCCCTTTAGTGGACATATGGGACAGAACGCCACAATGCAACGAATACAGACTCACTATTGGTGGCCAGGGATGAACACAGATATACTCAGATACGTAAAATCCTGTGCCCAGTGCCAACGGGTAGCACCCAAGCACTGGACCGCCCCAGTTCCCATGGGGCAAATGCCAATAGTGGGGACTCCATTTGAACGGGTTGCTGTCGATATTGTTGGACCCCTAGAAAGGACCAAATGAAGGCACAGGTTTATCCTGACTTTAGTCGACACATGCACTATGTGGGCTGAAGCTATACCGCTAACATGCACAGATTCAAAGCATGTCGCAGAAGCCCTAGTGCAGATTTTTACACGGTTGGGATTCCCTCAACAAGTTTTGATGGACAATGGATCCCAATTCCGGAGTCTGTTAATGGAGGAGATCTTTAAGTTCTTGAGGGCCAAACACATCTACACCAGCCCGTACCATCTGGCCAGAAATGGGCTCGTGGAACATTTCAACGGCAGCCTCACCACCATGTTACGCAAGCTGGCACAAGAAAAGCCAGAGGATTGGGATCTTTTCATTCCTGCAGCCCTATTCGCTTACAGGGAAGTTCCCCAGGCCTCTACAGGTTTCCCTCCAGTTACGCTTCTATTAGGCAGACCTATCAAGGGGCCGCTTGAAGCATTACTTCGGTCCCTGACAGACCAGAAGGCGGATGAGACAGTCGTCTCAGCCAGTAGATATGTATCGGAATTGAAGGAAAGGCTACAGCTAGGATGGGATCTAGCTACAACAAACCTTAAGCAAGCCCGCGCTAGGCACGCTAAACAATACAATCGAACAGCGAAAGAGAGAGAACTACAACCAGGGGAGAAAGTTCTGTTGTTATTGCCAACCGGAAGCAACAAACTACGCATCGGGTGGCAAGGGCCGTTCACCGTCCTGAAAAAGATCTCGAGAACCAATTATCAGATCTCTATCAAAGAAAAGGAGAAGGTTTACCATGTGAATCTGTTAAAGAAATACTTGGAAAGACCGATGCCATCCCCTGAACATCTCCTGGCGATCGCCATAGCTACAGAGGATGTTGAAGATGACGATAGTTGCATGGAATATCCATTGCAACAAACTGAAAGTGTCGGAGATGTAAAATTTGGTGACACTCTCTCTGAAGCACAACAGACAGAAATGAAGGCGTTACTGAACCAGTACATGGCGGTGCTAATGGATGTACCTGGACAAACACATCTCGTAGAGTTCGAGATAAAACTTACAAACGAGACACCGGTTTGAACCAGAGTTTACCCTATTCCGTATGCGAAAGCTGATACGCTACGTGCAGAGATAGACAAGCTACGTAAAACAGGAATTATTAGTGAGTCCACGTCTCCTTATAGTGCGAGCGTAGTGCTGTTGCAGAAGCCCAATAAGGAAGTCCGGCTGTGCATCGATTACCGGCTACTTAACACAGTAACGGAATTTCAGCCGGAACCAGCAAGGCACGGATTTTCTCAAAGATTGACCTGAGTAAGGGCTACTATCAGATACCAGTCAAAGAGGAAACTAAGCCTTTGCTAGCTTTCAGCACCAGCGAAGGACACTATACGTTTAACGTGATGCCATTCGGATTACACAACGCACCAGGAGTGTTCCCAAGGATGATGAGAAAGCTGTTAGAGCCATTGCACAGTCCACATATCCACAATTTTATGGACGATATACTAATTGCAATGGACACATACGAAGAACACATTGCTACGGTCGAGATGCTCCTCAGGAGACTACAGGAAACTGGACTCACAGCTAGACCTAGCAAATGTTTAATCGGCTTCGAAAAACTTGACTTCCTGGGGCACACCATTGCTCACGGTGCTATGTGGCCAGTTGCTAAGAACGTAGAGAAGATACGTGCAGCGAAGAGGCCAAGGACGAAGAAAGAAACGCGATCGTTCCTATCGCTATGTGCTTACTACCAGAAATTCATCAAAAACTTCAATGGTTTAACAGCACCCCTTACTGACCTTACGAAAAAGGGGCGACCGGAGAGAATTATCTGGGATCCTAAGTGCGAAGACGCTTACGTCACGCTCAAGAAACAGTTGTCTGAATATCCAAGTCTGCGACTGCCAGATATTACCAAACCCTTCGTATTGCGCGTTGACGCATCAGGTCAAGGCATTGGATCAACTCTGCTTCAGGCGGGCGACGACGATCTGAACCAGCTATTCCCAGTAGCATACGGCAGTCGTAAATTGAATAAGGCAGAGCAAAACTACTCCACAGTGGAAAGAGAATGTCTTGCATTAGTTCATGGTATAAGGAGGCACCATGAATACCTTTACGGAGCGACATTCACGGTGCAGACCGACCATGCCCCACTGGCGTTTCTCTGTGCTAATAAGGAATTTAATGCGAAAATAATGCGCTGGGCACTGCTGCTAAGTGTATATTCCTTTAAAGTCGAATACATCCCAGGTAAACAAAATGTTGGGGCAGACTTCATGAGTAGGACTTGCACAGAGATGGAGGGGGGAGATGAGAGGGAAGAGGACAGACACCCTGAAGCTACGGATATAGGAAATTTAATTCCATAACGTAGACATGGAGTGCTTCCATATCTTAAAGGGGGACGTTCTGTCACAGAGAGTTTATGATCATTAAATTTTCTATATTATTCTTTCTTTCTTCCACCCATATCCTCTATTTTATTATCACTCTCTATCCTTTTCCTGTATTTTTCGTAGTCGTTCGTTTGCGAGAAATATTTTCTTTCGCATTTTCACTTTGCCGGTTTCGTTTTCTCATTTGGGAACGCAGTAGATTACCTAACGCGTCAGTCCCTTGCACGAGATAATTTTAGGTGGGATTTCAGTCCATCAGACATGATGAGCAGATAAATTGTCTACATTTGCACCTGTCACGCAAGTTTCCTTGGCTGAGTTGCTCGGGGAAGGTGTGAATCGCGCAAGACAGGCTCGCTCAGAGCAGACATTTGTCTGGAGATTTCCATCTGACAAATAGTTTTACAGCTAAGTTGCTCGGTGAAGTGTGGTAACTGCCACCTAAGGGGACGTACCGTCTACATTTTCACCGGACACAGCGTTTCTTCAGGCTAGTCGCTCGGAGTGAAGTGTGATATGACACTCATGCAGCGTGCTGGAATGAGACATATAGTCTGGATTTTTCCATGACACTCACGCATTCGCTCAGAAGGGCCATTTTCTTGACGTAGGTGTCAAAGACGCAGTGCTGGCAGTTACGGCATGCGTCTAAGGTACGTAGGTGTTAATGAGAAGGGGAGATTATTTCATTTTGCGAAATAAGTTGGGACACCTTTGTCCTGGTTTAAGATATTAACCGGAGTTTGAAACTAGATTTTCATTCATTCTCCTAATTCGCAGTAGACAGGTTGTTCGTGAATAGAATAAGCTGTATAGCAAAGCTCCTAGTTTGTTCGGAAATTTGCCGAGCTCTAGACTTCTAATAATTATATCAGCGTATAATTCTAAAGTGTGCGATTACCTGTAGTTCTGTGTTGAGGTAAATATATTATATTAAGTATCTAATATTTTGTGAAGTGTTTAAAGTGATAATCGCTTATTTCATATTTCACTAGTTAGATTTGGTGCAGAGTGCTTAATTTATATAGTCTGTATTATTTTATAGTGACGAGTTACAGTGGAAAACAGAAATTATAATTTCTAGCTTAAACTCAGTCGGCTATTAAGGAATTTAATTTTACTGCTAAATAATCAGATGAGAATAATTTTTCTAAACTAACTTATAAATGCTAGATGCCTCATGAGTGTTGACGGAATACGTAGGTATTCCTAATTCATGATGATTGATTTTTATATAACTTATTTCACGGGAAAGTTTAAATGATAAGTCAAGCTGTACGCTTGCAGTTTAAAAATGTAAGTTATAACGAGTACCTAGTATGTATAATTATTTTATATGTGTTTTTCCTTTATTCAGTGAATACGGGGGTTAACCCAAAACTTTGCCAGCGTTAAGTACTGATGAGTGATATCTGTGAAGAACTAAAACATTTTCCTTAAAAGCCTTGGTGCAGAATCTTTACAAGTTATTTAAAAGGTAAATGAAGTAACAGGGCTATCGCGCCATATTTAATTCTTCCTGAGAATTTAGCCTGTGTGGCAAGTAACATATTAACGTCATAACATTCCGACGGAGTTTTGACTAGTGGTGTGGTGACAAAATATAGTCCTTTCCTGAAAGTAGACACCGATCTGACATTCCTCAATTCTAGAAACCTAAGCTATTGACACTGTGCTCGTTGTTAATGTTCGTGCCTGGACAATTTTAATGTGACCTAAACAGCATCCGAAAACATAAGAACACCCAAGGAATCGTTCCCTGAAGCAGAGAATTCATCCCGTCTTTTTGGAACTGGGGATTTCTTGGTCAAAGACTGCCTTTGACGATTCTGTATGTGAATGTCGTAAAAATTGTGTTTCCAGAAGTGGCTATCAAAGCTGTGAGTATGAACAAATGCACGTGATCACTGCTGACCGAAAAGAGTGAATGCAGGACGGAGTGTTTTCTTTATTGTTGTAATTTGGCACCCATTTTGCTGTCTTAACTTTCTGTATGCAAGTATTGCTAATCATATTTCCCTTAAAATAGAGCAGAGATATCAAGTCTGTCCATACCTTAAAAAGGGGGAAATATTAGACCTAATCATACGTATCCTTGATTCCTTGGGGCTATCACTTTCTTCTAACAGGACTGTGGGCATACCTTGAGGGATAAGATCATACTGTGGGTCTATCATTTTTGTAGCATTTGTATTGATTGTATGACTGTTTGTATATGCTTTGATGTAATTTCTATGTGTTGTGATGAAATTTTAGATGATAATTAAAATTTCTTTTTGAAATTAATCAGCGCGTTGGTCAGCTCGTTCCAAAATATCTATTTAATCATTTGTTATAGGTTTCCCACGTCTGTACGTCTAACGGTCATCTTGTATGTGCGTGCACGTGAGTGGATAGAAATATATATGATATATATGTGTTTAGACTGTCTGACTCCTCTAAAAATCTGTCGTAGAAGATAGGTGAAAGAGAGAAGATTTCTCGATTTCAGAGACAGCCTCTATCACAGTTTACCATCTCACTCGTGGAAATCTATTGCTATTACTATCTCTCACTGTGACTATCACTTATACAGATCTATTCAGAAGGGACCAACCCCAGTCTTAATTCTCCTATCAAAAATCTACAACAGCATGTAACGGGATCCTTTACCTTACCTTTACCTCCAGCTTGATTGCAGTTACTAGTTTCTTTATAGTGAAAGTATCACAGTTGTTTAAGCCTTAGTCCAGTTCCGGGGGGGGGGGGGGGGGGGGGGGGGGGGTGGGGATTAAGGGGGGCATGTCATACAGGGTGACTAATTTGAGGTTGTGCATGGCGCTGGGAGCCGCAGTAACATAGTGGTTAGTGCACTGGCTTCCTAGCTCAGTGGTCTATGGTTCAATCCCCAGATGAGGTGGGTTTTTTTTAGGCCTGGGTTGACCCAGCCCCGAATGGGTACCAGAGCAACTCTGGGAAGGTTAAGGTGGCTGGCGTGATGCTGACCACATCGTCTCTGAAGTGTGCCGTGACCCAGAAATGGGATTAACACCAAAAGTACTACTGCAGGATCCTTTACTGTCAGGCAGCAACCTCATACATGTAAAAGGTGACTAATTTGAGGTTGTGCATGCGCTGGGAGCCGCATGTTGGTATGCTTCATAGTGGTTAGTGCACTGGCTTAAACTGCAAGCTCAGTTTGTCTATGGTTCAATCCCCAGATGAGGTGGGATTTTTTTTAGGCCTGGGTTGACCCATCCCCGAATGGGTAGCCCAGAGCAACTCTGGGAAGGTTGAAACAAGGTGGCTGGCGTGATGCTGACCTTAAATCACCTTTGAACTGTGATGGAAGCCAAAAAAACGATATCAAGCAAAATGTGGGGTTACCACCAATGTGGTACTTCCCAGTATGCCTCAATGGGCGTGTAACAGGATCCTTTATCTTTGACCCTTACATGGCGCTAGCAACCTCATCATGTAAAAGAAATTGCCACACAAACCACCATTGCAAGAGCAGGTAACTGCTTTCTGCCGTCTGCCTATGGGACCAGCTGCCATGTTGGCTCTATGCTTCATAAGAAGAGCAAAAGGGAAATAATGATGATCACAGTTTTAAAATAGGTTTAAAAATCTTTATCTTCTTGTGTTCTATTTGAACAATCAAATATACATTAACATAATCAATATATACTTCAACTGTGGATAGCAGTTTTTTGACTAATTGATGTAACCCACAATACTTCAAAAGCTGCCCCCTCCTAAAAAAGTCCACTTCAACTGGGGATCAAACCAGAACCACTGAGCTTGGAAGCCAGTGCACTAACCATTGTGCTGCTGTGGCAAGAGTAGATGGGCTGAATCGATAATAACTCCGTTGTTTCGAGGACATGGCCAATTAGAGGATCCTCGAATCTGTGTCGAAAATGAGACACGGCGGTTTTTAGCCCAGAAAGAAGTCTCTGAAGACAGTACTGGGGCGGGAATGAATTGTGTGAGAAACTCTGAAACAAGAAAATCTGATGGCCGTAGTGACCACAAGTCAATACACCTTCATAAATGAAATAAAACGTTTGAAGAAGCTGCAGGATGGAAAATAATAAAAAGCAACAATAAAAAAAACAGTAATAATAACATGATATGCAAATATACTTTATTGGTAGACAAGGATTCAAATCCACACCGATGTAGGCCTACACTTAAAAATAAAGTTCCATTACATTTTGAACAAGGAGACTTTACTTTAACATAGCGCCTAAAACAGACAACTGCAGCACTGAATTTCCATGTGTCTATAATTTCCAGTGTCTATAACTTCTCAGCAAAAATAATATTACTTGTAAAATCAAGTCATCATAACACATCCCTGAAAAATATCACATGTTTGATATTCCATACTACTGTTCCGAACGGTTGATTCAGATTTTACATTCAGACAGTTTTGCAAAACAGCCAGACAAACAAACAAGGAGGAAGTGTCGAATCGCTTGTTTCGAAGCAATTTTGCTTGAATGATAAAATACCAGAAAAACATTACATTTTATTTGTTGTCTTTGATCTTTACAAAATAATCCCAAACAGGGCTTCTCCCCGCCATAAATGAAGATTAAATGATTTGAACACAGTTTTAAACACTATTTTATGTATAAACAAAACACGTTTTGTACGAGAGCGGAATCAAGAGTACCGTAACATGCGAATAATGCAGCGCATGATGAAATAGAATTTGGAACTGTTTCGAAACAGCAGACTAGAGGTAAATTAACTGAAGCAATGAGATATGAGTCGTGACGCCCTAGTATGCAGATTGACTGATTCGCGTTAGTACAAAACTATGGTATTTCGGGTGAGCACTCTGAAGAATTTTACACAGTCGTTTTCATTAGATGATAATGCCATGCTGACAGCTGCAGTAAAAGTTAATGAACAACAGCAATGAACATTATCAGAATAGGTACAGTCAGCGACAATGATTCAACTCAAACCGAGCAGACACCTAATAGTAGTAAGCCTCTTTCAGTCCTGAGGAATTATTTAAAAAAAAAAAATTATGACTTGTTTGATTTTCCATACTATTTATAAACGCCTAATGTACCGCACGCTTGACACATTTTTACAAAGGCCCCTGAAGGTTAGACAATGATACAGTGTGCCTCTTTGCAAAACAGCGAAGCGGACGGGAACTGAAACTGCAGTTTCAATACACGAAACAGGCTATGTATCGAATCTGCGTGAGACAGTGCGTCTCTGCAAAACAGTCAGGAATTGACACTGTATCGACACCGCAAGAAAACTGTGTTTCGAAGCGTTCGGGTACGATGCAGTTTCAACGCATTGTATCGATACATACACACAGTAGCCATCTCTATAACAGAGTGCCCAGATATAAATATGGCTTACATCAATAGTCCCCTCTATCTTAGTGCATCAGACACCCACTTCCTGCAGTACTTAATATTTCAAAGACAGAGCTAAAATGCTATATACACGCACACGTGCATACATAAATACAATCACATGCACCCACACCCCCATGTGTACAAACACACACACACACACACTCACTCACAAAGAGAACACATTTCAAATAGTTTTTTTTATGAATACACATAAAACCTCGAGAATTAACTAATAGAAGCCAGAAACACAGCAGAAAGACAACATACAACTGATGCAAACATTCTACTCAAAGTCATCACCAACAAATTCAAAGGAACACTAAATCAAACAACAAGAGACTGCTGGAAGAAAAAAACAGAAAATCGAAATTTAAATAGAAAAGGGAACAAACTAAGGAAACTAGGTAGAGCCTTGAACAGTGAAGGATCTTATGACTAACAAATCCCAATCAATCAAGGTGACAACATGCCCATGGGGGGGGGGGGGGGGGAGCTACAAATGCACATTGATGGTCTGCCAGACAGAAAGAAAGCTGTCATCGATGAACAAGTGGGTCATGACAACACAAAGATTGCACCAGAAGAGCATATAATGGCAAATTAAACAGTGGAAGCAATGGAAGAGGCAATGCTGTCACTAAAGAAAAAAGATATCACCAGGAATAGATGAATTAATGAATGAAATTAAATAGGTCTAGGTACAGAGGCAAAAAAGAAGCTTCTTGCAGTCATAAACTGCAGCCAGAAAACAGGAATTGTATTGCAGCCATGGAAGGAAGCCTATTGGTACAAATTCTGAAGAAAGGCAGAGACCTGAAATAACCAAATGGCTACAAACCTGTCACTTTGCTGAGCTGTGTTGGAAACAACATTTCTTCCCTGTGATGCTAGAAACATTCCTGGTGAGAGAAAAAACAGCCAAACTGAAACAGAAAGAACCTTAAGATACATAAAGAAATATTACCCAAGCAACACCTGGACCTGTGCATACACAGATGGCTCAACAACTAATATAAAAGAAAATGGAGATGGTGGAACCTTACTGAGATTAAGTAACATTTCACAAAAATAACTGTTAGTATTCAGGAATAAAATTGAACGCATTCAGAATGAAGGGACGCGCATAGTCTTGGGCTGTACGCGAGATACCCCCATTGTGACAATAAGATACATGCTTGGAGTGCTGTCGATTAAATCCAGATATGCGGTGGCCCAAGCAAAAGCCTATAAGCGAGTATCCACAGACAAACGCCACCCTCTGCATGGTAACATAGCTGACATTAAGGGAGCAAGAATAAAGAGAGGGATGTCATGGATGGCACAGGCAGAGACAACTATCAAGCAGGTGGCCACAGTTGACAATATACGTATTCAAGGGTAAAGAATGGTGTATGTCAGATGAGAACTGGGATAACTACCAGCGTGTCATCATCAGCCTTGGAACAGAGTGTAGACATTGGGGGAATGGAATAGCAGAACTGGAAATTAATCAACTGATACATGATCATTCCAGGGATGGTGATGCCATCGTGTATACAGATGGGTCGGTGATCCAGGGTGAGAAATCCGGTTGGGGCTTCTCTGCTTGGGTACAGGGCAGAATCGTCGCCGAACATAGTGGGGCTTACAAGATAACAACTTCCAGCATGAGAATGAAGGTCGAGGCTGTTACTGCAGCCTTAAGATGGATAACTGAAACTTCATAAACAAAGGCTATCATTGTGTCCGACTCTCAGTCCATGCTTCGGAAGGTTCAAAGTGGTTGGTTGCGGCATGAATGGAAAACATTCATAGAAGCTTCCAGTCTACAAGAGCTGGTGTGGATATACTGTCCTGGTCATGCTGGGGTATGTGGTAATGAAAGAGCTGACAGACTAGCATTAAGAACACCCATAGTGGGGACACTGGATATGGATAAGGGAGATATACTGAGAACAATTAATGATCGCATGTTAGAGAATGACACTGCAATAGATGAATCATCAAGGTTAAGACTGTTGGAATTTGGCATCAAACGTAAAGCTAGTAGAGATGAACATATGAGAGGATGCATCCATCGTGTTTACAACCAGCAAGCTACAGGAACAATTAGCATTCACACTCTTTGACATATACTGATGGAGACTGAGCACTTATAGGTTTGCCCGGAGTGCAGTGATGTCACTTCTGCAAACAATAACAATAACTGTTAGTAGCAACAGGAACATTCTCAAGTAACTTCAGATCAGAGGCAGAGGCCTTGAAAACTGCAGCAGAAGTCCTAATGACAGAAGAAAGCACTGAGAGACAAGTAGCTTTCTTCACAGAAGCACTATCAGTAGCTGCAGTGCTGAAGAGCCAAGTTAACACAAATGATCTAAGAGCAGTACTTAAATCTGCATTTCAAAAGCGTTGTTACACAGTGAATCCCATCTCATTACAACATCCCTGGCAATGAAGAAGCCAACAGATTGGCAAAAGAAGGTGAAAAGCTATCTCAGCCTGATACAAAGGTAACTTATGGAGATGCCAAGAGCTTTATCAAGACAGGTACCGGAACAGTTGGGAAGCAGAGTGTTCAGGCCACCAGAAAAAATGATCCATAAAACCAGCTCAGCAAGTGGTAATCTTCAGATTCTGTACAAGTCATAACAGATTGAGATACCATCTATTCAACAAGCTAAAGACAGGTACTACTGATGCTTGTGACTGTGGCACAGATAAAATGACCCCTGAACATCTGCTGAAAAAGTGGCCAACAGAGAAATCATGTATGACCATCACCAATACCATTCCCAAACAAACTATATGGAGATACCTATAACCTCAGGCTAACCAATGCTTTTTTTTTTTTTTTAACATATTCCAGATGATGTCTGAAAGTGCATGAAGAAGAAGATATGAATTATTATAATTTTTAATTTTATTCTAAAATAAAAGGCTCAAGCAGTAGTGTCCCTTTCAAACTTTTTTTTTTTGGGTAGTGCTACAGCAGATACTGCCATAGGAGAGTAAAGAGACTTCACTATACTAGGTCCAGCTTTGAGAGATTGGGGGGACCAGCAGTTCCCTTCCTTGCTGCCTTTGCTTTTCTTAACTCAAGCACAGAGTCAGGTACCCATTTAAAGCTGGGTAAACTCTAGCATGACATCACTGTATTTTAGACCCAGAACCTTTGCTGCTGGGAATCTAGCACTTTAACCGCTCAACCAAAATAATCTTACTAATAGTATTTTTGGTACTGGTCTAGAAAGCGGGCCCCGGAAGTTCAGGTTTTTGAAAACGCGAATCCGACTTTTTATTTCCTCATACGATACATATTTCGTTTACCATTTCGTAAATTGTGTTTCGTTTCGGAAAAAGTCTGGGGCCAGCTTTCTAGACCAGTACCGTATTTTTTATGGTTTCAACTGATAAATTAGATTATTATCTTTTTTGTTCTCACTTCTTAAAATTCCTTCAGGGCTTAGCACATAAAATAAACTTACAAGAAAGTAATTCCATTTGCTTCTGCTATTACTCATATAAAGTGATAGATATGCTGCCTGTCTTGTTTATTGTGTGATCTCCTTTATTATTCAGACAATGTGAAAATGATGTATGAACAAGCTGTTGCCCCTCCTCCACCCCTCCCACCTGCTAAACCAGCGGCCAAGCGGAAAAATGCTGACTGGGAGCGAATTAGAAAGGAGAAACAAGAGGAAGCAGACGCAAAGAGGATCATTAAGAATAAAATAATTGCACCATACTTCTACGAGTTAACGGTACACAGGAAACACGGGACGTTTCGGGTAACGTCCCATGTTTCCTGTGTACTGTTAACTTGTAAAACTGATTTCATACCATTTTTATTTTTTTTTTACTTTATATATTTGTTTCCTTACCAGGTTTACAGCAGCCTCCTCATTTATTGCCAAAACAATTTACTTGCTGTAGTAGTGGTGGTTTATGTGAGAGTTTGTTTTACATGATAAGATTGCTAGTTCATGGCAGCTTCACTTTAGGGAGTGTTTACCATATGCCTGAAGGAAAAGAAATACATAGCCATTGATATTTATAGACAACAAATAGAAAACAAATTCAGATAGGTCAGAATTGTGTTTACCACTTGCAAAAGATTAGATAGATTACGAAAACCAGTTGAATGCTCTTAGATAGATCACAAATGGAATGCAGAAAACTAGCCGAATGTTCTTAGATCACAAATGGAATTAAGAAAACCAGTTGAATATTCTTATATAGATCACACATGGAATACAAAAAACCTGTTGAATGTTCTTAGATAGATCACAGATGAAATGCAGAAAACCAGTTGAATGTTCTTAGATCACCAATCAAATGCAGAAAACCATTTGAATATTCTTAGATAGATCACAAATGGAATGCAGAAAATCATTTGAATATTCTTAGGTAGATCACAAATAGAATGCAGAAAACCAGTTGAATGTTCTTAAATAGATCACAACTGAAATGCAGAAAAATAGTTGAATGTTCTTAGATAGATCACAAATGGAATGTAGAAAATCATTTGAATATTCTTAGGCAGATCACAAATGGAATGCAGAAAACCAGTTGAATGTTCTTAGATAGATCACAAATTGAACGCAGAAAACCAGTTGAATGTTCTTTTTGTACTACTATAGGTTGCCTCATGTAGTTCCCAGGGTTCTGTGAGGGGACAAAAAAAGAACAGAACTACGGCTCCCTCAGACATGTTGTAAGAGGTGATTAAAATGAGGTTATGAGGCAACCTGATTATGAAAAAGAAAACAAATTGCTACAGAGACTACAGCAGCAAATGCACATTAATACTTTGGTGCTGGTTTCTTGTAAGAGAATGCATGCTTCATAAGGAGCAGAAAGGAAAATGATGACGACTAATATAGGTCAGCCAGTTCAAATCTTGGCCACAGGTGAAGGAATAGTAGTGAAAGATTATGTATGAGGTTGAGTAGGGTGTCTTAACAGTCTACAGGATGAGTATTCCAGTTTAAAAAAAAAAAAAAAAAAAAAAAAAAAAACCAGGTAAGTACCTCAACTGTCTGCAAGTACTTCAGAGTAGTCTTCCTCTTTGATCCATAGCCGCCGACCATCAAAGCAGTCAGTGGCCATCACGCCTGGTGATATCTTGTAGGGCAGCAACAAATTGATTCCACTTTGTTCGGTTGACGGCCATCCTTTGTACAGTGTCCCAACTCTCGTTCATTCTTTGCATCTCAGCTTCCACAGTTCTCCACCAGGTTGTTTTTCATCGGTCTCTCTTTCATTTTCCTTTGGGAGTCCATAGCATAGCTGTTCATGTAATAGTATCAGGGTTCCTTCTGAGGATGTGCCCAAACCAACTCCAGCATCTGCCAGCTATGATGGTGTGCATATCCTCCTGGTTACTCCGAATAAGTGGTTGCTGGTGGTATTCGGCCAAAAGATTTGGAGAATTTTCCTTAGGCAGATTGTGTGGAAGGAGGACAGTTTCGACATTTCCTTCCATAAGCCCTCAGTATTTTCCATAGGCTGCCCTGTGTATGCTGTCAAAAGCCTTTTCAAAATCAACATAGTTAATGTACAGCTGTCTCTGCCATTCTGAGCACTGCACTATGATGTTCCTGAGGGTGAATATATGATCTGCACATCTTCTGTTCTTTCTAAAACCCACTTGTTCTTTCCTCAGTTTATGGTCAACTGCTTTTAAAATTCTCTGGATGATTATCCTGCCTAGTATTTTACTGGGAACTGAGAGGAGAGTAATTCCTCTCCAGTTGTTGCAGTCTGCAAGGTCGCCCACCCTTCTTTGGCAGTTTGACAATTATTCCTTTACTCCACTCTGTTGGTGTTGTCTCAGTTTCCCAGACTTGTGCAAATAATGATTCTAATAGTTCTGCTAGTTCAGGGTCTGCCTTGAATAACTCAACATTTAAGTTATCGTGGCCAGGAGCTTTTCCATTCTTTAACCCTTTGATTGCCGTGATGTTTCTTCTTTTCGTGGAATGTCTGTATTAACATCTAGATCATTTTCAGCCTCAGGAACATTCAACTGTGTGTCTGGTGGTTTCTTGTTCAGAGTTTCTCTGAAATGCTCTGCCTATCTTGTTTCCTGCCCCTGTGCTGTGGTGATGAGATTTCCTTGCTTGTCTCTTACTAATGTTATATTGTGTGCACCTCATTTTCCACTGATAGTTTTAGTTATTTTATAAACTGTGCTTTGTTCATTTCTCAGTGCTGCCTCTTTTGCCTGTCTTGCACAGTCATTCAGAAATGTCCTTTTGTTGGCACGGGTTTGACTTTTTACTTCTTTATCCAGCTGACTGTACTGTTGGCTATATATTTCATTTAACCTGGGAGACTTAGCTTCTGTTTTCGTTCTTTTCATTTCCTTTCTCTTCGCTATGGTGTTTAGCATTTCTGGTGTTATCCAATCTTGTCTCTTTCTTTCCTGGAATCCCAAGCATGACTTGCTGCTTTCCTTGTATATTGTTGAGATGGTGTTAGATTTCTGGTCGACATCATCGGTCGCTGTTCTTTCCTGGCTTTTGGCAATCTGATATCATCTCTTTACATCAACCACAAAAGCTTTTCTGATGAGGGGGTCTTTAAGTTTCATGATGTTATATCTTTTCTGTTTGATTGCAACTGGTCCAGCAGCTCCGAGTTTCACCTTCAGTCTTGCTACTACTAGGTGATGATCACTTCCCACATCTGTGCCTCTTCTTACTTTCACATCTTGCATTAGCATGTCTCCATCTGCCATTGATCATTATGTGATCTATCTGGTTTCTGTCCCATCCATTTGGTGATTCCCTATATGATAATAGCATGACAGCCCCATGCACAATCTCATATTAGTTGCCTCTTACTTGAGAGAGCACTTGTCCTGTTCTTTCGCTGTCTCCTTAGAAGGAACTACATGAGACAACTTCCACATTTACATAGAACCAATCATGATATACTAAAGTAGGTCATGGGCAATTAATAAACAAGTAGGAAAAGCACTGCGGGTCACAGAGATGTGGTTTTGCACTGGCTTCCTAGCTGAGTGGTCCATGGCTTGATCCCCAGTTGAGGTGGGATTATTTAGACTGCGAGCGGCTCCGAAGTCAACCCAGCCTTATGATTTGGGTACCAGGGCAACTCTGGGAAGGCTAAGGCAGCTTGCATGATGCTGACCACATCACCTCTAGTGTGCCGATGGTCAAGAAAATATCGGCCTAACACCATAATATCAATATTCCTCAATGGGCGTGTAACAGGATCTCTCACCCCCCCCACCTTAGGAAAAGCACTGCAGGTCACAGATGTGGTTTTGCAGAATGTTAAAAATACCATGGACAGCCAAAAAGAGTAATGAGGATGTCATGAAAGAGACCAATGTCCAATGGAAGCTTATTCCACGTTAGAAAGAAAGCAATCCACTTTTTTTGGGCACGTTATGAGATAAAGGAAGCTGTAATATATCATAACAATAGGAAAGATAGAAGGAAAAAGAGATAGAGGAGGAAAATGAGAGAAGAGGCATGATAGTCTGACATCATGGCATAGGAAGAAGTTAACAATAGAATTGATAAATAGTACTTGTTATGAGTACAATCATAACATATCTATCATATTCGACAAGGCTTGTTTATGGACCAGCTTGTTGATATTATGTTTCCTGGGTTACTCCCGGAAGTACGTCATTGTTTTTTGGACAAAATATAGCAAACATCTTTGCCAGTTTCACTTGGCAGAAGTGAGTGATACTTTGTGTCCTTTCATGTGTGTAACTGAGTGTGAACGGACGTATATTTGTCCAGCTCCTATATGTGTGCTCTTACTACGGAGTTATAAAGATTTATTACAGCTAGATCGTCCATCTGCTTCATGGAGTCTATGCTGCATTGATATTTTAGGACAAGCGAATGCTGTGTATCAAGGAATGCATGTGAAAATATTTAATAAAGATTACAGCAACATGTCGAAGACATCTTGTCCATAGTCGACGGAAAAGCGACATTTTCAAGACTGGCTAGGTCATGCCATTGTCTATCTGAATATTGAATACATGTCAATTGTTCACGTATTAAATGAATATTCGTCTTCATGTTCAAACTGGCCTTAGAGGACTTCTTTATTATTGAAGAGTAAGAAAGGTATTTTACAGGCTGCATTTAAAAGTGTTACCGGCATAATGGAATGCCGTGATGAGTGCTCACAAGTTAATGAAGTATTACCCTAGACAAGATATATCAAAAGAAAGAACCCGGAACATAACAGTTGGATCCCGGCTTGGCCCCCAATGACGTACTTCCAGGAGTAACCCAGGAAACGTAATATCAACAAGCTGGTCCATAAACAAGCCTTGTCGAATACGATAGATATGTTATGATTTTACTCATAACAGTACTCTAAACCGGACATTGTGGACAGACATGATCACCTACACCACAAGGCATGGTACTTAAAGAAGCCTTCATTTAATTTATATTCATGTGCAAGTTCTTGTGTTATAAAACATGAAAAGTGAAGGGTAGGGATGTTGTTCATCCATCACGGGTAGGGATATACCTACACTGACCAGTGGATTTTATCATCCATTTAATCTATAACATATGGTGTAATTTGCTTGCGTAGGACAGAAGAATTGAAATGGTATGACAAGGATGTTGTGTAACAATAGTGAGTAGAAAGAGTGTGGGAAGGGAAAGTGAAGGTGTTTATGATTTATATGCTGGGGGTACCATGTTCGATTCCCAGTTGATGGAATATAATTTATGAAATTTGTTTTCAGAACCAGTGATGTCATAACCCCCCCCCCCACCATACCCAGTCTCCTGGGTAGTAAGATTGGATGTCTAGCCTTCTCAGATAAGGGCAAAAAAATAGGAGGTCCCATGTGCAAGTTGCGCATGTTAACAATTTCATGGCAAGAGTAGGCTATAAGGCCGCTGCCCTGGCAAAATTTAAAAATTAGAAATCTACCCACCACAAAAATATTTATAGAATGTGTGATTCCTATAAACACACATTGGGATTCTTGCTGGTGCTACGGAGTTCATGCGCTGTGCTGAGATCCTCCTTGTGTGATCTAAGGAAGGAGATTGGAGCACTGATGGAGTTGTCCCTGTGCAATGAAGATAGTCCTTAAAACCAAACCAAACCAAACTGTAGTGAACTTGTCATCCTGTTGTGTTCACTGGTGTGAACGAGTTATGCGTGTTGTTTGGTAGAGAGAGATCTGTTAACTGTTCTCATGTTTGAGGAGTGAGTGAACAATCAGCCTGATGAGTCATGCGATTAAGATACTGCTAAAAATCATACAGGAAAGAATAAAAAGTAAGGTAGACAGCAAAATCCAAGAAGAACAGTTTGGTTTTAGACAGAACAGTGGAACAAGAGAGGCAATATTTTGCCTAAGAAGATTAGCAGAAAAATATACAGAGGTCCAAAAAGGTATGTACATGTGCTTCATTGACTATAAGAAGGCTTTTGACAGAGTCCATCATGAGAAAATAATTGAATGCCTCAAAGACATAGGTATTGATGGAAAAGATATAAGAATACTCAGTAACCTTTATTGGGAGCAAACTGCCACAGTAAGATCTGGAAGGAATTATTCATCATACATTGACATAAAAAGAGGTGTCAGACAAGGTTGTGTGATGTCCCCCTGCCTATTTAATTTATACACCGAAAAAATTTTCAAACAGATACAGGAAATGCCAGGACTAAACATCAGTGGAAGGTCAATAAACAACCTTAGATATGCAGATGATACCGTGTTGTTAGCTGAAAGTGAACAGGAGTTACAAGAACTAGTGAAGCAAGTGAACAGTATAAGTCATGAGTATGGACTCGACATTAATATCGAGAAAACAAAAACTATGATAATTAGCAAAACAGACGATAAACCCACATTAAAGATAAGCATAAATGGGAAAATCCTGGAACAAGTCAAGAGCTACATATATATTGGTCATATAATAACAGAAGATGGCAGATATGAAACAGAAATCAAGAAAATAGGAATGGCCAAGGCTAGATTCAACAACATGAAACATAAACTGACATCAAAACAGTTATCTCACAAATTAAAACTGAGAATCATAAAGTGTTATATTCTGCATTTCTGTATGGTGCAGAAACATGGACGATGTATAAGCATTTGGAAGAAAGAATTGAGACTCTTGAAATGTGGATATATAGAAGAATGGGGCGTATCTCATGGAAAGAGAAGAAAACAAATAGGAGGTCCTAGAAAATCTAGGTATGAAAAGAGAACTAATACTTTGGCCACATAAAAAGGCATAACACCTTGCAGAAGACCATAATAGAAGAGAGAGGTGAAGGCAAATGTGCAAGGGGAAGACAGCGCTATAAGTGGGAAGATAACATCAAGAGATGGACAGGAAAGAGTCTATCAGAGTGCACCACCAAGACAAGAGACAGAAGACGTTGGAGATCCATTACAGCCAACCTTCGTTGTGGAGATGGCAGCTGATGATGATGAGTCAAGTTGAGAGATTTCAAAGTATAGAGTTGTGCTTTTGGAGAAGAGAAGTGAATGTTGTTGACAATGGCCATTTCTATGTCCTGCAAACCTGTTGGGAAGGAAAGGGGATCCAGTGCTGTAGGGGTGCGAGAGCTGAGAGAATTTATAAATACGGGCGTGGGTGCAGCTGTGTATATGCACCACCCATAGTGTTTTTGGTTCATGTGGATTGGCCAGATATAATTGTGTTTGCTGCATATGTACCTTTGATGTCATCACTTGTTTCCGCGAATTAAATTGT
The DNA here is from genome assembly GCA_024509875.1 of Oreohelix idahoensis. Lineage (NCBI taxonomy): Eukaryota > Metazoa > Mollusca > Gastropoda > Stylommatophora > Oreohelicidae > Oreohelix > Oreohelix idahoensis. Next base: position 558,686 of record JAMPIV010005309.1, read on the forward strand.
GGTACTGCTGTAATCAGCTCATCATTTGATGACCCGTTGCATGTTTATGTGACAGTGTCCTGTGCTGAGTGTCTGTCCCCTAGCGTTGTATATGAACCTGGGAGTATGTTGTGTGTTAAACTTACCAACTGAGCATAACAAAGGCCACCAATATGGAACTAATGACAGAACCAGTGAAACAAGAGATGAGAAGAAGAAGGTGCTGACGATGAAAAGGACACACTGAGGATGCCTACTGACAACATTACAGTCCTTTTCTAGAATACCCAGGGAAAGAGAAGTAGAAGGAACCTGTGACACACCCATTGAGGCATATTGGGAATATGGTGTTAGGCCCATGTTTTCTTGACCATCGGCACACTAGGGGTGATGTGGTCAGCATGGTGCTGGCCGCCTTTAACCTTTCCAGAGTTGCTCTGGTACCCAATTTTTTTGGCTGGGTAGACCCTGGAGCTGTTTGCGATCTAAAAATTCCCACCTCAACTGGGGATCAAACCATGGACAGGACCAAAGACACAACAACAATGATGAATGCAGTCAGCAACCCATAGCATGACTGCTTGCGTCAGGGTCAGCGAACCAGAGCTGATCAAGACCCTACTCCAACTCCAAGTGGTGGTCCTCGAAACAGGCTGCATCACTCCAGTCTGGCTGAGAGAGTAGGGATCAAAGAGGGAAGGCAAACCCGGTCCTAAATAATGCAGTGCTGAAGTCACATGTGTCGGCTGAAAGGCGCAAATATCACAGCTTCGCTGTAAATGGACACAATGCAACCAACGTCCTTTTCAAGACGAACGAGGAAGAGGAAGAAGAACCATAGACCACCAAGCTAGAAAGCCAGTGCACTAACCACTGTGCTACCACAGGGAAGTAGAGCTAGACTTAAAAACATACAGAGAAGAGAACTGGAGACAAAATGCAGCAGTGAAAATTCCAAGGAAGATATGGAAAGACCTTGAGCTGATGGCAGGTGACAGGAGGGCTTGGCATATATTTGTTGAAGGCCTACACTCCTTTGGTAGCTAATGGTAATGAATGAATTAAGTGAAAATAATTTTTTGTCTTACTGTTAAAAATAATTTTTATCTTACAAGTGAAAATAATTTTGAACTTAAAATTTTATATCTCCAAGGCCAATGGCACAGCAAAAACGATGTGCCAGCCTCCACAAGACAGAAGGAAGAGTTTGAGTGCTGTGAAAGATGGATTAAACAAATCATCTTCTCATACAAAGAGTTTCTCGTCTTTCATTCAAAATATTCCCTACTTTGCTATCAATGAGCCAACGAGTACAGAAGCCTTTAAAGGTGAGATGAAATTGCAAAAAGTTTTCAAATCAAACTATATATATATATATATCTATATATATATATATATATATATATATATATATATATATATATATATATATATATATATATATATATATATATATATATATATATATATATATATATATATATATATATATATATATATATATATATATATATATATAGGCTGCCTGAATAATGGTGCATGGAATAATGGATGCCGCAGGCGACCTTTGTCTTTACTGACTGTGTGTGGTACGCCACTCTGAGTGGAGACCTCCCAGTAACAAAGACTGCTGTGCCCGTTTCAGATTTTGCTCTTTCCTCAGACCTATAGGTCCTGAGTGTTCCTCTATAAATGCCTTTGTGCAGATGAGGAAGGACATCCCTCGACACCTTCGGGTATATGAGGCTCTGTCCATTTTGGCTGGAATGACGTCTCGATGGTTCGGAGGTTTTATAGCGAATATGAGTACACATGAGGGCAAGTTCGGGCACAATGGGCTAATCACCTGTTTGCCAAGTCACTTCGATTACATGTCCTGCCCATGGGCCTTGTGCACTTGGGTCCCCTCTACACCTCGTTTCACGGGGTAGAAGAGGTTCCGATTATGAGATGAGATATATATATATATATATATATATATATATATATATATATATATATATATATATATATATATATATATATATATATATATACAGCCTTTTTTCAATTATTGATGCATGTAGTGTACTGCAATCATCATATATGAGCATAACTTACGTATATGAAGCATTAGTAACTAAAATAAACACTATAGGCCTTAGTATGCAAAAAAAGGTAAGCATACTAATCACCGGACATTATTTTGCTAAATAGGGTAAGCATATTAATTACTGTACAACAATTCATAGTACTCTGTAAGTCTACTGTTACTTAAAATACAGTAAATACACTTTACTTACCCCTAATGTAGTCTTTTTTCTTACTAGGGTTGGCAGGTGTAAAATAGTGAAATAAGTGTTATGAACAGTTTAATATTGACTGAGGCCTAGGCTAATATAGAACATAATACAAAGAGATGCTAATATATATAACAGCCTTACGACTTTTATTTTAGTTTTTAATAATAATATTACAAAAATAGTAAGTTATTTTATATTTTAATCACACCAGAACAGTAAAATACAAGTTATAAACAGTTAAATATTCACTTATCTAAAAAGCAAGCACCTCAAGTTGGAGGCATGGTTGCAATTGAAAACTATCATAAGTGTGAAGCATCTTAAGTCGAAGCGTCGTAAGTCAGGGTATGACTATATATATATATATATATATATATATATATATATATATATATATATATATATATATATATATATATATATATATATATATATATATATATATATATATATATATATATATATATATATATATATATATATATATATATCTACAGTAGAACTCCATTTATCCGAACCCCAATTATCCGAACACCCAATTATCCGAACACGTTTTCCAGGAAAAAAAAATCAGGCGCCACCAGTCACGTTAGACTACATTTCTGAATATTTTGATGCGGCAAGCTTCAAATGTGTGCGAACAATTTGTAGAGGATGGGATGGGCTAATGGTCGGTCGCTTACGTACAGGAAGGCAGTTAGATCATAAAGTCAGTTAATATCTGGTTTACCAATCCAGTGTAGTTGTGCGTTCTAGGCAGAACACTGACTAAACAGACAGTTCAACTTAAAATAATTTTGTCTGCTACTACAGCAGAATAATTTTGGTGTACAAGTATTTCTCTGTGCGATATGGCATCTTCCAGTAGGCCTAAAGCATATAAAAGGAACCGCAATGTTTTGCCAATTGAAACGAAAACAGAAATTATCAAGAGACTAGGAAAAGGTGAAACTGTGTCTTCACTTGCGAGGATTTTCAATGTTGGGAAAGCTACCGTCTCTGACATCAAAAGTAACAAGGATAAAATTATGAGTTTTGCATCGAAATTAGATAGTGAAAATGGGTCGAAGAAACGTAAAACCATGAGAAATGCGAAAGATTTGAAATTGGAAGAGGCTTTGTATACATGGTTTGTGCAAAGAAGAAGCAAAGGGGAACCTATCTCTGGCTCTCTATTGTGTGAAAAGGCACTTCAGTTCAACAATCAACTTGACGGTCCTCCTGACCTCAAGGCTAGCCAGGGATGGTAAAGAAACTTTAAATCTCGTCATGGCATACGAGAATTGGAGATTCAAGGGGAATCTTTATCCAGCGATGCAACTACCGCTGAAAATTTTAATGAAACATTCTTGGCTTTTTTGGAAGAAGAAAGTTATTCACTCGATGATGTGTATAATGCCGATGAGACTGGATTATACTGGAAATCATTGCCTCAAAAATCACTTGCATCTCAGCGCGAAGCACCTGCCCCTTGGTTTAAAAAGTGCAAAGAGAGAGTAACAATTTTGGTAGCCATGAATTGCAGTGAAAGTCATCGTTTACCGGTGCTAATGATCGGCAAAGCCAAAAAAAACCACGTTGTTTAAAGAATGTGACATGTCTCCCATTGTGCTACAAAGCACAGATGAGTGCTTGGATGAATAGTGAAATATTTCTTGATTGGTATACAAATCAGTTCATCCCAAATGTGAAGAGTTTGAGAGAACAAGAAAAGAAAACTGGAAAAGTAATTCTTCTACTGGACAATGCACCATCTCATCCAGAGACGGATACATTGAAGGCAGTTGATGCAAATTTTAAAGTAATTTTTCTGCCTCCCAATGTAACAGCACTGATTCAACCAATGATCAGGGTGTTATAGCAAAGCTTAAAAAGATGTACAAGAAGGAAGTCCTGCGTCGTTTATTGTTGGCTGAAGATGAAGAAAGTGTGGTGGCGTTTTCCAAAAAGCTTAATCTCAAAGACTGCTGCTATATGTTAGCAGATGCTTGGACCACCCTGTCACAAGATAATCTCAACAAGGCTTGGGAAAAAAGGAGGCAATGAAACTACTGCAGTGGACACAAATGATGATTGTATAAATGAAGTTGTGGAACTGTTTCAAGCAATGCCCGGATTTTCGGACTGTGACAAAGATGATGCACACTTGTGGCTAGAAGATGATAATGATTCTGGTTTTCAGTTTTTTAATGACGAAGAAATGTTGTCTTTTGTGCAAGAAGAAAACCAAATGCATGTAGTGACCGATGATGAAGACTCCTCAGAAGTACATGATGTACTTGTAAATTATGAAGAAAACCCAAAACGTCGACCAAGTCCTGAAGAGGCCTTTATAGCACTAGAAACAGCGATGGTTTGGTACGAGCAAGAAGATGACAGCTGTCCTACACAGCTTCTGCTGTTGAAGAGAATGCGGGACTTAGCAGCCAAAAGGAGACTATCCAGTTTGGTGCAAAAGAGGATTCCTCATTATTTTAAATAGTGGGCTACATCTGTGCAAGTACATGTATACGTAAGTTGTGCCTGGTTTTGAATCGTTTGTAATGTTATTTTGAAAATATTTCTCTTTTTTTTTTTTTTAAATAAATAATACTGTACAAGTAGTACATGCACTGCAGTGTAATGAAAGATTTTGGTGATAAAGTGATCTAATACAGTGTGGGTATTATTGTTACAGTACAAGAAAATATGTTTTATAGTGTATTTTCCTTGTGATGGTTAATTATTTTTAGAAATATGTGTACATGTACTCGATACATAATGTAATCCAATTATCCGAACATTTGATTATCCGAACGATGCTCGGTCCCATGGGGTTCGGATAAATGGAGTTCTACTGTATATATATATATATATATATATATATATATATATATATATATATATATATATATATATATATATACGAGGTGTGTTCAAATGAAACCCGTCCCGGTGGCTTTATAACAAATATATGTAAGGTACATCAGCAGGAGTAATAGAATTAAATACAGCAATTGTTATGAAGCAAGTACTCACTGGGGTTCTTTAGAAATAGTCACCATAGGCATTCAGACACGCATCCCACTGCTTGGGTAGACGGCGGATGCCGTCCGAGAAAAATGACTTTGGTTGCTTATTGAACCATTTGGTCACCGAGGCCCTGACGTCTGCATCGGAGTCAAATCGTTGTCCCTTTAGAGATTTTTTTAAGGGTCAGGAACAAATGAAAGTCACATGGTGACAGATTGGGGCTGTAGGCTGGGTGTGGCAAAACTTCTCACCTTTTCCTTGCTAACGCTTCCTGCACAATGTTCGCAACACGTGGACGAGCATTGTCGTGCAACAGAATCACACCACACGAAAGCATGCCGGGTCGTTTATTCTTGATGGTTGTATGCAGGTTGTCTAGTGTGTCTTTGTAGTGGATGGCATCGATGTTCACGCCAGGCCCTTTAAAGTCTACCAATAGAAGCCCTTCATGGTCAAAAAATGCGGTCAGCATAACCTTACCGGCGGAAATCTGTGACTTGAATTTTTTTGTGTTTTGGTGATCTGGGATGTTTCATTGCATGCTCGCTGATTTGCTGCGCGGCTCAAAGTGGTGGCACCACGACTCATTGCCTGCCACTATGTGCAACAGAAATGCATCACCCTTCTCTTCGTAACGCAGCAGGTGGTTCAAACTCCACCCCATGCGTTCTTCCTTATGGTGATCAGTCAGCATCCGTGGGACCCATTGTGAACACACCTTTCGATACTTCAGTTTCTTCCTAACCACCATTTGAACTGTCCCAAGAGACACAGCGAATTCCTCTGCTAGCGAACATAAGCTCCGACGACGGTCCACCTGTATTGCTGCATCAATCTCGGCAATAGCTTCTTCTGTCACAACAATATGCACCTGACCTGGCCGCGGAAGATCTTTCGTTAACTGACGTCCTTCTCGAAACATTCGTGCCCAGTATTTCACTGTAGTCTTAGACACACTTTTGTCACCACACACTGCTTTCATTCGGCGATGAATGTCGACTGGTCGACATCCTTCGGCTGTTAGGAACTGAATCACCGCTCGCTGATCGACCTTGGATGGATTCCATATCATTATTTTAACGGTCTGCAGCACAACCAATGAATACTAGGAGAATGAACACTTACACACTTGTACATTCGTATGTGCTTATTATGTCAGATGTGATGTCATCATGCTCCTCCTACGAATGTCCACTTGGCGCAGCACGGTCGGGTTTCATTTGAACACGCCTCGTATATATCATGAGCCAAAACTAGGCGAGAAAAAAATGTGTTAATCTTTCTACTGCATGCCTTCATTTCCATTTTGCTTCAGAAGTACGGAAATAGTGTGGCACAAAAGCAAAGAATTGTCATCTATGATGAGCAGTTTGGCTTTTCTTGCTTGATATATAATTAATATTGACACTATTTTGTACTTACCCAAACAGCATAATATAAATGGGGGAAAATTTCGGAAATTATGTCACCAAAAAGCAACAGAGGCAGGAATATTAGTAAAAACAACATCCGGCTTCATGAAGTACATTAGTAACAAAATGAGCGTAGTTTCAACATTTGAGCACTTCAGTTCCCCGCACCAAAAACGTGCCGTGAAGAATATGGCAACTTTAGTGGGAAAATATGTAACATAATAACATTAGGGAAGGTTAAGAGAACTCTAGGATTAATTATTTGTAACTTAATCAAATGACATGAAATGTATTTCTTTGAAAATCATTAAATATAATGTGAAAATCTGAATTTTAATAACAGAATGAGAATTCATACTTAGTTAAATATAAATAATATTGTTTCTGCAATCGGGGGAGTGGGGGGTGGCTAGCGGGAAGGAGAGAGAGAATTAGATTTAACCTCTTAAAGCCGAGCATCCTACATGACCCATCACATATGACTGTTTATTAAAATGATAAAGCATGTATTAACGTCCATTGGTTCATCTATTGATCATATCATAAGTAAGTGAATGTCCTTCTGGTTTGTAAAACTAGTTACACTCTTAGATCAGCATTATGCGTTAAAAGCATGAACAAGGTATAAAATGTAGTAGTTCAGTATAAAGGTCTTCCGCTGTGAAGGGTTAATGTGGAAATCTGAATTGTGATAAGAGTATAATGGTAGCTACACAGTTAAATGTACATTATGATAAGTCTGCAATGGGGGGAGAGGCGAGGATTGAATGAGTTTCAATCAATACCCTTTAGCTCCCCAAGGAGCATAGGCCTTCAACAAACACATGCCAAGTTCTCTTGTCCCGTGTCATCTGCTCAAGTTCTTTCCACGTTTTCCTCATCATTAACCACCTCTTTATCCAGTTCTCTTCTCTGTGTGTTTTTTGGTCTACCTCTGCATCTCTTTCTCTGTGGATTCCAGAACAAGGACTGCCTTGTAGTGCTGTAAGTAGGTTTCCTCAATGTGTGTCCTATCCATCGCCAGCGTCTTCTTCTCAACTCTTGTTCCACTGGTTCTTGTCATCAGTTCCACATTTGTGACTTTGTCATACCATTTCAGTCCTTCTATTCTACGCATGCACCCGTTTATAAAAGTCTGTAGCTTTTTGGTTGTTGTTTTTATTGCTCTCCATGTCTCAGAGCCATACAATAGGACTGACTTGACATTTGAGTTGAAGATTCTTATTTTCGTGTTGGACTTGATTTCTCTTGTTCTCAATATGTTTCCCAATGCAATGAAAGCTCCTCTTGCTTTTTGTATTCTTATTTTGATATCACTGTCTGTCCCTCCAACTTCGTCTACATTACTGCCAAGATGTATGTACGATCCTACATCTTTTAGTTGTGTTTCTTCAAGTTCAGCCTTGTTATCATTTCGTGCATTTATTCTCATAATCTTTGTCTTTTCCCTGTGTATTTTCAGGCCCACTTGTTGTGACCTCTCATCGAGAATTTTCATTTTGTCTTGCATCTGATTATGGTTATGGGACAGAAGAGCCAAGTCATCTGCAAAATCTAGATCATCAAGCTGTTTAGTCAGATTCCACTGGATTCCATTTCTGTTGTGTGATGTCAATGTTTTCGTAACCCAATCTATTGCTAGTAAGAAAAGAAATGGAGACAAGAGGCATCCCTGTCTCACTAACATTCTAATCCTAAATGGTTCTGTAAGTTGTCCTTCATAAAGAACTCTGTAAGTCATATCTTCATAGGTCTTCTTTATTAAGTTATAAATCTTCATGGGAACTCCATAATGCCTCATCAATTTCCAAAGTGATTCTCTGTCTACACTGTCAAATGCCTTTTCATAGTCCACAAATCTGATGTATTGCGGTGAATTCCATTCCAGATTTTGTTGAACAATTATTCTCAATGTGGCTGTCTGGTCTGTACAGGATCTGTTTTGACAAAAACCTGCTTGTTCATCTCTCAGTTTCTTGTCTATGGACTCTTTTAATCTCTCAAGGATGATTCTGTTTAATACTTTTCCTGGCTCTGATAGTAACATTATTCCTCTATAATTTGTGCCTTCTTGTAAATTTCCCTTCTTAGGTAACTTGACCAGATAACCTTCCTTCCATTCTGCTGGTATTTCCTACCTCTCCCAGACTTTGCCAAGTAGTTTGTATAATATCTCTGTAGAGGTATCAATATCTGTTTTGATGGCAGAAAGAATAGAACCCCTATACCCCCTGGGGTGTTTTACGAGGCAACTAATATGAGGTTGTGCATGGGACTAGCAACCTCATCATGTAAAATAAAGTGCCACAGAAACTACTGTAAGAGTTTGTTAATACTTAGTGCAGGCTTCCTGCAAGGGCATCAGCTGTAGTGGTGGCTCCATGCTCCATAAGGAGCACAATGGAAAATGATGATGATGAAGACAGTGGGTATACAGTTTGGTGATGATGATGATGACAGTGAGTATACAGTTTGATGATGATGATGATGACAGTGGGTATACAGTTTGATGATGATGATGAAGACAGTGGGTACACAGTTTTATGTTGATGACAGTGGGTACACAGTTTGATGATGATGATGAAGACAGTGGGTACACAGTTTGATGATGATGATGAAGACAGTGGGTACACAGTTTGATGATGATAATTAAGACAGTAGGTACACAGTTTGATGATGATGATGATGAAGACAGTAGGTACACAGTTTGATGATGATGATGAAGACAGTAGGTACACAGTTTGATGATGATGATGAAGACAGTGGGTACACAGTATGATGATGATGAAGACAGTGGGTATACAGTTTGATGATGATGATGATGACAGTGGGTATACAGTTTGATGATGATGATGAAGACAGTGGGTATACAGTTTGATGATGATGATGATGAAGACAGTGGGTATACAGTTTGATGATGATGATGAAGACAGTAGGTACACAGTTTGATGATGATGATGAAGACAGTGGGTACACAGTTTGATGATGATGATGAAGACAGTGGGTACACAGTTTGATGATGATGATGATGATGAAGACAGTGGGTACACAGTTTGATGATGATGATTGTTGCAAAATTGGTTCTAATACAGTGCAAATGTGGCTTATCGTATTTTACAGACCATTCACCGATCGCTTATCACGAGGCAGGCCACTTACAAAATGGTGGTGTATCAGCAACAAAAATGTCGAGGAGACCTCGGCAATCGGCAATGATAAATAGGAGCTAAACGGAATTATTATGAAAAGGATTTCACCTTTTATTCTAGGAGAGGATTGGGCATAACTGTATGTAAGGAAAAACTGTAGGAAGTTATCAGTTACGGAGAACAATGCGTATTAAGGCTGTTCACAGTTAAGCTGAAAGCCTA